>PVKB01000885.1:25325-545023 GCA_004027205.1 Ctenodactylus gundi | reverse complement strand
CTTTTATGATTTATTTCAGACAGGGTCTCACTAAGTTACTAAGTTACATAGACTGGGCTCACACTTATAATTCTCCTGCCTCAGCCTCCCAAAGTGCTGGGATTACAGGACTATGTCACCAAGCCTGGCTGTCAGCCTCTTGAGTAAATCGCATTGCAGGCATTCACCACTTTATCAGCTATTTATCTGTAGTTTTTATTAATACACAGTTGTATGATTGCAGTTCAAAAGATCTGTTATGTTTTCAGACTCTTAGAAGAGTACATGTAATTACTCTGGTATTTTAGCTATTTAAACAAAGGGATGAGTGCTGTGGTCAGTAGCATTGTTTCTGGACTGTAAATGTTTGTATTTGAATAAGAATGACCAGTGACCTTAATCCTAACTCGGGAACTGACCATTTCATATTTACAATTAAAATGTGGAGTATGGCACTTTTACAGGTTGAGGCAGAGGAATTGCAAGTTCAAGACCAGTTTAGGTGACTTATCAATTTAGTGCAAACCTGTCTCAAACAATAATAAGAGACTAGGGGTGCAGCTCAGAGTTTAATCCCTCATACAGAGAAAAGAGTATTTTTTTACTCATTTCTTCCAAAGCCAAATTTCAGGCTAAATCAATAGACTTTATATTTCGTACTAAGGTAATTGTGTGTTGATTAACCCAGGTATTGTGTGTGGTTTCCAGTGAAATGTGTCACATATCATAAGATATGGCGTTATCTATGTTTAAGCTGTCATGAAGAAATTTCCTTGATTTTTGATGCGGTGACATTTTATTAAACATGTTACTTGCATCAATTTCATCATCTTGTACTAATTTTATAAGCCTCTTACTTTTACCAGCTATAACCAAGTTACCATCAGTATTTATACCAGATATGTCGACAAAGGTAAAAGAAAATCACTGTAACATAATTTTTACTCTTTGATGTACATCAAGACATTTAGTTGTGCTTTTTTCCCCACATTTTATTGATATGTATACGTACAAAATTCAAGGTTTATAATGGAGTTGAGCATTTTGTGCACATACATATCTTGTAAAGGTGACAAGGGCTTTCCCACTCTCCTTTTGTCCCTCCCCTTACCCACTCCTCCCTCTCCCCTCCCTCACCCTACTCCCCTCTTTCACTTTGTCTTTCATCTTAGTTGTGCATTTTAATGCCACCAGAGAAGCAGTTCTTTAGTAATACTGTATTTTTATCTATACCTGTAATAAATGGCAGATTGAGTCATATCTATGGAGTCAGTACTTTTATCAGTTGCCAAAGCATAAAATGTGAAATGGACTTGCCATCAGTAAATCGATTTTATTTTTTCAATCAGGTTTACTACAACATAACTAGCTCTGTGTGTGTGTGTGTGTGTGTGTGTGTGTGTGTGTGTGTGTTACTGGAGATTGAACCTAGAGCCTTTTGCTACATCCCTACCTATTTTTTATTATTGACACAGTGCCTCAATAAGTTGTCCACACTGGTCTTGCTATGGTTTGGTTCTGTACTGTCTCCCAAAAACCTCATGTATTTGCATGTAATGGGATAACTGTGGAACTGTGTGCTATTGGGAGGTGAGGCCTGGTTGGAAGAGGCAGGTGCTTGGGGCTTGACCTGAAGGGACTATGTCATAGTGTTGAGATTGGGGTTTGCCCAGGGCAGAGCTTTCAGGTTTGTATTACTGACCTCTGGCCCAGGAAGTGAGGGTGAGAGCCCAACCTGGGTGTGGGAGCACAGTGGGCAACTTGAACTAAGTAAAGAAAAGAAGAAACATTGTTATAGGTTCTTCCTGTGAAGGCTCTGACCTTGCCTAAGTATCCAGATGTCAGCTTACACCTACTGCACTTAGCTTCAGTCTGCAATGCCTTGAGCCCTCAGCCTCTGCCATGCACTTCCACCATTGCCATCTGCCCATGAACAGACTGTTTGAGACCTTCTGAAGCTGTGAGCTGAAATAAATCTTTCCTCCCTTAAATTATGGATGTTGGGTATTTTGCCGCAGTAACGAATAGGTAACTAAGACGTAAATTGATACCAGAGAAGTGGGGTTGTTGCTGTGAGTTTACCTGACCATGTGGTCTGAAAGCCTTTGGTACTGGTTTGCAGGAGTAGCTTGAAAAGGTTCAAAGACACCAGTGGGCTGTGCTCCAGGCTGGATGGAAGATTTTGGTCAAAGCTGAGAAGATGAGAGTGTTGATAGAATTATGGATTGTAAAGGCCAGGCTCAAGGAGTTTTAGATAATAAGGAAGACTTTATTGGCACTGTGTGTGCTACTTTCTGGCAAAAAAGGGATGTTGGCATTTTGCCCCTGTCCAGAGACTTTGGCTGAAACTGAGATTAAGGACAGTGGACTACTTAATCTGATGGACAAAATTTCAGGACACTCGAATGTTCAGGTTGTCACATGATTACTGCTTACAGCTTTTAACCAGCTGTCCATGGAAAAGCAGGAAAAAATGGCAGAGAAAAAGGATGCAAGAGATTTAAAGTTTTGCTAAACTAAAAGGGGCTGCAAAGGTGGGGCCAAAGAGCACAGGGGTTGTGTTAGTTTGGGTTATTTCAAAAGGCAGAATCTACACAAATTATAACAAAAAGAATCTATTTGGAAGGCTTATGAATTCAAGGATAGAGATAGTCCAAGATGGCTGCGCAGCCACGAAGCAGAACATCCATTCGAGACTGCAGGATAGCTGGTGAGAGTCTGCTGCAGATCTCAGTTGTTCAAAGAACAACGGCGAAGATCGGAGACTGAAGATCAGCAACTGAAGATCAGTGACAGGCAGACCGGGGCAAGTCAAGACTGGAGCAAATTTGTTTTGAAGATCTGTGGTGTGTAGCAAGTCAGCGTCCTTAGAAAATTACTAAGGCAAGAGCTTTTTCAGAGGAAGAAGCTGTAACAATCTTTCTTCCTTTCATACAATTTGAGTTCCAGTTGGGCCTCCTACATCTGGATGGGTGTTCTTCCCTCATTCACCTGCCCACAGATCACTCACACTCTAATCCAGGCTGGTTCTCAATTCCCAATCTAGGTATGGTTCCTAGCCCTAATCCAGGTGTGGTTCTTTATTGCCTCAAGTTGACATAATCTCTCGAATGGTCACAGGGATATTAAAGAGATTAATATTAAAAAAGAATCCAAGTGTATAGAACCAGGACTGTAAAAAAGATGACCTTGAGTGTATCTCAGGAATCATCAAGATCCCATCCTTTACCAATTAAAAAGTACAAAGGCAAAAGACCTTGCTCTGAGAAGAATTCCCCAGGGCATCCTGTAGGGCTAAAGAGAAAAGTGCTTGCCAAAGTCCAGCTGCCTGGAGTTCAGCCATCCAGGCACTTAGAGATTGTTGCAGCCAAAAGCCAGGAGGGCCAGACTACTGCTTCAGCCAGTGGCAGACCTTGCATCATCCACATTGTGCTGGCTTCACAGGCATACAGAATGCAAGAGTTGTAGGTCATGGAGGCCAAGCAGTATGCCTTTAGCAGGACAGCAAATGAGGTGGTGAAGGGAGAAGCCTTAAGTCTAAAGTGTAGTGAAAACCCCAGAAACTTGATGATGCCAGACATGTGGATCATCAGCTGAGGAAAGGCACAGGTTGTGAGTGGAGCCAGCCCAAAGGAGAGAAGAAGGAGGCTGCAGCTGGAAGCAACACCATAGGGGCAGGGCCACCCAGGCCCTTTAGAGCTCACCTATCAGTTTACCCCAAGTGCTCCACATGGAGCTGTAGGATTTATCCCTTGCCTTTCTTGGTTTAGAACTTGTTTTGGTCAAATTGTTTTCTATCTTCTTCCTCCCTTTTGGAATGGGAATATTTTTCCATTCTGTATTTTCTCATAATCTCACAGCTAAGAGTTTGCTTTGAGTCTCAGAGGAGACTTTGGACTTGTGACTTTTTAACGGTGCTAGGACTATTAAGACTCTGGAAACTTTTAGAGAAGGACTAAATGCATTTTGTATAAGAAGAAGGATATGACTCTTGAGGGCCAGGGGCAAAATGTTGTGCTTTGGATCTGGAGTGTCCCCAGTAGGCCTCATGTCTTTGGATATAGTGAGATAACTGTGGAACCTTCCACTCTTGGGAGGTAGGGCTTGGCTGGAAGCAACAGATGCTTGGAGACTGAGCCTGAGGATTGCACAATGCAGAGTTTTCAGGTTTGTGTTACTGACTTCTTGGCCAGGAATTGAGGGAGTGGCACCCACCCTGAGAGTGGACAGCCCAACTGGCAGCTTGAGTTAAGTAAAGAAAGGAAGAAGAAATGTTACAACTTCCCCCTGGGAAGGCTCTGGCCTTGCCTGAGTCTCCAAACATGAACTTGCTCTTGACTTGGCTTCTGCTCACTTCATTTCACTCTGCAGTGTCTTGATCAGCTCTATGGCCTCTGCTATGTGCTTTTACATTGTTGGATGTCCCATGAATGAACTGTGTGAGACCTTCCGAAACTGAGCTAAAATAAATCTTTTCTCCATTAAGTTGTGGACATCAGGTATTTTGTCCCAGAAATGAATAAGTAACTAAGTCAGTAAGTAAATAAAATAAATAAGAACATATGACCCTTAATTCTATGTCAGCTTTATTTAATTAAAAAACACTTAGCAGATTAGTGGCACATGCTCCTAGAAGTGTCTGAGTAGGCATGGAAGCCCTTCCTCTCTGGCATTCCTTCCCTTTTTCCTCCCCAGGAACTTCTCTGTGTTATGCCTTTCCCCCATGATGTACCTGCTTTGGAGCTAGCTGACTATAGGCTGAATTCCACCAAACCGTGAGCTAAATTGAATCAGGGCTGGAGGAATGGCAAAGCACTTAAAGTGCCTAGCAAGTGTTAGACCATAAGTTCAAGTCTGCAGCACCACATAAAACCAGGTGTGGTGGCACATGCCTATAATCCCAGCACTCGGGACACTGAGGCAGGAGGATTGCCCTGAGTTTTAGGCTAGCCTAGGATACAGAATGAGATCCTGTCCCAAAGGAAAAAAAAAATCTCTTAAGTTGTATGGCACATTGTCTCTAGCAATGGGAAAGCTAGCTAATTCTGAAAACTTACACATCTGCTTAATAACAAATGCCTGTATTCACAGGTCCACACACATGAAGATAGGTTGAAATGCTGTTATTAGTAATAGCTTTGTCTTACCTGCAAGTCACGCAATATCACACAATATCTGATATGTGTAGGTTTTGGTTCAGATGAATGTATGGCAAATGCATGAGGTGGAGTTAGCACTGCATTGTACTCTCCCCTATGTAGCATTCCATTGTTGCTTACACAGTCTGTATTTGAACACAGCAGAAATGAATCATGAACTTTTTCACTAGAACTTAATAATGTTAAAGGTTTATCATTTTCTGGGTCCACTTTACCATCTGTCCAGACCCACATTTGGGCCATAGGCTGAAGATAGGACACACGTGCTCAACATGGACTTGGAGGGATATTTTATCAAAAATAAAGCAGCTTCTAGGCTCATTATTTGCAAAACTGTATACCTTGGTATTTTTACAATTGCTTTCTCAGTGTGCTTGTAGAAAACCAAAAGAATTTTCCTCCGTTAAATTAAGAGTGTGCTTAATTACATTAGTGTAGTTCTGCTGTTGTCTTGGTCATCATGAGGACATGTGGTTCCATGGAGAAGAGCTCAACATCTTAGCTTTTTCAATGAGATCCAACCTCATAAGACAAAACCAAACTGTTTTCTTCTTCCTTGCTTCATGTATATTGAAGTTGTGCCTAAATATATTCATATAACAGATTATAGTGGTATTTATTTATACTTATGTCTTCTTCATCCATAATCATAACCTCCTTGGAGTAAAATTTTATTCATACTTTATTTCCTAGCAATAAGGATGGTTTTAGATCTATAAGATAAATTGTTATACTATTTTTGTAACCAATAATTATAATGCAGGAGAGATCTATGACTTCCCTTCTCCTATCATACGAAGTACAAGGTAAACTGCATATTATATAGGCTATATAAAAACATCCTCCCCAAACTCCATCAAAGCCAAAATTTCCAGGTACTTGTTGTGGTCAGGGCTGGTAAGTTGAGAAATATGCTATTGCAGGTATTGGTGTCATTTGAGGATGTGGCTGTGGACTTCACCTGTGAGGAGTGGCAGGACCTGGATGAGGCTCAGAGGACTCTGTATAGGGATGTGATGTTAGAGACCTACTGCACGCTGGTGTTGCTGGGTGAGTGAGCTTCCCTAGTCATTCAGGAGCTATTTCCTTCTTGTTAATAAAATGTGAGTGCTTCTAAGCTTTGATGCTGTTTATATGCACACTCAATCAAGTCCATGATTAGTGTGGAGTTCATCCTCCCTGAGAAACAGTTCACTTTGACACCTTCACGACACAGCTCTTGAAACCAGACTGTCTTCATTCTTCAAATAACTTGACTTTGTATTTTCTCAAATTCTCACATCTTTTCCCCATGAACAGGGCATTGCATAACCAAACCTGAGGTAATCTCTAGGCTGGAACAAGGAGCAGCACCATGGATAGGAGAGGGACCTCCAGACCAGAGCTCCCTGGGTAAGTTGGTGTATCCTGGACAGAGAGACTGGGAAGAGGGGAGCTGAAGAGACCTTGGCCATGTTCAGCACTAATCACCAAAATTCCCCGGGTTCCAGACCTGAGGACATCTGGTCTACACACTCAGACGTGTATGTGACCTCCTGTCCAAGGAGGGTGCTAACATGCATATTCCCAACATTTACTTAACTGAATTTTTAAAAATATTATCCTGAATGTAACCTCTACTTTATTTTTAGATATTTTACTTTCTCAGAATTTGGAATTGCTTCTTATCCTTTATGCTTACAGTAATTTGTAGTCACTGATTCTTATACTTTTTTATGATTCAACACATGTAATGCCACAGGTTTTAAGCATTGGTATTTTCATGGCTTGTGTTAGCAATGATCAAAATAATGTCTCTGTCTTAGTTACTTATTTATTGCTAAGACAAAATACCCAACATACACAACTTAAGGGCGGAAAGATTTATTTCAACTCATAGTTTCAGGTGTCACACAATTTATTCCTGGGCAGGTAGTAATGATGGAAACACATGGAACAGGCTGTAGGGCTGCTCAAGGCATTGCAGACAGCCAAATGAAAAAGGAGCAAATTGATGTCTGAAGACTAAGACCAGAACGTCTGGAGAAAAAAAACTGTAACAATGTTTCTTCTTCCATCCTTTACTTAACTCAAGCTGCTGTTGGGCTGCCCACACCCAGGGTAGGTGCACATCCCTCACTTCCTGGCCTACAAGCCAAAAACACAAACCTGAAAGCTCTGCCACCACACCTCAATTTGAACAAGTTAGCACAATCCTTCTGGGTCAAGCCCCAAATGTCCACCCCTTCCAGCTAAGATCTGCCTCCCCACAGCACATTTCACAGTTGTCCCACTCCGTCCAAATACATGAAACCCTTGGGGGAAACTCCAGATCCAAACCAAAGCAGTCTCTCTTTATGCAATTTTTATTCTGATGAAATATTAACACAAAAATAAAAAACATTCTGATATAAAATATAAGGAATACTTAACTAGAATAACACAAGCATGAGATGTGACACTCGGGAAAGATAATTAGAGGAGACAAGCTTACTGAGATTTTATTTTTGAAGTTCTGGAGATTAAACCCAGCTCCTTGGACATTCTTAACAAGTCTGTCAAGTCTCGGGTACATTGGTAGAGAGAGAGTGAGGATGTGTGTTTATGTGCATATGTATGTATGTTTCCCCCAGTACTGGGGATTGAACCCAAGGAGGTCTGACCTACAACTCCAGCACTTTTTTTTTTTTTAATTTTGAGACAGGTTCATGCAAAATTGCCAAAGCTGGCCCTGATTTCCTCCCTCCCTATTTCTTCCCTCAGCCTCCAGAATAGCTAGGATTACAAAATGTGCAACACTACTCTCAGCTCTTAAGGAGATTATTTTAAGTTTTATAGCAAGCATGGGTGCATGTACCTGGGATTAAAGGGAGAATGCCTTTAATCCCAGGGTAATTGATTTCAGAAGGAATCAGAAAAACACTTGGTAATGTTGAGGGCAACGAAGATGGGGGTTCAGTTTGATAGATTGAAGCTTCCTGCACTTGTTTTTGTTCTGAGAAGCAGAAGAAATCAGGTTAAGTAAGGAATCGGGATACCATGAGTTTTAGTTACTGTTTACAACCTTACATGTATATATATATGTAAATTTAAATTCTACATGGGAAAGTGAACATCACCCTTTGAGATACAAAAACTTTTGCAATTGATAGATTACATATGATATTTAGAGTTATAGGGAAGTTCCCCTACAGAATTGACAGGTAATTGTAAAATTATTTGTGAAGTTATCTCTTTGAACTCCATTGTCAGAACTGAAGAGGGGAATGGAGGTATTCCACAATGGTTAAGCTTGCACAGTTTGCACAAGGGTCTTTAGTTTTATTCCCCAGCACCACATAAAGATTAGCCAGGCAGTGTGGTTCACACCTGTAATCCCATCACTTGGGAGTGGAGGCAGGATGATTGCCATGTGTTTGAGGTCAGCCTTGGCTACAGAATGGGTTCAGAACCAGCCTGAACAAATAAATACAAACACACACACACACACACACACAAAACACAAGAAGGATCCAACGTAGGTGCATAGAAAGGCTCGATTCCCTAACACCACATAAGCTGGGCATGGTGGTACATGCCTGTAATCCCAACACTCAGGAGACTGAGACAGGAAAATTGTCATGATTCCAAGGCCAGCCTGGGCTCCATAGTGAGTTCAGGACCAGCCTGGTCTGCAGAGTGAGACCCTTGTCTCAAATATATATATATATATATATATATATATATATATATATATATATATAATAAAAAATAAAAGGAATTTGGGGAAAGCAATCTTTACCTAAAATGGGAATGAAGAAGTTTTATATTTCAAAAAAACTCTCAAAAGTTTATATTTATCTCCTAGGGAAGATTGAAAACTAAAGAAGTACACATGCATACTCCTGTTTCTAAACTGTTCATGCATAGGAGGCAGATACTTAGTTCTCATTCTTACTTGGTAATAGCTTGTCCTGAAAATTCTTTGCCACCCAAGATCGTGGCAGGAAGCACTCACCATGATTATAAAAAATCAATACACAAAAAGAACTGGGAAAGCAGATGGCAGGGGAGAAATATTCAATGGAAAGCAATGACTAAACAATATTTTAGCTATATATTTCTCCATGAAATAAAAGTTAAACAAAAATGAGCAGTATAACACTAGAAATTCTATCAGTGCAGTCTTCTCTGTTAAGCTGTCCACTGCATTAAGTAGAAAGAAAAATCTATGTTTATAAACCAATAACCATTAATGATTTTACAAAATCTTACACCAATAATAAGGGAAGAACTTCCTTTATGTATATATAGATGAACGCTCCATAAGAAATACGCAGGTGTAGCTGACAGATAACAGTTATTTTTCTTATTTTAGATGTCCCAAAAATGGATGATCCAATTGAGACAAGGCAGCAAAGTGAAGGTAGAGATTTATGGCAACATTTAGTCATCACTGAGAACATACCAACTGAAGAGAGACTTAAATTAGGACACAATTTTGATTTGAGCTCTAGCCAAATTTCAGATTTGATTTTAAATCATGAAAACTGTTCAGCTGTGGAGCCCAAGGAGCATAAAGTTTGGCAAAAGACCTATCTCCCTCTTGAGACTGGTGAGACCTATGATGGGGAGAAGCAGAATGAATGTGATATCCCTAGAAAATCCCTGAGGTGTCCTGAGCATTGTGGTCAGCATCCCAAGATTCAAACTGGGCAGCAGGGTGTTGGATACAGTGGACAATGGAAAGCCTTCACCAAGGACATAAAATTACTGAAAAAATGTATTACACATAAGAGGGTTTGTATGGGACAGAACTATTGGGAACATACGGAATCTGAGAAAGCCTGTGAGAAGTCAGCTCTTGTTGCTAAAATAGAAAGGAAAACTTTTAATAAAAACTGTGGCCTCGTTAAACACCAAGCACACACAGGAGAGAAATCCTGTCAATGTCTTGAATGTGAGAAAACCTTCATTACTAAATTAGATCTTGTAATACATCAGAAGAAACATTCTATGAAGAAACCCTATGCATGCGACCAGTGTGAGAAATCCTTCAGCTATAAGTCAGACCTTACTATCCATCAGAGAATTCATACAGGAGAAAAGCCCTATGGATGTAATGAATGTGGGAAAACCTTCAGTCGGAAGTCAACCCTAACTATACATGAGATAATTCACACTGGGAAGAAACCTTATGAATGTAATGAGTGTGGAAAAACATTTCACCAGAAGTCTAACCTTACCAGTCATCAGAGAACTCACACAGGAGAGAGACCTTATGAATGTAATGAATGTGGAAAAGCATTTGGCCAGAAGTCAAACCTCAGAGCACATCAGTGTATTCACACAGGGGAGAAACCATATGAATGTAAGGAATGTAGGAGAAGTTTCTACCACAAGCCAGCACTCACTATACATGAGAGAACTCACACTGGGGAGAAACCTTATGAGTGTAATGAATGTGGGAAAGCGTTTTGCCAGAAGTCATATATCAGAAAGCATCAGAGAACTCACACAGGGGAGAAACCCTATGAATGTAATGACTGTGGAAAAACCTTTGGCCAGAAATCATACCTCAGTAAACATGAGATAACCCACACTGGGGAAAAACCCTATGAATGTCATCAATGTGGAATAACCTTTTCCCAGAAGTCAAACCTCAGCAGGCATCAGAGAACTCACACAGGAGAAAAACCCTATGAATGTAATCTCTGTGGAAAATCATTTGGTCAGAAGTCAAGTCTCACAGTACACCAGAGTGGTCATACAGGAAAGAAACCATACAAATCTCAACAGTACAGGAGAAGTTTCTTTCGTTAACCCTCACTATACATGAGAGAAATCACACTTAGTAGACACTATGTGAATGTAATCCATGAAGAAAAATCTTTCTAGAGATCTTAACAGATATTTAAAAACTCACACAGGAGAGTGCTTCTATGAACATGAAATAACTGAGAAATCTCACTTCAGCAAGCCAGAAAAATTACATAATAGAATGGTCTTGAATGGCAGTTACTAGTTACATGTGTCTTCCCAACAACATTTACTTTTCTGTGGAACCCAACCTGCATATCTGGCTTTCCTGTATGGAGGCCATCCTTAACTAAGCTCTGCACAGGGAGTACGGACACATTGATGAACATTACATCCAGGCTAGTAACAAAGACTAACTATGCAGTCCTCTCATATTTCTCTTTTGTTATGGCATTAAAGTGCACATGATCTTCAGGAGGATGACTTTGGAAAACATAGGTGGAAGAAAGGCAGTGTGATTTAAGACAAATGAAGAAAACAGATCTTTCCAGGTGTATCTCATTACCTTTTTTTTTTTTTTTTTTTTTTTGGAGAATGAGAATACCTGCTCGTTTAGGCCTTTTTATGTGTGATCTGTTTGCTTTATGCCACCAACAACCCATAACTGCCAATTCCCTTTATAAATATAGTAGGTCTTTCTAAGAGGAGTTAACTAGTACTTGTGAGAAATTTCATACAGAATTAAAACCTTTAGAAGAAAAAATCTTTTATCCCCATGCCAGTTTTTGGAAGAATCAAATGAATGTGGGCCTCAAGTGGTTCAGATTTGGGAATCCTTTTATCAGGCAGAAATATAGACTACTAAAAATAATTTATATCTTTAATGTTTTAAAGCTTTTAATAAAACTTCCATCTTTATCTGAATTTGCAGTGAAAAGAATATCAATTTTATGTAAGGTGAGTTTTGAAACCAAACATTTTCCTGCATTGCATATGAGTGATGATATTGTCTGCCAAGGTACTTCTGACTTTTTATAAAGACATTTGTTTATCACAGCTGTTAGTTGGGAGGTTCTGTGGCATCTAGTGAGAGAGACACTAAGTACAAACCTAAAAACAGCTTCCTCAAGAATATAAGTTTAATTCATAAGTGTATTTCACTTTACAAATTTTTCTTAGCGGGGCATGGTGGTGAATGTCTATAATCTCAGCACTTAGAAGGCTGAGGCAAAAGGATTGCTATGAGTTCAAGGCCAGGTTGAGCAACATAGTGAGTTCAGGAGCAGACTGGACTACAGTAGCAAGACCCTGTCTCAAAAAAAAAAATTTTTAATGGAACTAACTCACAGTAAGGAAAGGTAATACACTGTGTTTAATAAATACTGTGACTTAAATTAAAACATTATGACACTCTGTTGTTGCAGCAACTTTAGCTTTGTACTAAATAAGAGATATTTTGCTCATCATTTTGGGGGCCAAAAGTCCAACATCAAATGGCCTCATTTCAGCTTCTCCTAACAGCTTCATTCACTGCCTCACAGTATGTTAAATTAGCAAGAAAATCAGCAAAATACAGAAGGGGCCACAGGTGCAACAGAGTCCAGGTATCTAACAACCCATGTGACAGGTATTGCAAAGTCAGTGTTAGTCCCTAATGTAGCACCACTTCAATAACCCAGCTACCTCCCTCTGGCACATTTTATAGGGTCACCCACTCAACACTACCACATTTGAGACCAAGCACCAAACAGCACATGAACTTTAGTCAGACAAATCAAAGCCATATCATATCCATATAGCAGAGCGCTGCAGGAGTGGCACAGTGTTTAAAGCACTTGCCTAGCAAGTGCAAGACCCTGTGCTCAATTCCCAAGCACCACATAAGCTGGGTGTGGTGGCGCATGCCTATAATCCCAGCACTCGGGAAGCTGAGGCAGGAGGAATGCCAAGGCTAGCTGGGCTCCATAGTGAGTCAAGACCAGTCAGGGATGTAGGGTAAGACCCTGTCTCAAAAAAAAAAAAAAAAAAAAAAAAAAAAAAAAAAAACTACAGCAGGATTTTTCAGGTTAACTGCCAACCTACATGTGCTCTATGGTGTAATCCCAGTACTCTGAGTGGCTATGGCAAGAGTCACAAGATCGAGCACAGCCTGAGCAAGGAAGCAACTTGGTGAGACCCTGACTCAAAAATTAAAAATTGAAATGGCTTGAGGACATAGCTCAGCAGGAGGGTCTTGGCCTTTATTCCCAGTACCACAAGAATAAATAACTGCCACCCTAACCTTTTTGTATCTTGTTTGTATACTGATTAGAAAAGGACTACATACATTTTCCTACTCTTAGTGTACATAAATTTGTTACTATTACTAAACTCTGTCCCCAAATTATCTTTATTGAACAAATACAAATTTTAAAAAATTCATTGATTATCACATATTTTAGGAATTAGAATTATTAATAATAAGCAGTATCATTCTTTAGAATCAGAATTTTTCTAATTGGTGCAACTCAATATCTTGTTAGAACTCTTTACATAAGCCAGAGCATGCTGTTTTAATTCTGTTACCCAAGTACCAAAATCTCAGAAGTGAGCACTGTCTCTTGAGTGCTGTGGCTGCTTCCATACTTGAGAACCAGAGACTGGGAATAACATCATCTGTAACAATAAGAAAGCTCTTCTTGGTTAGCAGAAAATTTATATACAAAAGTCACACTTGAATGTCTGCAGACCTGTTCTTCAGCTCCTAGTACACCTGAGGGAGGATTTTGTCTGAAATCATTGTGTTGTAAGTTCTCTTTAAATTTATTTTAAGTTGCCTGAGCTTTTTGATAAATTGTTGTTTATGGGAAAACACTAAGGAAGGTCAATTATGAACTAAGTTAAATAAACATAATAAATTTATGCTAAAAAATTTCAGCAGTGAACATGGCAACACTTTGTGTGTCTAAAAATATTCCTTCCACAGAAATGCATGAATTATGCATATAATTGTTAACAGGTAAAGCTTGAGTTAACCTAAACAGCTGTGATAAATGGTATTAGTTTTATTCTAGCTAGTGAAATACAATTTCTGGGGCTGGAGGCTAATTTCAGGAAGATCCTTATGCAAAAAACACTATGTATCTTATAATTAATTTGCAGAAAAGTTCTTCAAAAGGTCTTTAAGATTTCAGTATGATGTAACAGAATGTCATGGGATGAATGGATCAAAGAAAAAACCATATTTCTTCCACATCTGGGAACTCAGATACGGTTCAAGATATTTTGCAAATAGAGCTTTCGGTGAAGATTAGTTTCTTGACTTGTAGATGACTGCTTTCTCACTGTGTTCTCTGAAGGAGAAAGAGAGACACTTACCTCTATATTTTCAAGAAGCTACTAATGCTGCAAAGGACTCAGCTATGTAAACTTGCAGAAGCCCATTTACATCTTAGGGCCCCACTCCAAATACTATTATGTCAGGCCTGAACCAGAAATACGTGTTCAATTCACTACAAAGCCACAAATAAACAGAAAGTTTATAACAAGGGTTTTAACTGTCTTCAGCAGACTATATCAACTAACAGAGAATAAGCAAGGTTTAACAAAGAAATAAAATTTAAAATAGAACAAGACTGAAGGAGCTGTATGTTTGCAAAACAGATGATACCTTGGTGCATGATCACCATGCTGGAATCACTGCAATTGAAAAAAAAATTAGAATGTACTGGAACAGAAAATGCAAAGTACATTACCAGTGAAATGTAGAAATTAGCAATTTGATACAAATTGAGTACATTTACTCCCATAAAATCTACAAAATATATAGTGACTACTCATTCTAGTTATGAGTACAATCAAAACTTGTCAAAGGGATGAGTTTTCTAGAAACTCCCTTCATTTAAATAAACATTATGTGTATGGATACCCATATAAGTTTATCACTGAAGATAAGATTCTTATGACATGGACACAAGCTGCTAGGAAAAATGATACTCAAGGCAACAAGTATAAAAAGGTTTCTCTTCAGTGATATGGCCGCATTACCTCTGAGGAAGGAAAGTGCATACAGGCCCTTAAGAGGCAGTATTACCAGATAGTGTCCCAGAGGAGCCTTCATTCTATCTTTCCAATGTGACCTTCTCAAGTTACCACTGTTCTTTTCTATATACATATAAAATGCTTTCATCTTCCAGTGCATCTCAAGAAATAGAATTGTTTCTGGTGGAGAATTCTTTTTCCATATAGCACTTCTGTAGTAATTTTGAGTACAGAAAGAACATGTCTAAAATTAAACAATGTCTGAACAGCCTGAATAGCTGATGACCATGGCTTTGTATGTACTAGCTGCCTTATCTGAAACTGTTCCTAATACCCTGACTCTGTCATCCGCCATGAAGTTCTGGCCCTACCTTGTAAGGGTCTTCCTGGTTACTTAATGTAACTGATGTAATCTATAATGTCAATGCTTTCTGATTGGGTGGCACTAGGCCACTATTGTGTGAAACTTTCCAATGACTGTGTTAAGCAGCCCAACTGGAGAGGAAAAAGAAAACAGGAAGCAGAGCAGGCAGACAGACACACAGAAGGAGAAACAAAGAACGACTTCATTTCTCCACAGTATACTTTCCTGGAACCAAATAAAATAGGACTCAACTCCCTACTTTACCTCATTTTTCCTCTCAAGGCTGGCTGGATCCAAAATTGCATCTTGAACCCGGACCCACCAGGCCCGACACCCGGCAGTCAGGCAAGATCCAGAATTGGACTTGAATCTCATATTTGGCATCATGAAAAGTATCAAAGCAGAGTATGTTCCCCCAACACCAGTAAGGGGTGGGAATAGAGGATGGCTGGCCATACATGATACCCAATGGACTGCCTCCTCTCTGATTAAGTACCACTTGGGGAATGACTCAATGTGGATAAAACCCGTTTGACCTTGGGGAAACATTTTATACAAGGAAAAGTGGGATCTTTTTTTGATACAGTGTCTCGCTCCATAGCATGATGAAGCCCACTCCTAAATTGATGAAGCTCAGTAAGCAGTTCTGATAAAGGGGAAGGCACCCTGAAGGGTACAGACACAAAGTCCAATGCTTAGGCAAAAACAACAAAAAAAATCTACCTGTTGCTAAGCCTGCCACACTGTGGAGTAAACATGCAACAATGTGATTAAGCCCATGGGCAGTGGCAACAGAAGCCACAGTGTGGGTTCAAGGAGTAGAAAACACTACAGACAATGGCAGGAGCCAAAGAGCCTTGATCCTAAGCCCAAGGAAAAAGTAAAGCCTGTGAGGAAACAAAACCCCAGAAAGCTGAGCAGATGCAGCGTCTCACAGAAGTTCTTGTCACACTTCCTGCATGAGAAGAGGTAAGCCAATGTAAAATCAAGTATTTGTTGGCCCCTGCAGTTGGAGAGCAGATACTAGTCCTAGCTGGCACCAGACTGAATGTGCATTACTCTGGAAAACCAAAAGAAATTTCCTATGCTCTCTGTTCTGATAGCCAGAGGAACATAAAGGTAACAGGTACCATCCAGTTTAAAAGGGTAGGTACTGTACAACCGACACACAGCCTGTGCCTCCCTCGTACAGTCTGAAGAAAAAAAAAAACGGATCTTGAAAAATGGCAATGAATTACCAGGAGTTAAATGCACGAGTGTCACTGCTGCATGCAGCACTGTCATCTGTAGATGAGGCACAAAACCCATCGCTGAAACGTCTAAGGGCTGGCAAACATAGTAGTACATCAGTTTCACACATTTACTTCTATGGTGAACCAGCAAATCCCCCGAATGTACATAAAACTGCCCATCAGCACTGCCACCAGGCTGCCATGGTGACTGGAGTGTCCCCCAAAAGCCTTACTGTTCAGAAGTGGGGCCTGGCTGGAAGGGGCAGATGCTTGAGGCTTGACCCAGAAGGGTTCTGGTTCTGGTTCTGGTACTGGTTCTGCCATGTCTGGAGGAACTCTCCTCAGCTCCACTTCCAGCCATCCACCTGGGGTTGCAGTGTGTGTGCCCTTCTGAAATTGGGAACTAAAATATATCTTTCCTCCACAAAGTTGTAAGTGTCAGGTATTCCAGCCCAGCAATAAGAAAATAACTAAGCCAACTACCAAGCGGTGAAACCAGGTGTCTGCCCTGGTCTGCAGTGGACAGTGAACCCCTAGCAAGCCAAGGAACCCAGAATTATAAGTCTATATTTAAAAGATTAGTTGCTGATATCACCTGATGTGTAGCATATGGGCAAAATAAACCAAGGCAAACTGTCCATATAGAAAACAGTATGACTCAAGACTTAGAACTTCCAATAGTAGTTAGTTGGGTACTGTTCCCTATGGATATGAACCAAATGACTCAAACTCAGCAAGTTCTAGTAAGGATATAGCTCATGTTACCACTTGCACTGATGAAGTACATTTTAATAAACTGTGCTTTTGTAAACTGACTCAGCATTAATTTGTGGCAAAGTAATAAATTTTTCTGAATAAATCATGTAAATTCACTTATGCCAGCCAGAAATTTTCAGTCACTTTTGACACAGCTGTCTTCAAAATGCCAAAATCAAAATGTACCAGGTAAAATATGATGAAGTTTTCATAACTCTAAAACTTGGGAGTTATCTCAGTAGAGTATCATATTCGTGCCAAGCATTTCCTAAGTTATAACAGTATTAAAATACAACAAATTGATGTTGCGTGTCTAAAAGTGTACAAAAATGATGTATACACAGTGCTTACATTAAGGATTGTGGCAGGGCTGAGTATGGATGCTAACATACTTGTCATTCCAGCTGAGAATAAACTGCCTTGAGGTAGGTGGATTTGATGAAGGCCTATGCTGTATGTGCTTGATTTTTTGTAACATCAAAGGAAATTTCTGAGAAAACAGGAGGATTAAACACGATGCTAATAATTAGAAAATTATACAATAAGTGAGTATAACATAGCACAATCCTTTAAAAATAAGGCACAGGTTTTCACTGTTCTTTAATAAAACACAAAGCAATTACTTCTCCCTATCTGATAAGCATATGGAAAACTGTGGAAATAATTTTTTTGAGACAGTTTCTCACTTTCTAGTTCAGACTGGTCCCAAGGTCACTATGTAGGCCACGCTGACCTCAAACAAGTGACAATTCTCCTGCCTCAGCCTTGCAAGAGCCGGGATTATAGGCAGGCACCCCCACACCCAGCTTATGTGGTATGTTGGACTGAACCCAGGGTCTTGAGTTTGCTAGGCAGGCGCTTTAACCACTGAACTATTCCTCTAGCCCCCTGTGGAAACGATTTTCAGCTTTGTGAATAAATTATACACAGCCTCCCAGCTACCCTCAAATATGTTAAAAACATCTCAAATTAAATGTCAAATATTTCCTTTCCAATAAGAGCATGTCTCAAAATGTTAAGCTATCTGCTGCTCACATCAATTATTATATGAATATGTGGCTGTCATGGTTTTTGTTTTAAATATCTATGAAACTCATTGCTAAAGGTTCATTCCAATTGATGGGCCTTTTGGTGAGTGCTTGGACTGTGAGGGCTCTACACCAGTGCATTCGTTTCTGAGATTATAAGTGAGGACATTACTGGGAGGTGATGGAAACAGGAGGTAGAGCTGGGCTGAAGGGAATAGATTTAAGGGTCATGACCTCAAGGAATATATCTGTTATCCAGCCACTCCCTCACTGGCTTTTTCTAGTTCCTGGATGCTATATAATAAGCAGGTTTACTATGTTCTCTGCCATGTCTCTGCATCACAAGACCAAAGGCAATGGAGCCAGCTGACCAGTAACTGAAATTTCAAAAACTATGAGCCAAAACAAATACTTTTTGCATTAACTTGCTTCCATCTGTGATTCTGTCACAACCACAGAAAGCTAACAAAATGATCTTGAGGCATCACTGAAGTTTCATGGGAGAATCAAAACTGAATTTACTTCAGTATCACTCTATTCATGGGAAACGTGAAGGAATAGGGTTGTACAGATATCCATATCCCTTACTAACCTGGGAAAATTTTAATGGCATCCTCATTACAGAAAACAGCAGACTTAACATGGCCACATAAAAACTACTATAAACTCTTCTAATAATACTAATCATTTCTTCCAGATATCAGTAATGAGAAGTCATATAATCAATCACATGTGAAAACTTTTAACCACTGAACTGTACCTATACAGATGAACTGCCCCTATACCTCTTCGTAAAGAATCATGAGGGTCAATACAAAGAAGGAAGAACTGTCTGCCGTGCCCTCCGCTGCCTACATTTAAATCTGAGGAGCTGCTAGAAGAGGGCTGAGAAGATATTACACATGGAAATAAAAATCAGTGATGGGGGCTGGAGGAATAGCTCAGTGGTTAAAGTGGGCAAGCACTAAGTGACCAAATTTAATTCCCCAGCACCACATATGCTGGGCATGATGGTACACACCTGTAATCCTAGCACTCAGGAGACTGAAGCAGGAGGATTGTTGTGAGTTCAAGGCCAGTGTGAGCTACATAGTGAACTCAGAACCACCCTGGACTACGGAGACCCTGTCTTGGAAAGAAGAAAGGAAGGAAGGAAGGAAGGAAGGAAGGAAGGAAGGAAGGAAGGAAGGAAGGAAGGAAGGAAGGAGAAAGAAAGAAAGGAAGGAAGGAAGGAAGGAAGGAAGGAAGAAAAAGACAGAGAAAAAGAATTGATGACATGCTAAGTAACTCATATGCTAATTTTACCCAGCTCCTATTCTCGTATCACTCATCATTAGAGCCTACATTTTTATGGTCCTTGGTTCTATCACATAAATGAAAGTTTTATCATCTATTCCCCATCATATGTAACAAAAATACAAGTTCCAGCATTGAAAAAATTAAGATTTCAAGTCTCTATATTTGGAACACAAAGGCCTGATTATTCATCTTTATTCTTTGTTTCTAATCCATAATGCTAGCACATGAGGGCTCTTCTAAAATCAATAAGAGAGTATTCGGTGAGCAACCAAACTTGATTGCAACAGTGGTGCTGTATCTCTCTTCCTAAGTTTACAGTATTTATCTAAACATATTTCTCTCCATACAGGTGCCTTCCATTTTCAAAATTCAATCTCTGGATGGCATAGCAATTTACCTGTAAAACTTCCACTAGTGGGCTGCAGTGCAATTATCCACATGCTCAAAGGGGTGAAAAGTGGTATGATATTCTGCAGTGTAATATATTCCATGAATTGCAGAAAGCATTCCACATTTGGTTAGAGGTACTATTTTTGGATTACACTGCCCAACCACTGGCTAATGTATCCTGAGAGTAATCAAGTTAGGCAGGGTTAACCTATGATATTCATTAGTTTACTGGTATTTAATGCATTTCATTTTGCACAGTCACATTATACTGAGTTCATCAGAATGTAACCCACAGAACACAGAGCAGCTTCTGTATTTATGAAGAACAGTGTCCACAGCTGGGGGCATAGCTCAGCAGTTAAAGCCCATAAGCCAAGCACATGCCTGTAATCCTGGTACTCAATAGTCTGAGTAGGAGAGCTGCTGTGTGTCCAAGGCCAGTGTAGGCTACACCGTGTTCAGAATCAGCCTGGACCACAGTGAGACTCTGTGTGTGTGTGTATGTGTGTGTAGTCCAATATACTGCATGCAATACTTTAATGTTTAGATAATAAGAAAGGCAAAAAGAAGCACATAAGACCATAGTAGGCTTCACATTCACATCTAAGTTTTACACTATTAAAGAAATCGGTCACATACTTGACCAGCAGACACTGATCTTTAGGAATATGATGAAAAGAATATTCCATTATTTATCTCTAATGCTTGTAAAACATTCTGAATCATAAAAATGAGCAAAATTTCCCTTCCTCTTCTCATTAATGTGATGTTACCTATCATGAGTTAGGTTTCTCCTCACTTCATTTTTTTACGATTCCCAGGTAAGAATAATGATGATTACCAAAGACTGAATGGCATTCATGCCACATCAGGGAAATCAAAGCAGATGCCTTAATATATAAAAAAGCAATAAATACCCTTAAACTCTAATCCTGTCACAAGTTTTATCAAGAATTTTTTTAGATAATCTATAGTTATTTATAGCTTATGGACAAATTTATAATTCATTAAATCATATTTTTAAAAATATGATCCTGGTGGCCTCTGGCAATGGAGTACTTACACAAGCATATTTTACTTTTTGGTATGTGAGTAAGAACAAACTGTCATAGAAATGAGATGACAATATGCTATGGTCTGGATCTAGATTCACCCAAGAGCTTCATGGAGTTGGACGTGGTGGAATAACTAGACAGCCATATGCTGTTGGGAAGTGGAACCTGACTGGAAGGGGTAATGGTTGGGGCTTGACCTGGAAAGGTACGTGCTAGCTCTACCCTTCCTCACTTGGCTTCATGTCCACCATGCCATGAACAGCTAATGTCTCCTGCTCTACTTCCTGCCAAGTAATTATACCATTGCTAGCCATCGATATATAGACTGTAACCTTCTGAAACTATAAGCTAAAATAAATCTTTCCTCCCTTAAATCATGGCTGTCAGGTATTCAGTCCCAGAAATGAATAAGTAACTAAACTACAAGATAAAGATATAAATGTATGTGACTGAAAAAACAAGAATTTCAGTGCACATTATCAAAACAACTCCTACTGAAAACATGGCAGTTCACAAGTAAAATCTAAAATTATGACTGTACATATACTAATACCTTCTGAGTAAATGCAAAAAATTATTAATCAAAAACTTGATTCAAAGTTGGTGAGCTCTTTCTAAACAGAAGTTCTTTCAAAATGAGTATCATTACAAATATTAAATCCAACCTTAAGATGTCCTACATTCAGTGAAGACAGAATCAACCCACACACAAATACACACAAAGGCAGTACTCACTATATAGGTCAGTGAGAAAAATTCAACTGACAAAATTTATTTTTTGTAGCCCAACTTCCCTACTACTAAATACTAAAATTAGTGGCATATTAGAAATATATTTCAACTCACCTATTGATATAACCTAATTTGTTTTAAAAGACACTCTAAGTACAAAACTGTCACACTACTGCTTACACATAGTTACATTACCTCAATATTTTCTAAAACATATCTATCAAATACATAATCCAGAGGTATATTTTGAGAATGAGCTACTAATAAGCAACAAATATACACGAGGAAATTTCACTTACTTTCTGGATATTCTACAAATACTGAATCTGCATCACATTCTTATTAGTTTGCAGTACATGAATTTTTGTAGGATTCTGAAAATGTGTTGTAAATGTCTTTTACTGTTTTGATCCACTATGCATTCTTTTAAGTCTTTTTTTTTTCTTTTTAAAACCAGGATCTAATTCTGTAATCCAGGTTGGTCCTAAACTATGTAGCCCAAGCTAACTTCAAACTCATAGCAATCCTCTCACCTCAGCTTCTCAAGTGCTGAGATCACACAGGTGTGTGCCATACCTGGTTAATTTGTATGAGGTGCTGGCGAATTGAACCCAAGGCCTTGCACATTATTAGAGAAGCATTTTATCCAGAGTTATGCTCCAGCTCCTCCACTGTGCTTCCTAACACAGAGGCCAACTATAGTGTCTTATACGCAGTTACTAATCAAGATTTCTCACTATACTACTGTGCTCTCTTTTAAGCATAAATGAAACCAAAATTAGAGGCATTTCCCTAAAATGTACCTTGATGAGTTCTTTCCACTATGCAATTCTGTTTGTGAAAGAAATTTGATGTAATAATGAAGGCTTACTGCATTCCACATTTCTACCTACTCCCTGGTATGACTTTTTTCATGTCTGCACTGAGTACTGGGCTGACTGAAGCTTTTGCAGATTGCTAGCACACATAGGATACCTCCCTACTGTGAATTCTTTCATGTCTATGAAGAGAACTATTATATGTGAAGGCTTTCCCACACTGCTGACATACATAAGGTTTCTCCCAACTGTGACTTCTTTGATGTCTATAAAAGGCAGAATGATTAGTAAAGGCTTTCCCACACTGTTGACAAATATAAGGCTTCTCTCCAGTGTGCGTTCTTTCATGTATTTTAAGGTAACTGGAAGAATTGAAAGCTTTTCCACATTGCTTACACGCATACGGTTTCTCTCCAGTATGAATTATTTCATGTATTTGCAGATGACTGAAAGAATTAAAGGCTTTTCCACAGTGCTTACATACATAGGGTTTCTCTCCAGTGTGAGTTCTTTCATGTTCTTGAAGGTGACTAGAAGAATTGAAGGCTTTCCCACATTGCTGACACACATAGGGTTTCTCTCCAGTGTGAGTTCTTTCATGTATTTTAAGGTAACTAGAAGAATTGAATGCTTTCCCACAGTGCTTACATACATAGGGTTTCTCTCCAGTGTGAGTTCTTTCATGTATTATCAGGTAACTTGAAGAATTAAAGGCTTTTCCACATTGGTTACACACATAGGGTTTCTCTCCGGTATGAGTTATTTCATGAATCTGTAGGTGACTGGAAGAATGAAACGCTTTTCCACACTGTTTACAAACATAAGGTCTCTCTCCAGTGTGAATTCTTTTATGTATTTGAAGATGACTAGAAGAACTGAAGGCTTTCCCACATTGCTGACACACATAGGGTTTCTCTCCAGTGTGAGTTCTTTCATGCTCCTGAAGGTGACTGGAAGAACTAAAGGCTTTTCCACATTGCATACAAATATAAGGTTTCTCTCCACTGTGAATTCTTTCATGTTTATAAAGCGAACTCTTATGAATAAAGGCTTTCCCACATTGCTGGCAAACATATGGTTTCTCTCCACTGTGAATTCTTTCATGTCTATGAAATGAACTCTTATGAATGAAGGCTTTCCCACACTGCTGACAAACATAGGGTTTCAACCCACTATGAATTCTTTCATGTCTATGAAAAGAACTCTCATGAATGAAAGCTTTGCCACACTGCTGACAAACATAAGGCTTCTCTCCAGTGTGACTTCTTTCATGTCTTTGAAGATGACTGAAAAAATTAAATACTTTCCCGCAATGGTTACACACATAGGGTTTCTCTCCAGTATGAGATCTTTTATGCACTTGAAACTGACTGGAAGAACTGAAAGCTTTCCCACACTGCTTACACACATAGGGTTTCTCCCCATTGTGAATTCTTTCATGTGTACGAAATGAACTCTTCTGAGTAAAGGCTTTTCCACATTGTTGACATAGATAGGGTTTCTCTGCACTGTGTTTTCCACATGTCTGATGAAACTTGGTTGTGCTGAATGCTTTCCCACATTGTTTACCTACATAGGGTTTTGCTCCACTGTGAATTCTTTGATGTTTGCATAAGCTACTGGATTTACTAAACACTTTTTCACATTGCTTACACTTAAAGAGTTTTTCTCCAGAGTTTTTCCTTGGATGCTTCTGAAAGCAATGAGAATAACAGCAGCCTTTCCCATGTTCCCTACATTTGTATAGCTTCTCTCCAAATTGCTCATACTCATATTGTTCAAGTTGAAGGTTACCTGTAATGGGTACACTTAGCGATGAATGACTTATCGGGATTTCTGTACTTATAAGGCTTTCATCAGGTTGCAATCCAGGTGTTTTGTCGAGATTACAATATGCAGTTGAACTAAACATTTCTCCACAATGGTTCCAAACTTTACAGTGACAGTGACTGTTTGCCTCTTGACTTCTAGAAAATAAATTAAAATACGATGAAATAAACCTTATTACCCATCACAAAGGGTCTTTTTATTTACAGAATCTCTAGTCAAATGTGCTGTAAGAATTTTTAAGCAGGAATGGCGTGGAGAGCATCATGATTTAAGTATAGTTATTTTTAAAACACTGGTATTTATTTTTTTAAATAAGGTACCAAATTAAAATTTTTGTGAACTGAATGTCTAACACATTTAATTACAATTGGTATCATGACAATAGTACTCGAAGGTATGTTTCTTTTTAATATTTACATTTATACATAATTAAATATCTGAAAGATGTTGCTCAATCTAAATACAAAGTTTATCTGTTTCATATATACCAAGACCCAATGTTTCAGTACAAATTCATACATATTTACTTTGTCCACACAAAAAAATATGCACACAAAAACATCAAATAGGGGCCTGGGAGAGTAGGTCAGTGGTTAGAATGCTTGCCTAACATGCACAATTCCCTGGAGCCAAATATCAGCACCACATAAACATTTGCCAGGAGTCATGGTGTACACCTGTAATCCCAGCAGTCAGGGGGCTAAGGGAGGAAGACCACCACAGGCTCAAGACCAGCCAGGAATACAAAGAGTGTTCAGGACCAAACTGGACTACAGAGGCTGTCTCAAAAAAAAGAAAGAAAGAAAAAGAAAACAAATATATATACATCAGACAGAAACACATAGAATAAAATCCATAATGGAAAGGTTTAAATATCAGAATATTTTAAATCTATTCAATTGTGATATCACAGATGTTTAATATATATGTGCATTTTGAGAAAAGTTTTTGACCTTAAGTAGGATTCCATCAGTTTTGTAGTCTGCATGAATTAATTATTTCAGCACATTCCCTGGCTCTTAAGAAACACTGCTTTAAAGGCAACTTACCTTATATTATTCCTGAAAGTTTCATATTCATCTTCTATTTGCTGGTCTTCCCATTTTCTTCCTAAAATGGAGACAGAAATATAATGATGACTTTCCACAATATTACATAACAATTAATATACTCTAGCTAGGTTCATGGAATGTTAACATGCCTGGAATACTTTTCAAAATTTTTTCCTTCCATAATCCAAATCATGGAACTGTACTGATGAGGAAGCATTTCTTGCTCTGAGTGACTACAGAACTGGTCATCCTTACCTACAGCAGCCAGGTTCCTTAAAGTTTCCTGGATCACATCTCTGTGGAGCTTCCTTTGGGCAGGATCTAGCAAAGCCCATTCCTCCATGGTGAAGTTCACAGCCACATCCTCAAATGTCACTGCCTCCTAAATTATCACACATATATTTCCAGTTGGAAGGTTGAGAATTATGGCACTGGACATCTCAACTCAACTTGCAGTAAGCTGACACGACACTGAGTTCTCCAAATATTCCCTCCATATCTTGGTCATCACACAATCACTCTCTAGCCATTTTCAGCAATTTTAATGTCAGATTAAAATTCTTTGATGAAGTAACAGGAAAACAGGAACACTGTTTCTTTAGTTGGATCACTCAAGTTTATTTGTAAAGTGTCTCAAAAGTTCCTCTCATAACAAAATCTTATTATGTAGTTCCCTTAGGAGAAGTAACACCAGCTGTCATTAGGTTTTTCTGTAACAGGTGGATGAATGGAACAGAACTGAGGATGAAAAGACAACCACAAGTACCTTTATCCATCTGATCTCCAACAAAGGCACCAAAAAACATATGCTCGAGTAAAGATAACCTCTTTAACAAATGGTGCTGGAAAAACTGGCTAACCACATCCAGGAAAAAGGAACTAGACCCACATCTTTTATCATATATGAAAATTAACTCAAAATGGATTAAAGACTTATTTGACACTCAAATGGAAACACAACTTGTTGGAAGGAAAAACAGGCAAAAGCCTTGAAGACACAGGCATAGGCAAGGACTTTCTCAATAAAATACACAAAGCACATCAGGTAACATCAAGATTCAACAAATGGGATTATATAAAAATAAAAAGCTTCTGAACAGCAAAGGCAACAACAAAGTAAAGGGGGAACCAATGGAATGGGGGAAAGTTTTTGCCAGCTGCTCCTCGCCAGGGGACTACTACCAAGAATATACAAAGAACAGGAAAAAATTAGCCCCTCCAAAATAACAGACACAATCAAAAAATGGGGAATTAAAATGAATAGATTTTTCAGAAGAAAAAGTCTGAATGACTAACAAATACATAAGAAAATGTTCACCACCTATCTTAGGTTACTTATTTGTAGTTGGGACAAAATATCCAACATTCACAATGTAAGGTAAAGATTCATTTTAGCTCACAATTTCAGAAGGTCTCACACAACCCATTCATGGGGAGCCAACAACGGTGGAGGCGCGTGGCAGAGGCTGGAGAGATGTTCACACAATGCAGATATAAAGCCAAGAGAAGCAGGAGCAAGTAGATGTTTGGAAACTCAGGCAATACCAGGCCCTTACCAGGAAGAAGCTGTAACAATGTTTCTTTTTCCTTTTCCTATCTAAAGATACCAATGGGACTCCAGGGTGGGTGCCCTCCCTTACTTCCTGGCCCAGAAGTCAGTAACACAAATTTGAAAGCTATGTTATGGGCAGTCAACAATCTCAACATGTTCACACAATCTCTCTGTGTGAAAGCACATGCACCTGACCCTTCCAACTAGGCCCACCTCCCAACAGCACACTGTTCCAGTTATCCATCTACATCCAACCACATGAGGCTTTTGGGAGAAGACTTCAGACTGAACAGATTCTGGTCCCCCAAAAGACTCATGTTCACCTTCTTATGCAAAATACATTTACTCCTCTAAGAGTTGCCAGTCTTAACAGTTTCTAAACTGCTAAAAAAATCTAAGTAGAAAGTCTCCTCTGAGACTCAAGACAAACTTTTACTTGTGAACTTCTGTGAAAATCAAAGAAAAGTTAAGCACTTCCAACATAAAATGGCACACAGTACATTCTGATTCAAAAGGAGGAATAGAAACATAAGAGACCGACTGGGCAAAAGCAAGTTCAAAACCCAGCAGCACAAGGGTTAAATCCGATAGCTCTGTGTGCAGCAATCTGGGTAAGATGTGGTAAGACGTAAGCTCCAAAGGCCTCGGCCTCGAGTTGCCCTCCTCCTACAGTGTCGTCCCCAGCTACAGACTCCATCTTCCTTTCTTTGGCCTTATCCCCTCACCCCCGTGACTTTCTTCAACCAACAATCCATGTTGCTGGCATCTTTACTTTCAGGAGTCTTTACTGCACCTTGGTCTTCTTCACAACATCATGTACTATCCTCCCAGGGACACACTGCCTGGCCTCCAGGGCAAGACCTTCCTCTGAAACCTGGGTGGAGGCCTCCTGACCCCACAACTCTTGCACTTTGAATGCCTCTGAAGTCAGCACCACATAGACAATGCTGGCCCTCCTGCCTTTGGCTACAGCAGCCTCTAAGTACCTGGATAGCTGAATTTCAGGTGGCTGAACTCTGGCAAACATTTCTCACTCTGGCTCTGCAGGATGTCCTGGGTACTCTTCTCAGAGCAAGGTCTTTTGCCTTTATATTCTCTAATCAGTAAAGGATAGGATCTTGCTGACTCCTGAGACACCCTCAAGGCCATCTTTTTAACAGTCCTAATTTGAAGTGTATGGCTTTTATTTATTTATTTATTTATTTATTTTGAAGATAGGGTCTCAGTCTGCAGTCCAGGCTAGTACTGAACTCACCAAGGTGCCCCAGGTTGGCCTCAAATACAAGGCAATCCTCCTGCCTCAGTCTCCCAACTGCTGAAATTACAGGTGTGCACCACTGCATCCAGCTCCATGTTGTGCTGGGGAATTGAACTCAGAGCCTTGGGCTTGCTAGGAAAGCACTCTAACCACTGAATCATTCCTCCAGAACCATGGCTTTTTTTAAAAATATTGATCTCTTTAGCATCCCTATGCTCTTCTGCCTCACTGCTTACAGGTCCTGTCAATCTTGCAAAAATTGCAAACATTTTACATCCTTTTATCTGTGTCATTTTTTTTCCCTACAAGAAGTACCCATGTGACAACCTTAACACTGGGCTGCTTTGACATTTCCTCCACCAGATTAAGTTGTCTACAGTCCTTAACCTCAATTCCAAAGTCTCTGGTCAAGGGCAAAATACTGAGAGTAGCACACATGGTTTCTAGACCAGGTGCCAATAAACTCCTCCTTCCCATGTGAAATATCTTAATGCTGGCCTTTACAATCCACACTTACTGTTTTGTTTTGTTATGAGACAGGGTCTTGCTCTTTAGCACAGGGTGGTTCCTAAACTCACTATGTCACCCAAGCTGGCCTTGAACTCATGGCAATCTGTTTGCCTCAGTTTTCTGAGTGCTAGGATTATAGGTGTGCCCCACTATGTCCAGATTTATGTGGTGCTGAGGAATCAAACACAGGGCCTTGCACTTACTAGGCAAGCACTTTAACCACTGTTCTATTCCTCTAACCCTACAAGCAAGACCTATCAGCACTCTGGTCTTATAAATTCTGACCAGAATCCCTCATCAAGTTCAGCTCACAGCATTCTCGGGCTTCTCTAGTTGGCATCTTTGGCCTTCCCAAACTCATCCTCAAATCAGTTTTTTGTCTTGTTTTTGTTTTTGAGACAAGGTCTGTCTCTGCAGTCCAGGCTGGTCCTGAACTCATTATGTAGCGTAGGCTAGCTTCAACCACACAGAAATCCTCCTGCCTCAGCCTCCTGAATGTTGGGATTACAGGCAGGTGTCACCATGCTCGGCTTCTCAAACTAATTCTAAAAGCTTCCAAACCACATGGTCAGGTAAAGTCACCCACTCCTGGTACCAATTTCTATTTTATTTATTTTCTCACTGCTGTGACAGAATACCTGACAATGACAACTTAAGGAAGGAGAAAAGATTTATTTAGCTCACAGTTTCGGATAGTCCACTCCTAGGCTGTCAGCAACAGTGGAAGTACATGGCAGAGGCTGGAGGGCTGCTCATAGCATGGCAGACAGAAAGCCATGTAAAGCAGGGGTGAGTTCACGTCCAGAGACTCAAGTAAGGCCAGAACCCTCCCAGGAAGAAGCCATAACAGTGTTTCTTCTTCTTTCCTTTACTTAGTTCAAGCTCCAGTTAGGCCCCGACCAAACCCAAGGTGAGTGGCCCTCTCTCACTTCCTGGCCAATAAGTCAGAAACATAAACCTGAAAGTTCTGCCTGGGACATTCCACAGTCTTAACAAGTCGACACAGTCTCTTCAGGTCAAGGCCCAAGCATCCTTCTCTTCTAGCCATGCCGTATCTCCCAGCAGCACAGGGTTCCTCAGTTATCCCATTACATCCAAATATATGAGGCTTTTAAGGAACAGTCCAAATCCAAACCTTAGTAGCACCTTTAGCCATCAGAAAAGTGCAAATGAAAAAATACTGAGGTTCCATCTAACTCCAGTAAGAATAGCTGGTATTAAGAATTCAAATAACAATAAATGCTGGCAAGGCTGTAGGAATCTCCCTACATTTCTGGTGAGACTATAAACTGGTGCAACCACTATGGACAGCAGTGTGGAGAATCCTCAGAAAACTGAAAATAGATACACTATTTGACCCAGCTACAGTTCTTCTGGAGATCCTCCCCAAAAAGCTAAAGTCATCATACCACAGTGATACAAGCATACCCATGTTTATAGCAGCACAATTTACAATAACCAAACCTTGGAGTCAGCCAATATGTCCAAAAGATAAACTGAGAAAGAAGATGTGGTTTACTTACACAATGGAGTACTACTCTGCCATAAAGAAAAAATAGAGTCATTTTTAGGAAAATGAATTACTTTGAGACCATTATGCTTAGCAAAATGAATCAAACACAGAGGTTAAATATCATATGGTTTCTCTAACATGAGACAAGCAAACCATTTTAAAAAGTAAAAGAGACAAAAGAAAGAAGATAGACTTTGTGGAGAGGGAAAGGGGATATGGAAGAGTTGAGGAGGTAGAAAGGGGAAAGGGATCTTTCTAAATGTAAACTTAAAAAATAAAAATTTTGTGTGTTATGTGATACTGAGAATTGCACTGAGATACATCCCAGCCCATTTTTAATGTTTATTTAAACAGGATCTCACTAACTTTCTAAGTTACCTACGCTGGACTCAAACTTTAGATACGCTTGCCTCAAACTCCCAGAGTGCTAGGATACAGGTGTGCACCACGCACACACCTGTAATCCTAGCACTTGGGAGGCTGAGACAGGATTGCCCTGAGCCCAAGGCCAGGCTGGGCTCCATAGTGAGTTCAGGACCAGCCTGGACTACAGAGCTAGACCCTGCCTCAATAAATAAATTAATAAATAAAAATAAATAAAACAGGAACTTCAGGGAAAAAGTAGTACCTACTTGGAAGCATACACCATATTCCCCTCTATTCCATGGAGGATTGAAATACATCATGAAGTGGGAAAGACAAAATTTTAATACTCTGAAAACTTTCAGCCAAATACCTTTTCATGTGACAAGAGTTTTCTTAGAAGAAAATCATACTTTAAAATAAAATGAATATAAAGTAGAAAAAACTTTAAAATGGCAAATGGAGATTAAATGTAAATTTATGCAGAGATAGATTATTGTAGCACTGACCCGAAAAACAAAAATGCTGGACCTCTACTATTTTGATCCTATTCAAACAAAACCAGAAATATAAGGATCAAGTAATGATAAAGCAGGCCATTCTCCATAAAGAACTGTTTTTCATATGTATTCCACTCAACAGAACATCAAGCTATAGCTATATATGAGCTAAAACTACAAAACTGGAAGAAAAAATCATAAGTCCAAAACTGTATCTAAAGACTTTACTGCACCTCCATTAGTAATTGTTAGGTCAAGAAGACAGAAATCTGTAACAGGATACTTAAAAACAACTGCATTCCTCTCTTCATTACTTTCTTGTTGCTGTGATTCAATACCCAACATGCACAAACCAGAGGAAGGAATTTTTTATTTTAGCCTACAACTTCAGAAAAGTCACAATCCATTCACGGACGGATGGCTGGAAAATGGTAGAATCACATGGTGGGGCTGGAGCTGGGTCCGGGGCCAGAGCTGGAGCTCCGGAGAGAGAGATCCTCACAGCATTGCAGAACAGAGAAAGTCTAGGAGGAAGGGTAGAACCAGCACACACCCCTCCTGGTCAAGACCAAGCATACGCCTCTTCCAGCCAGGACCCACCTCACAACCCTACATGGTATCCATAGGTACAGGAGGCTTTTGGGGGACATTCCAGATCCAATGATGACAATCCCCTATCAGGCAGATTCAGTAGATAACACATAAAACTTCATCCAAAAACTGCAGAGTACAGAGCCTTCTCAAAATCACAAGAAATATTTACCAACATACATCACATTCTAAGCTATAAGACAGAGTTTAACAAACCTAATGGAATGCAAATCATGTACACTAAATTATCAGAATGCATTAGAAAGAAGCTAGAAATAAATAGTAGAAAAGTATTTGGAAAATTCTAAAGACTTGAGAGACTATATCATAAATTTACAAATTACATATGTAAATGGGAAGATTCTATGGAATATTAAATGTTTCACAATGTAAGAAAATGTCATTGCTTATCATTTTATCTTATCTTTTTTGGAATCAACTAGAAAAGTACAAAAGAATTATAAAAAGTGCATGTATTAGGAATAAGTAAAAAGATTTTACTTTAAGACTCAAATATCTACTTCATAAAACCAAAAAAGGGGATGGAGAATGGCCCAGTGGTTAAAGTGCTTGCCTAGAAAGCACAAGGCCCTGAGATTGAGTCCCCAGCACCACACACAAAGCAAGGCATGTTGGCACGCACCTGTAATCCCAGCACTTGGGAGGCTGAGGCAGAAGGATTGCCGTAAATTCCAAGGCCAGCCTGAGCTACAGAGCTACAGACCCTATCTCAAAAAAAGTGAAACATTAGATAATTTAAAAAATAAAAAACCCTCTCTTTCAATGTGCATGAAAATTATACAGCACAACCTAGTAGGAAATACTTAAAGTATATAAAGCCAGTAATTCAGGGTTGGGGACATAGCTCAGCAGTTAAAAGTCTTTGCCTAGCAGGCTCAAGTACCTAGGTTCAACTCACCAGCACCATGAAAAGATTAGCTGGGCTTGCCTGCAATCCCAGCACTCAGGAGACTGAGGCAGGAGGACTGCCCTGAGTCCTAGGCCAGCCTGGGCTACATGACGAGCTCAAGTCAGCCTGAACTACAAAGTGAGGCCTTGTCTCCGAAAAAAACTCTGATAGTTTATCAAAAGAATCAATTGCCTTAAGAAGTTGAAAACCAAAAATCCTAACATAATATCAACAGGAGTAAAAAGCACATGAGGCAAGAAAGAAAAATAAAGTTACTGAGAATCGTAAGGAACACATCAAACTGTTCACTTTTTGTGTGTGTTTTACCAGGGATCAAGGCAAGGGCCTTTCACAATGATGTATTTATCTCCAGCCTATTCTTGGTTTTGACTTTGACAGGGTTTCACTAAATTGCCTAGAATGCGCTCAAACTTGAGATCCTCCTGCCTCAGTCTCTCACAGTGCTGGGATTTAGAGGCCTACACCACAGAATCTAGCCAGTATTCATTTACGTACACATATTCCTGGAATCAATAACAGATTTATAGTATGGCATATATAAAAATGCCACTCTCTCTCTCTCTCTCTCTCTCTCTCTCTCTCTCTCTCTCTCTCTCTCTAAATGAGGGGCTGGAGGAATGGCTCAGCAGTTACAGCACTTGCCTAACAAGCTCTTAGTACTTGAGTTGATTCTCCAGCAACAGATAAGCTGGGCATGGTGGCGCACACCTGCCTGTAATCCCAGCACTCAGAAAGCTGAGACATGAGGACTGCCCACAGTAGATTTCAAATTTAAAATATTAAACAGCATTTGCAACCCAATGAGTGATCATTTTAGGTTTTCAAAGCCCACATGTGACTAATGCTCAACACTAGAAGCAACCAATCAAAACAAGATAAAATTATAGACATGCTGTTTAACATTAGATGAAAGAATACAAGTACATTAGATAATTCTAAGTGATGGAAAAATCATGCAATAAAAAGCACAAATCCACAAAAAAAGTCAGATGATGAAATTCATATTATCAAAATTTACTACATTTAAATATTTATAAATTCACACACCAGCAAATATTTTCCTACTCTGAAAACACATAATTAGTACATGCGAAAACATAAAAAACAACACTGTCAACCACATTTAAAAAAAAAGAAATCTACTTGAAATAATCCAAATTTCACTTACTCTAGAGTAGAGTAAATAAGTAGACTGTGTGAGCTACATGTGTGAATCACATTCATATCACAAACCTATGTACAACAGACTGAGGCAAAGACACTACAAATGCTCTTTTCAGCATAATAAAACATGTCATTGAAAACCACAGTGAATGTTTAAATTTCGTATTAGTACGTTTGTGATACCTAATAATTACATTCATCTTTGGGAATTAGTACATCTTAATCATTTTTATTTCCCCTCCAGCTCTCTACCCTCCCACTTCCCAAATACCCAGATCTGCTTCCAGAATGTTTGTATTTAAAAAAAAAAAAGCATTCCAGTAAAAGCTACACTTTCCTTAAGTGCCCTCAAAATGCTCCCCTTTACTTTGAACCCATTTATCTCATCCTTCTTGCCACTCTCTGAAGCAGTTCTGAAGTCGTCTTTATAAGCATCTTTTGTTGCACTCTCATAGCTGCCTTCATGTCCTGTATCAATTCAAATTGTTAAATTTTAACAATCATTTTGACATCAGGGAACATTCAGAGATGACACAATGCCAGATCCAGTGAAGACACTCATGATACTTTTATCAGCTTGCATTTCTCAGCTTGGCACCTGGATCAAGCATTCAATCTTATTTTTGATCATGTCTCTAAAGCTGTTGATAAAAGAGGACTTCCAGAACAGCTCTAGGAGGTGGCCAAACTGATGAATTATATCTGACGCAAGGGAGGTATGCTGAGGCAGGTTAATGGCAATGCACCCTATACTATAAATAAACTTTTTAAAAAATACTTCCTAATTAGATTACATTTTAGTATATTATTCTCAATTATTAATTTACTCAAAACTCCAAACAGTTACAACCAAGTAATATGCTGCTTAGCAATACAACAGATGGTAAAATAAATAGATGGTACAAAGCTCAAAACAACAGATGCTAGGAAGACCCCCCAAAAATTAATCCTGCGGTCATTTCTGCATATAGCTGTGGAAGTGAGATACACGGGAATTACCCACAGCTGAATACTTTACATGCATCTTTATACGTATTTAAATTAAACATAGGGCTAGAGGAATAGCTCAATGGTTAAAGAGGATGCCTAGAAAGCACAAGACCCTGGGTTCAATTCCCCAGCACCACATAAGCCAGGCGTGGTAGTGCACACCTGTCAGCCCAGTACTCTGGAGGCTGAGGAAGTAGGATTACCATGAGTTCATGGTCAGCCTGGGCTCCATAGTGAGTTCATGCAATAAACTAGGCAGCAGAGCAAGACCCTGTCTCAAAAAAAAAAAAAAGAAAAAGAAAAAAAGAAATATAAAGCAAATCGTTTATTTTTTTTTAATTCCCTTAGCTTTGGGCTGGAGGCACAGCTCAGCAGTTAACATGCTGGCCCTGGGTTCAAATCTCCAGCACCATATATATAAGCTGAGTGTGGTGGCACATGCCTGTAATTCCAGTACTGAGTAGGCTGAGGCAGGATTGCTGGGAATTCGAGGCCAGCCTGGGCTAAGTGAGCTTAGGACCAGCAGAGACTACAAAGAGAAACGCTGTCTCAAAAAATAAAAACATGAAATAAAAAACACAAAAAATTAAAAATTCTCTTAGCTTTTTATGATATAATTATTGAATACTCAGATTCTAACAGGGAAAAACCAGTCCGTTGGTCCAATCATGTACTAAAATTTTTAAAATACTTAAGTAAATTGCTATTTCATATCAGCAAGTTGCTGCAAAGATGCAAAAAAGGAAGTAGGTCAGAGAAGAGCCCTTGTGCACCAGAGTTCACAAGGGAGCTCACACTCAGAAGATTCAATACGTTCCTTACCTTACACACCCTCTCACTGTGCACGTACTGTCCATGGGAGCTAACACCCAGGCAGTGAGTCAGGGAAACACAAACACAAGGAAGTTTAAGTCTGAGACTTTCAACCGCCTTCTCCGCGGACTGCCACCATGTGACATGGCTCCTGACTCCAGCAGAGACCAACACTCATCCACAGTCAGCCAAGGGTAACCTGCCTTCTCTTCTGAGCTCTTAATGTGTTGCTTCCCGAATGCCAAGCAAACAACAGGGGTCCCAAAATTCAATCCTCACCCCACCAAGAGTTAGCACAGCCCTGACCAACTCCGGGCTCATTCTCACAACACAGCTTCCAGTGCAGAAGCTAGTACAAAACACGTGTTATTTGGTCATGAGTATCCCATTAACAAAACTCAGGTAGGGCCTGGGCTCCACAGTGAGCTCAGGACCAGCCTGGAAAAGAGAGTGAGACCCTGTCTCAAAAGGAAAGAGAGGCCAAGCCAAGCCTTTTATGCCTAACCACTGTTAGGCCTGCAGACCTTACAATTGCAGTTTTTCCAGACTACAGTATTCTTGTCATATAAAGTCCCACCTCAATCAGCATTTGCTTATCTACACATTGCCTGCAAACATGGTTGAGATGAAACCATGTCCCTTTCTATTTATACCCTAATCACATACACACACGGATACAACACTTCAGTGAGTTTTTCAACATGGGTTTAACAGGCAGCCTCTCTAGAAGTTGTCCTTTAAAGATTATTTCACCTTCCATTCCTATTAGCTTCCCTTGCATTTTCCCTTTTTCTAAGCACTATGAACTCCCAAGGAGACCTCACCTCTAAGGCTGGTAAGAAGTATCACCTGAATAATTAAAATGTTAGGGTTTTTTGTTTTGGTTTTTGCTATGCTGTGGATATAACCCAGGTGTTCACACATAGTTGGCAGGTGCTCTGTCACTGAGCTATATCACTAGCTATGTTTGACCTTTCAAGATCTCATGCCCTTTCTACAGGAACCTACATCCTACAAGAACCTTGGCCATGAATAGAAGGACAAAGAAACTCAAAGCTGAGGAGTTATCACTAGCTATGTTTGACCTTTCTTCAAGATCTCATGCCCTTTCTACAGGAACCTACATCCTGTAGGTACAAGAACCTTGGCCATGTGCAGAAGGACAGAGTTAACCAGTGAGTCAGAGACCTTGCATCTGAAGCATTTGGAAAACTCAAGGTCACCAAGTCTGCTGTTGGGAGAAAGAAAAGCTGGTCCAAACACATGACAATCTCACGTAGGCACAGAATCCACACACAAAGCTATACCAAGGACCCTTGACCATCATCCTATTGTCTGGGCAGAATTGGAACTAGAGCAGAGAGGCCCAGAACAAGACTCTGGCCAACTTAAAGTAGCCATGGTGGGGCAGGAGAGATCACTAAAGCTCTGGTGGCTGGCCCACCCCCACAACAACAGCCAGAAAGGACCAGGGGCCCAACAGGGCCAGATGACACCTAGTACTAGTCACAGCCAGTTCTGGCTCCTTCCAACCAGACCATCATCTTCCTACCCCATCTCAGGTCACCTACCTGGCACAATCACCATCTACCAGGTTAAAGGTCCATCCAATGGCAGCCTGAAGTCTGCACAGATCACAAAGCAATGTAGTCTGAGACAGCTGAGGCATCCCTCAACCACAGGACTAGGGCTTAGACTTGGCCACCACAACAGAGGAAGAGTTCATCTCCTGTCCTTTACCTGACTAGACAGTTCACATACCTCTACCCCCTCATCACTGACTGGCTGCTAATACACTGCCCATTCTGAGCAGAGTGAGAAAAAAAATGGTACCCTACCTCAGGCACCCTCAGCTCTGAAGCCTCTGAAGGACCTGTGGTCACCACAATACTACAGACATCCCAGTTTTCATCAATGACTCAAATTACCACCTTTCAAAAGCTGCCTGGCAACAAATTATTTTGGCAACTGAACAAAAACTTGATTGAAAGAGCTTTTCCACTAGCACCAGTTAACTATTTACACTGAGGAATAATAGAATTGTTTATTTCTGAGTTGGTGATGGAAAACATTCTACGACATTCTCTATGTGATCAGGGAGGATGATATTTTAGCACTTGGTGTAAATTGTTACATCCCATAATAGCTACCATGCTCTGGTCTCAGATTCCATTCCAACCATGTACCAAATGTATCTGCCTCTTGTCACTGCATCAGAAAGACCAGAGACAAGTTTGGACTCAATGTAAGCTTTTATTGCCAGGCCAACTCTACTTTGCTTATATCCATTTCTCTAAAAGTAAGTTTTACTCATTTCCACAATGTTATTTTAATTCACAGACCTCATAAAGCTTGTAAAATATAGTATGAAAAAATTGTGACAACTCACAGAATATTTATTCATTGTTTTGTTGCTCTTGAAAACACACAGAGGACTCTGGAGGCAGAGAGGAGTCCCAAGAGTATAGGCAGGCTTGGTCCTACATTCTCCTTGTCAAAACACTCCACAAATTAGCTGAAAAATAAAAATCAGTAGGAGCATTGTGCCTTATACAAGAAAGGACAACAAAAGCTGGGCATCATAGCACATGTCTGTAATCCCACCTACTTGAGAGGCTAGAAAAGGAGACTCACACCTCAAGACCAGCCTGAGCAACACAGCAAAGCCCTTGTCTCAAACAAAAACAAAAAGGGACCAGTGAAGAGAATCCCATTGAAGACACAAGTTCACTAACTGCTATGGATTAGATATCACATCTATATATGTGTATTACCTAATGATTCACCAACAAATAATGTCGCCTAAAGAAATTATTTAAATCAAAGCAACATGATGACTTCACCAAGGTTAATGTCACAAAGACATATTTAAGCTACATTAACTATTCTTCCAGTAAGGACAGGACTCAATGAGTATGTCTACCTCTTTCACACACCTACTTTCATGGAAAATATGCCAGCTTCAACTCAACATTTTTTTTGCCCATGTTAACACCGGAAAAAAAATGCACATAATGTATACATCTTGGGGAGCCCTGTTCCAGTTCTGAATGACGAATTACCATGTATCCACAAACTCTTGTAGCTGGTACTACCAAGAACCTAAGCTTTGCCATTTCACTTGATGTAACCAAAAGAACATCACTAAATCTGATACAAACCTAAATTTGGAAAGAACTGGGCCGCTGTTGCTCCTCTTCTGGTACACAACCACACTGTGAGGAAACTTGGGAGCTACCCTCCAACAACACCCAGTTACTGTTTCTGCAGAAGGTATTAATACAACCCAAATATTCTTCCTTCTAGACAAGTTTGGTAATTGCTTAGTCTAGAAAAAGCTAGGAACTTCACCTCTCTGGGGCACTATGCCTTTGCTCTGAAGCGCTGCTGCACAGTCTCAGGCCAGAAATGTGCTCTACGGTGGGATCTGAGACTTTGCAACAACCACAATGTTCTAATTAAAATGGGACCGTTTAGCCAGCACCCAAATCTCCCTTATACAACTCTGACTCTAGAAACAAATTCCTGTGAAAAACTTCTGCAAACTCCAACAAGTATGCTGGTCAAGCTACACAGTGCAGTAGGCGACCGGAATCGTCAGGTGCTAAACACACCCTCACGAAACAAACAAAAAAAGACGCACCACAAAGCTTGCCACAGCTCACCATCATTTTTCGTAGAATTTGGGGGCACTCTGCTACAACTGGTAATCTCACCTTACCGATGGGTACACTGGCGTCTCTCACCGAAATGCAGGTTCTGGGATTGAGCTGGAGTGTGAACTCACAGCACCCCTGCCCACCACGCAGTCCACTGGGAGCGACCAGCCACCTCGCAGTTTCTGGGGCCACTCCTTGAGTGCCCCAAGTCACACACCAGGCCGCTGGCAGCGAACCGGCTCTGCAGGGCAGTCAGAAAGTACAACTTGAGTTCCCCCAGGCTCGTGCTGGGAACTCATTTACCTTGGGCTGTCTTCGCCTCCTCGAAAGCTTGCGGTTGCCCACGCTCCGCAGCCCCGCCAGGCAGAGTCGCCCACAGTCCTGCTGCCTCCAAGGGGCGGTACCTTCACAGCTCTCCACAAGCCCTGCACTCCCCTCAGCAACCCAGAACTCGACCCCACACCCATGCAGCAGGCCAGAGTTAGCTGCAGGACCAGGAATTTCCGGGAGGAAGATGGCGGCGGCAGGCGGGGCCACCCATGCGCGGTAGGAAGCCGGGAACCCTGGTTTCTGTTTCCGGAGTGACGGCACCGTGAGGCCTTAACTACATTTCCCACAATCCTCTGCAACAATCCAGCAAGAACAAAGGATATGGTAATTTGACAGTCTTTCTTCTTACCAAGAGACCAGGATCTGATGATTTAGAGCTGGTGTCTACCATGAGAGACTCATGATTATCCTAACTTTGTTTCTTTAAAAGATATATCGCAGCTGAATGATGACTCTGTAGTATAACATTAAACTTTCACCTTGCAAACTTGTGCATAAAACTTAGATCTTACAACTTCAATGCCTGGAAGATTACCATTTCTACCACTACCCCAGTAGTGCCTAAACGTCTCTTTCAGGTAAAATCATATATACATTATCTTGACATCCTTGACCACTAACTATAATCAATCTCTGAACAATTGCTTATTTTACCAAATTGCTTATTTTACCTATTTTCTAGCAACACCAAGAAAGCAGCCTTACAAAAGAACCTATCTCTAGATCTGAGATGGATGCACAACAGGACGACTGTGATCTGATAAAAATGTTCCTAGGATAACTTTCCCCTGCCCTTTCTATGTTGAAATCAAATCTAGAAGTCCCTGCCTTCACCCTGGAGGCATTTTCTTCTCCTTGGAACTCACCTGCTGCTGTGTTTCAATGTACCAAAGCTCTTAACTTCTCTATGCTCCTTCACTGCGGCAAAATATTGCAGTCCACCTCTCTCCCCAAAGGAATTGGCAACACAAAAACATTACTTTCTTAAAGAGAATAAGAGATAATTTATTCTGAAACCAAATATGGGTAACATAGGCCCAGGAACATGAATTTAGGTTTCCAAAATAGCATATTCCTGCAAGTTGCAGTTACATGTAGTATTTATAGTTACAGAAGAAAGTCATAAATCTGAGCACTTTCTTAAAATACTAGTGGAAGCATTCATTTGTGGGTTACCCTGAAGCAGGAAAATTTCTAAGATAGGCCTAAAATGTTATTTAAAGACATTCTTAGCTCTCAGGTTGGTGGAAAGCTAGGGGTTCTGCTTTGCATCTTAAAAGGGTTACTTAGTAATTTCAGGAATGTTATATATGAAAGGATCTATCATAGAATATTAAGTCAGATATGCAGGACAGCAATGTGGCCATGAAACAGGGCCAAGATAGCCCATAATGACCTGGCTGTGCAAAAGATACCAGCCTCTCCACAGGTTCTCCAGAATTCAATTAGCTAATCACAGCAGTCTCATTGTGAGGCTATTTTTGGGAATTTTAGTCATCAGTTTTCCCACTGCTAGTCATGCATTGCATCTTGTACATACAGGGGCCCAATTATGTCCCTCATTGCTAGGGAAGCTCATCCCTAGGGTCTGATGAAGATGAGGATAATCAGTAGGAAGCTGGTCTTCAGGAGAGAGAAAAGGAACAGCTGGCAAAGCCACTAAGGAAGAAGCTCCTGGACTACATCAAATCTACTTGCCATCTGTGCCCAGCATTCAGTTCTCAGAACTGAACACACTGTCCCAGCTGAATGGCAGGATAAGCCATGCTGGTCTTGTCCTGGGCAAAGTTCTCCCTGAACTCAAGCTTCTTCCAGAAGCAGTAATTTCCTGCAATTCATGAGGTATAAATTCTGTACAGTACATGGCACCTAGATGTAGTGTACCTTCCCATCTGATCTGATATTTATTTATTCATATTTACGTATTTTTGTGGGATTGGGGATTGGGCTCAGGGCTTTGCACTGAGCTATATCCTCAGCTCATTTTTATTTTTGATTTTTAAGACAGGCTCTAAGTTGCTATATCTTGGTTTGAATTTGTAGTCCTCCTGCCTCAGCTCTCCAGAGTGCTAGGAATACAGGCTTGTGTCATTGGACCCAGCAGCAGATCTGACTAATTCATAAACTCACATAACCACTACCACAATCAATATAGAGATTATTTCTATCACCCTAAATTATGCCCTTGGGTTCCTTCCCAGCCCTTCCTGCACCCCAATTCATGACACCAGGCAATGGCAACCTGCTTTCTGTCACTTGAGACTCCTACTACTCCTATGGCTTTTTGCATAATTTCATGTAAATCACACAGTACATAATGTAAAAGAAAAAAGCTCACACGAATGTGTCCTCAGGAATAGACAGTATACACTTCACTGTTGAGCACACATTGGGCAGAGCCTCATCTGAGAAGTCTGAAACTAAGAATTTACACCTTTTATTACCACATTTTTTAAAAGAGATCAGCAAAGTCAAATTACTGGCAAAAGGGTGAAGTCATCACGTCTGTAACTTCTTGAGGCTAAACAGGGGTATTGTAAGAGTATATTGAGTTTGCTGATCTCAAAGGCTGTAGCTTTTATCTAATTTGAGTATAAAGCCAAGGGTGGCTTGCGGAAGGGTGAAAGGTCAAGAAGTTTTCTGGAAAGTCCTGGAAATTTTTATTTGGCCATCAAATAGTCATAGATTTTTGGAACCTAAAAAATACAACCTCAACAAGGCAACTGAGTACATATTAACTTAAAATATGACAATTAGAAAAGAGTAAGAATCCTCTTATTTTAACAATTAAAATTAGCATTTTATTTGGCAAGTCTGTTGGGCTGTACTTACGTAAATTTAGGGTAAAGTATAATGTTGGCAGAATCTTTGTGATAAGTGTCAGATGCTTATGTATAAGAATACCTCCTATTTACCTTTTGGTAAGGAAGGTGAAAAGAAGTATTAATAGCTCTTAGGCTTAGTACAAAGCAAGACCCTATTTAAAACCTCTCATCTCCAGAAATAAAGGGGGTGGTTGTGGGAGGCAGTTATAAAAATGATCAAAAAATGTTACAGGCATGAATGACTTCGCCAAAATGAAACCTATTAATCTCTGTAACCACTATGCACTCATTGAATAAAAAAGGGGGAACAAAAATTAGAACAAAGAGGAGAACGTGTAAGGTAACGATTTCTAGGAAGGGGCTGGAGAAATAGTGCAGGGCAGAGAGCTTGCCTAGCAAACAAAAGACCCTGGCTTCATACTCTCCAGCACCACATAAACTGGGCAAGGTAGCACCTCTAATCCCAGCACTTGGGAGGCTGAGGCAGGATTGCTGTGGATTCAAGGCCAGCCTGGGCTACATAGTGAGTTCAGGACCAGCCAGGACTATAGAGCAAGATCCTGTCTCAAAAAAAATTTTTTTCCTAGGAAAATGTAACATGTACTTTCTGAATCCAAATGAGTTAATACACTCCACCAAAGAACCCGGTGGCGGAAATGAACGGGGAAAGAGGAAAGACACCACAGGTGACCTTTAGATAGAAACTCTAGCCAAGTATGTCTGGCTTATTGCTTTGCTATGTGGGTGTGCTAAGAAAGTAATGTAAGCAGGCTTGGGCTCCTTTTTCCAATCCATAAAATCGTAATCCTACAAACAGCTTATACTTTTCTCTTTTATGAGGACAATGAAAAAGCTCAAGCAAAAAAAAAAAAAAAAAAAACAAAACAAAACTCTGCATTAAATCTTTTATTAGAAGCTGGAGAAAAGACAGAAAAAAAATTCAACCAAAACTGGCCAAAGCAAAAACAGTTTATAACACTTTTGAACTATAACTAAGTATTTATTTTAATACTTATAACTGGTAAACTAGAACCAATGAGTTATATGTGGTAGACAAACATTTAATCATTTTTTGGCTTTTAGAGTAGAGCTACTTGGGATGGACACTGTTTTAGGCATACCTTACCATTATGACACAATGAGGAACAGAGGAAAACATACAATCCAAAATCTGCTATTATACTTAACATAGAAGTTAGCTATACTTAGCATTTTAGTTTTATAGATGTCATATAAAAATGACCTCTTATTAAGGCAGAACTTAAAATCTTCACCAAGTCCTATGTAGACTGATGACACAGACAAGAAATAAACTTAGACCTCTTACGCACCCACCATAATATAATGTAATACACTTATTACCTGATATAAAGGTTTATCTTACTTACATAAAAACACAGTCAAAACTGATCAATTTTGTATTTTGTACTCTTTAAATTGTACCAAATATAAAGAGCAGAGATTCCGGAGGTGTTTTTTTTTTTTTTTTTTTTTTTTTTTTTTTTTTTTTTTTTTTTTTTTTTTTTTTTTTTTTTGAGACAGGGTCTTGCTCTGCAGCCCAGGCTGGTCCCGAACTCACTCTGTAGCCCAGGCTGGTCTTGGACTCATAGCAATCCTCCTGCCTCAGCCTCCTGAGTGCTGGGATTACAGTTATGTGCCACCACACCCAGCTTATGTGGTGCTGGGGAACTGAACTCAGGTATTTAGTGCTTGACCTAGCACTTGCTAGGCATGCACTTTAACTGCTAAGCCATTCCTCCAGCCCCATACCAGAGGTTTTGATCACTTACATGTTTAAGGTTAAGATGCAGTGTATCTTGTATTAAAAGAATACTTATTGGTTACTTTGTATGTATTAAACTTATGAAATTTTAGCTCTACAAACTTAAAGCTTACAATTACAGCACATTTTGTCCTCAGATGTACATATCTCTACACACACACACACACACACACACACACACACAATATGCATATATGCGTATTGTAACCCAAGATAATTTTACTGGACAATTACTCCTTTAAGCAGTTACCTAAGACTTGATCTGATTTTATGCTGGAGGGGAAATGCCTAAGGACTAAGAGTCAGTTACATGTTAGCAGCAAAGAAAAACTTCTTTTTTCCAAAATAGCTTGTTAAGTTACAAAACCAAAAACCAAGCAAGCAGAATAATCATACACAAAATTTTATGTTTTATTCCCCCACACATTTTTTACATAGAACTGGAAAAATTTATACCTTTTACTGACACTACAAAAATCATTTTTTACTCAAAATATTTTTCTTTTACTCTTCTTTTACTAAAAATATCGTCATACCCATATCCTTTTCTATACATCTTTCCTCATCTGCTTGCTAATGACCCTTTGAAGTGTTTCTTGTAAAAAATTTTTAACAAAATCATGTAATATTTAAAGGTGTAACAAATACAGGTTTTAAAGAACATTACTCATTTAACAATTTCAGCCTAATTACATCTTTAGAATTTTGTGTGTCTAACAGAGCCAAAAGTCTTTTAATATAGTAAGCAGGAATTAATATCTATTTTACCAAAAAAGATGTTTGTTTTCCCTTAGCCTTTGCCAGTAAAGTAGCTGTAAGATAATTTACTTTTATTACATCAATACCTGTTATCCTGTTAGTTTTTAAAACCCAATCAAGCACAAAACATTTTTATCAAAAATGCAATTAGTTTTTAAAGTTAGCTTCACCCTAAGTGTTAAACAAATTACTGAAAGATTCTACAGCATGCCAACCTTCAAGTAATTAGGTTTCCTTAAAACTGGGGTGCTTTTCAACTCCTATGGAACTTAAAACGAAAATAAAGTGAAACAGGGGGGTCAGGTAGGGGAGGAGGGAGGGAGGGGAGGATGGGGGAGGAACAAAAGGAGAGTGGGAAAGCCCTTGTCACCTTGACAAGATATATATGTGCATAAAAGGCTCAACTCCATAGTCAACCTTAAATTTTGCACATATACATATCAATAAAATGGGGAAAAAAATTGGGGTGCTTTTGCAATCAAAATCTACCAGCAGAAGGCCAAAGCAGCTAACCTAATTATATTATTTTTTAGTGTATAATTTAAGAAAGCAAACTTAAACCTCCATGTTTCTTAATATTTTTTAAAATGCACTTCATAATCTGTTTTGAGCCTATAGAATTTATGAAGGTTTAGACTTAGCAACTGATAACTCAGATGTCATTGCACAATATCAATAATTATTAATTTTATACTTAGATTATTTTGATTGGTTTACCAGTGATACTTTAATACATCTTTACTTTTTGTATTACCAATCTATTTAAATTTATAAACTCTAAGGCTTTTATTTCTAAGTCTATGAATACCTTGAGCCTACAAGTTTTTTAATATAAAATACATACACAAACAAGACAGAAGTGTTAGTTACTTTTTCATTGCTGTGACTCAATACCAACATCCACAATTTTAGGGGAGGAAAGGTTTACTTTAGCTCACAGTCCACTCAGGGTGGCCAGCAGCAGTGGAAGTATATGGCAGAGGCAGAGGTGGAGGCAGCTCCTCATGACATTAGAAACAGGAAGCCAAGTCCCATCAAGTCCAATTTCCTCCAGAAGAAGGTAGCTATATATACTTATATATACTTCCAGGTCCTGTCCCAGTGATCCACCCCTTCTGGGTTCAGCCTCAGTGTTCCACCACTTCCCTGTGTGGAATGTGTGGTAAACCCCCACTACACGCCTGTAATACAATCTACATACATGTAATCTACCCGTCCAGACCAGGCCCTGTTATCCCAACAGCACATAGTTCCATAGACAATCCATAACATCCAAAACATGATACTTTTGGGGGACATATCAGATCCAAATCACAATAACAGACATGACACATAACAGCAATGTAGTGGCTTAAGCTTTTGTTCTTTTAATTAACCAGTTAATTAGCACTCTCATATTTTAAAACTGGTTTGGTACCATTTAGGCTATTTGTAGACATAAAACATGTAACAGGCACACACATCCTCATTCAGACTTTGACAACAGATTTACATCTGTCAGTTAAACAATTACAATCTATTATTTTAGGGGCTGGAGGAAAGGCATAGTGGTTAAAGTGCTTGCCTAGCAAGTGCAAAGACCCGAGTTCAATTTCCCAGCACCACATAAAGCTGAGCGTGGTGAAGCAGGCCTGTAATCTCAGCACTTGGGAGGCTGAGGCAGGAAGGAGGTTTGCCAAGTCCAAGGTTCACCTGGGCTCCATAGTGAATTTAGGATTAGTCTGGGCTACACAGTGAGACACTGTCTCAAAAACAACAAACAAAAAAACTTCGCCATTCCTCCAGGCCCTCTTTCTACATTTTTTACATTTCACCCAAGTGTGAGTACTCTGATGTCTCCTGAGATGCGACTTAGTGCAAAAAGTTTTTCAACATTTGCGACATCCGTAAGGATTTCCCCGAATTTGAAATCGATTACCGGTAGTAAGACATATGATGGAAGGATTTCTCATACTAGTTCCATGGACAGGGTTTCTTCCCTGAACAGTTTCTTTTTGTTTTGTTTTTTTGAGACATGATCTCACTCTATAGTCCAGGCTGGTTCTGATTTCACTATGTAGCCCCGGATGGCTTCAAACTCACAGCAATCTTCCTGCCTCAGCATCCCAAGTACTAGGATTACAGGCATGGGCCACCATGCCCAGCTTATGAGGTGCTGGGGAAACAAACTCAGATACTTAGCACACAAGCACTCTAACCGCTGAGCTATTCCTCCAGCTCCACTAAAGAGTTCTTAGGATGTATTATGAGGTCAATTTAGTAATGAAAGTTTTCTCACAGTCAGGACATTCACAGGACTTTTTTCCTGTGTATCTGATGTTTAATGAGGTGAGAGTTTATAAAGTGTTTCCCTCAATACTTTATCAATGACAGCTGACTTATCACAGGCTTTGTCAGGTGTATTATTTTCCTAACACGTCTGCCCCATATGAGCCCTGTTGTGCAGAATACATTCTTTCAATAATTTTCTGTCCTTGGTGGACACTTTCCATTGTCCACTGTATCCAACACCCTGCTGCCCAGTTTGAATTGTGGGATGCTGACCAAAACGCTCAGGGCACCTCAGGGATTTCCCAGTGATAATAACATTCATTCTGCTTCTCCCCATCATTGATCTCTCCAGGCTTCTGAGGGAGATGTGTGTTCTGCCAAACTTTATGCTGCTCAGTCTCCACGGCTGAATATTTTTCATGAGTAAATAATCAATTCTGAAATACAGTTTGACCTCAAGTCAAAATTCCACAGATGCACTTTGAGCTCAAGTCCTAACTCAGCTCTCTTCTCTGTTTATGTGTTGGAGGTGTTGATGACAACTGCCCATAAATATCTTTCTTAACTTTCCAGGATTATCTCAATTATATCATCTACTTTTTGGACATCTAAAATGAGAAATAAAATAACTATATGCATCAAACACACTCAAGCATTTCTTATGGAATGCTGAGGTATCTATAGGTAGAAGGAGTCCTTCCTATCGTACTGATATAAAGTTTTATAAAAATGGTAACAATTACTGGTTTATAAGTACATAGTTTTTCTCCCTATGGACTTTATGTTAAAAAAATGCTTTGACAGGTATTCAAATCATAACACATTTTTCTTTACTTCCTCAATGTTTTACTTCTGGCAGAAATGTTTTATTAAAATATTCACTTATACTCTACGTGCTTAGCCCTGTCCTTTGTACTTTTTTCTTTAATGATGGTGAGGATCCACTGCTGATGACCTGTCTTTCTCCATTCTGAAGGTGACAAAATTTCTGAGAAGCAACTATTTGCAGGATACTGATGAGATCCAATAGCCTGCCACCTAAGCAACTATATGACATAGGGACAGGGTTTTGCATCTATTTTTGTTCCATTTATACTTTTCTCTAGAGAATGACTATAGGCATCTGAAATCTTTTTAAAAATATCTCTGCTACCCTAGGCAAAGAAAGTTTTCTCCAAATTCCTAATTTTTGGAGGACTCCCTGGGTCCCTTGGCCTCTCAAACAAGAACACCAAACCACCTTGACCAGAATAGAAATTCACCACAGCACAAAATAACAAATACCTCAAAAAGTCAGCACCAAGAGAATGTTAAAAGCAATAAAAGGGTTGGAGGAATAGCACAGTGAGAAATCACAAGGCCCTAAATTCGACTCCCCAGCACCACATAAGTCAGCTGTGGTGGCACACACCTGTAATTCTACCACTGGGGAAACTGAGGCAGGGTGAGTGCCATGAGTTCAAGGACAGCCTGGGTTACACAGTGAGTTCAGGACCAGCACAGACTACAAAGCTAGACCCTGTTTCAAAAAAAAAAAAAAAGCAGTACAGAGAAAAATGGTCATTACTCTACCAAGGCAAGCCAATCTGAATAACTGCAGATTTCTCAATGCAAAACGTAAAGTCCAGGAGAGCCTGATGAAATCTCCCAAGCTTGCTTGCTTGCTTGCTTTTTGGGATAGGGTCTTGCTCTATAGTCCAGGGTGATCTTGAAATCATTACATAGCCCAGACTGGCCTCAACTCAGAGCAGACCTCCTGCCTCAGCCTCCTGAGTGCTGGGATTATAGGCACATACCACCACTCTCAGTTAGTGCTGAGGAATTGAACCCAGGCCTTCTACATGCTAGGAAAGTGTTTTAACTGCTGAACTATGCCCCAGCCCTCTTTCAAACTTCAAAAGAAGGCAAGTATCAACCCAGGTTGTTGTATCCAGCAAAATTATTCATGAAAATTAAAAGCAAAATAAAAATTTTTCCTGACAAAGAAACTGTAAAGAAATGTGCAACCACAGCATTGCAGAACACACTAAAAGGAATCTTAGAGACAGAAAGTAGAGCACCAAAGAACTCAGAGGAAAGGAAACATCAAAAATGGAAAGTGTCACTGTTAAAAAAAAGAAAGAATGAAAGAAAGAATAAAAGAAAAAAAGGCCTGCGTACACCTGTAGCTTCTGCACTCAGGAGGCTGAGGCAGAAGACTGAAATAAGTTCAAGTACAGCCTAGGCTACGTAGTGAGGTCAGGACCAGCCTGGACTACAGAGCAAGTCCTTGTCTCAAAAACAAACAAACAAACAAACAAAACAAAACAAAACAAAACCACCAGAAAAATAAGACAAAGGACTCAGCAGAAAATATTACTAATAATTACTCTCCATGCTAATGGCCTTAATTTGCCACTCAAAAGGCACAGACTGGGTTGGGGACATAGCTCAGAGATTAGAAAGCTTGCCTAGAAAGCTCAAGGCCCCATGTTTGATCCCCAGCACTACATACGAGCCAGGCATGGTGGTGCATGCCTGTCATCCCAGCACTTGGGATGCTGAGGCAGGACTGTCATGAGTGCTAAGTCAGCATGGGCCCAGTAATATTAGGACCAGCCTAAACGATCCTGTCTCAAAAAAAAAAGAAGACAACAGATTGGCAGAGTGGATCAAAACACAAAACCCAACCATTTGTTGTCTGCAAGTGGCACATGCCACCCACAAAGAAGCACAAAGAAGCACACAGGCCGAAGGGAAAAGGATGGAAACTAACACTATATGCTACTAAAGCCCAGAAACAAGCAGGAGAAGCTGTACTATTCTCGGATGCAGCAGATTTCAAGCCAAAACAGATTAGAAAAGACGAAGACGGACACTATATACCGGTAGAAGAAGCAACCCAACAATAAGCGCTCACAATTATAAACACACATGAACTCAACATAGGTGCACCCAACTACACAAAACAAAAACTACTGGACATGAAATCATACTAGAGGCCTTCAATAACCAACTCTCACAAATAAGACAAGTCAACCAGATCCCCTCCCCCCCTGAAAAAAAATTAGAGCTAAATCACACCACAGAACAAATGGACTTAAGAGATATCTACAGAGGCTGGAGGAATAGCTCAGCAGTTTAATCACTTGCCTAGCAAGCCCAAGGCCACGGGTTCAATTCCCCAGCACTTCGTAAACTGGGCATGATGGTGCTCACCTGTAATCCCAGCACTGGGGAGGTGGAGACAGGAGGATTGTCAGGAGTTCGAGGTCAGCCAGGGCTCCATAGTGAGTTCAGGACCAGCCTGGACTACTGAGTAAGACCCTGTCTCAAAAAAAGAACAAAAGGAAAAAGAAAAAAAGCAATTATCTACAGAGTGTTCTAGCCAACATCAACAGAATATACTTTTTTTTTCTCAGCAGCACATAGATCTTTTTCCAAAACAGAACATATCCTTGGACATAAGACATGTTTAAATAAAAACAAAAGAATTGAAAGGGGGTGGGGGGAAGTGGGAAGGTTGAGAGGAGAGAAGGGAAGGATTTGTAATTTTGCCATGGCATGTATATGCACAAAATACTCAAAATCAATGTAAACTTTATGTATTGCAGTTATACACATCAATAAAATGGGGGAAAAAATTGAAATCATTCCCTCCACACTTCCAGATCATACTGAAACTAGAAATCAATAGCAAAAGAAACTACAGAAACTATACAAATACAGAGATTAAGTAGTATATTATAGAACTAGCAACAGATCATAGAAGATAATCAAGTTAGAAATCAAAAACTTCCTAAAGTCAAATGGCAAAGGAAGCACATCATACAAGAATCCATGGGACACAAGGAAAGCAGTACTAAGAGGGAAACTTATAGCTATGGCAGCACATATTTTTAAAAAGGTAATCTCTACAGTAGGAGGACAAAAATTTGAAGAGTAAGAGCAAAGGGGCAAGAGGCGTAACTCAGTGATTACAGAGCTTGCCTAGCAAGCGAAAGGCCCTGGATTTGATCCCCCTAAATCAATATAAAACTAGGCATAGTAGTGCATGCCTGTATCTCAGCACTTGGGGGACTGAGGCAGGAGGATTGCTGTTTGAGGCCAGTCAGAGCTACATACTGCATTCAGACCAGCATGGACTCTGACCCCCACCCCCCCACCCCCCCCCCAAAAAAAAGAAAGAGGAAAGAATCAGAGGAGAGATTAATGAAATTGAAACTAAAAAAAAAAAAACCCACAAAATATCAATGAGCCAGAGTTGGTTCTTCAAAGGATAAATATGGTTAATAAGCCTGGGCTGGAGGAACAGCTCAGCAGTTAAAGCTTGCCTAACAAGTGCTAAGTACCTAATCAGAGCAAAAAGCCAAGAGAACAGAATAAAGGAAATATAAACAGCAAAGGCAGAAATGAAACAATCTATTTGCAGATGACATCATCTTTTACATAGAAGACTCCAAAAACCCCACCAGAAGACCCTCAGAATAAACAGGGGTTGGAGAAGGAGAAATAGCACAGTGGTTAGAGCACTTGCCTACCAACCACAAAGCCGAGTTCAACTGCCCAGCAACACATAAGCTAGGCTCGGCAGCACACACCTGTCATTCCAGCAGTTTTGAGGCTAAGGCAGACGGCTGCCATGAGTTTGAGGCCAGCCTGGGCTACACAGTGAGTTCAGGACCAGCCCAGACTATACAGCGAGACCCTGTCTCAAAGAAAAAGGAAAGAAAGGAAGGAAACAGAAAACTTTTGGCCAAATGCTTTAATCAATCAGCATGACCCCTCAGGTCACCAAGCTGGTCCATCTGTGGAGCGAACACTTTTCATGGAGAAAGGGAGACTACCATGTGGGCAGACACAAGTGAAGCTTCCATGCTCATGACCAAGTACAAGACTCTAGGCTGAAGAGGCTGAAAGACAAGGGGGCATGATTCTATAAAGGGAAACCACTGAGATGGCTCACAGAGACAGGGAATGCACTGGAGGGACCAGCTCAGCCAGGCCTGGGGGTGTACAGGCCTATAACCTGAGCACTCTCAAAGGCTCAGACAAGAGACTCACTAGTTTGAGTCCAACCTGGGTAATCTGATGACTTACCAAGACTCTGTCTAAAAATCAAAAATAAGTAATCAGGCTATGGATGTAGCATACTTCAAAGGCCCCAAGTTCCATCCCCAGTACAAAAAAAGACTAGCTCCAGACTGTTTCAACTTTCCTTAAATGGACATAAAGAACTTTATTATCATCCAGAATGGAACTTCTCACTTTGACAGAAACAAAGCATTTTGAATGAAGTGCCAGGGAGAGCCATGGCACTGAGTTCTCGTTCACAAAAAGGTGAGCTACACTGAGTCAAGCCAGCAGCCTGCCTCTGGGCTCTGAAGCACCTCCAAAGACTTTCATTCCCTCCCCTAGAAGGACAGACAGCGCAGAAGCCATGCCTCCATCCCCGAAGACAGTCTCTCCTCGTACTACACTCCTTCCTGTATTTCCATCCTAGATATACTTATACACGACCTTAGAGGGCACAGTTTGGAGGTGGAGGCGCACAGGACACTTGTAGAAGTGGGACAGCAGAGTTTCACTGTAGCCCACAAGGAAGTAGAACTTGTGTGCCGGCAACTGCCTCAGGACCAAGGCACAGATCTCCACCTGGTTGGCGCGGCGTTTCAGGACTATCTGGTCGGCCAGGCAGCCAGGGAAGGTGCCCAGCATGAACTTGCGAAGAAACACGTCCTCCACAGTCCGCTCTGCTGCATGATCCTCCCCATCCAGGTTACCTGAAGAGAAAGCAGCAGCGAAGTCAGCTCTGTTCCCGGGAAACTGCCAGCAAAGAACATCAGTCCCACCTCTTGCCCGACCTCTTCCCTTTCCTCCCACACATGGAATGGAAATTAACACTTTAAAGTTCAAAGGACAACCTATTAGCTAAGCATGGTGGCTGCCTATAATCCCACCACTCAGGAGGCTTTAGTAGGAGGACTGCCATGAGTCAGATGATACCCTGGGCTGCACTCTGAGTTCAAGACCAACCTAGACTACAGAATGAGACTCTGTCTCAAAAAAAAAAAAAAAAAAAAAAAAAAAAAAAAAAAAAATGGCCAATGACCTCCTGCCCGTAATGCTGTAAACAGCTTCCTTCAGCTAGGCTACCACATGTGCTTCTGCCACTGCCAGCTTCCCATCAATGGATTGAGACCTCCTGAAGCTGGGATATAAATAAATCTTTCCTTCCTTGAAAAAAAAAGTTCAGAACACATCCTTTCATGGCAGGCTGAAAGCCTATGTCTCTAAAATCCCAGTGAGGTCAGCGTTTGCAATTTAACAAGATCCTGTCTCAAAACAAAAAAAATCAAAGCCAGGCCTGGCGAAAGAGGCCTGTGATCCCAGTACTATAGGAGGCTAAAACAGGAAGATTGGAAGATCCAGCCTAGCCTGATCAGCAACTGAACAAAACCAGTGTCAAATGAAAAACAAAAAATGAGTCAGGCACAGTGGCACATACCCATAAATCCTAGCACTCTGAGGCTGAAGCAGGAGGATCACTAGTTCAAACCCAGCATGTGCAACTTAGTAACTTGGTGAGATTCCTATCTGGAAAAGGTAACTCAGGGCAAAGACTCTGGGTTCAATTCTCAGTACCACAATTTTAATTAATTAATGATTTTAAAAATTGGGTGGAGGGGGAGGTATATTACAGTGTGAAGGCCCTAGGTTCAATCATTAGTAAGCAGAAAAATGAAAAGTGCCGGACTACTGATTTTTAATTGTTGTTCTGCCTTGCACTGAGCTACATCCCCAACCCATTTTTTGAGAAAACTGTCTCATTCAGTGGTTGAAACCTGTCACCCTCCCACAGTGCTGGGATTACAGCCCTGCACCAGCAAGCAGAGCCTACATATTGATTTAGAGGGTTTTTTTTTTTTAGGTGCTTTATTTTGAAAACAAAGACAAGGCTAAAAGCTTCCATTAAACAAAAGGGGATCCTATAGAGGGCTGTTCAGACTAATTTTAATGGTACAAATTTAAACTAGTATAAGAGACCAGCAAGGACAATTTGGGAAGACCCTGTCTCAAAAATCAGGCTTGTTGTTACGCTTTTGGTACTGAGGAGTGAGACCAGGGCCTTCATACTGAGTTACATCCCGGTCCCCCACTTCTCCCCAACCCTTTTTTTTGAGACAGGGTCTCGCTCTGTAACCCAGGCTGGTCTTGAACTCACTGGTATAAGCCCAGGCTGGACTTGGACTCAGGACAATCCTCCTGCCTCAGCCTCCTGCTGGAATTACAGGTGTGTGTGTGTCACATCCAGCTTTATGTGGTGCTGAGGGATCAAACTCTAGGCCTTGCACTTGCAAGGCTAAGGCTTTAACTGCTGTGCCATTCTTCCCGCCCCCTCCTTTTTTTTTTTAAGACAAGGTACCACTATAATACAAGCTGGTCCTCAATTATGCAGCACAGGCTGGCTTCAAACTCAACAGCAGTCCTCCTCAGCCTCCCCAGAGCTGGTATTACACACCAGCAGCATCCAGTCTAATATTTATGTGGCCCTGGGGGTTGACCTACGCATGGTAGGCAAGCCCGCGAATCACTAAGCTATGTTCCCAGGCCGTTTTTTATTTCTGAACTTGAGTCAGGGTCTTGTTAAACTGCCAAATTGTGGAGACTGGGCTTGAATTTTCGATCATCCTGCCACAGCCTCCCAGAGTACTGGGATTACAAATCTGTGCCACCAGGCCTGACTGGGTATGTAGGTAAGTGGTTCAGCCCCTGCCTAGCACCATGGGGTCCTATCCTCAACACCACAAGGAGAACAGCAGAAAACCAAGAATTTCCAAATAGGAAATTCACAGTAATGTGAACTAACTTCATACGCTCCCACAGAAAAACTTGCGCGTCAGGGGAAAACTGCATTACGTAGGGCACACTACGGTTCTGCGGAGGCTCTACTCCTTTCTCCACTTCTGAGTGACTTTGGATCTCTGTAAATAACAGAAAACTCACAGCAATGCAATAATCCTGTTTTGGCTTTAGGCATGCAAATTCTGTTCAAGCCTGTAATCGTAGTCCTCTGGGAGGCTCAAGACGGAGAACTACAAGTTTGTGCCCAGCAAGACAGCAACTGAGACTTTTACTCTCAACTAGTCCCTGGTCCCAAGAGAAGTCAGTTTTGCAATCATCTATAGATTCAATTTCACGGCCTGATGTAGGCGTCCCCCCAACTGGCTCTGCGGAGGCCAGCCCTCACCTGTGTGCAGCGACAGCCAGCCCTTCCGGTGGGCGATGTAGTGCGGCGCATGCGCCTCCTCGTAGCTCACCGGCTTGTCGCCCTTGCCCACGCGCACGCGGGCCGCCCGGTTCTAAGAGTAAAGGGCTGTCAGTCCGATGTGGGCCGGCCGGGACCGAACCGCCCGCCGGCCGCCAGAAGCAGCGCTCACCTTGGCGCAGACCGCGGAGGTGTGTAGGGCGCGCCAGACGCCGGACGCCTCCGGGATACAGGACAGCACCTGCGGGGTCGGAGCATGAGTTGGAAACCCCGAACCACCCGACCCTCCGGGCTGCTGTGAAGAACATACTCACGCGCCACCCCAGCCCCCGGCTACACAAGGACGCCGCCATCTTGGCACGACGAGAGCGCAGGACGAGCCACTGCGCCGCGCGGGGGACACAGCGGCGGGAGACACCAACTCGGAGCCTCGGGGGGAGGCGCCTCTGCGGGGCGAGACCTCTGAGTGGGCGGCACCTCTAGGTAAGAGCCGCCGCGGCCGAGGCGGGGCCTCCGGGGTCCAGAGCAAGGGACTGCGGGCCGGGCCTTGGCGACGTGTGAGCTCCACGGAGGGGCTGGAGCTTCGGCCTGTGGGGCGGGGTCTCTGCGGGTTGCGACTCAGTGGGCGGGCCCGACGGAGGGGGCGGGGCCGCGGTCGCTGGGACCGGCCTTGGAGGGCGTGCACGCTTCAGTGGGCCAATGGGGCGCGGCAGTGGTGCAGAGTAGCCAGTCAGGCCGGGTCGTTCCTGACGTCTGATCTCTTAACTCAAAAATATTGATGAGTCTAAAGGTGAGGTTTCCTCCTCGCAAAACTCATGCTAGGACAGGTGATGGCACCCTAAAGAGGGGCCGCGGGACGAAGAGTGGGCTGCCCCAGCGGGTCCCGCCGCCATCTATTCTACCATCACTCTTGTCTCTTTTACTCGTTTATACTTTAGGTTTCTCATATTAGAGAAACCATTCAATATTTAAGTTTTGATGTTTAATTCCTTCCACTAAGCATAATGGCCTCAAAGTGTATCCATTTTCCTGAAAATGACTAAAACTTACCTTTCCTTATTGACAGAGTAGTACTCCATTCTCAGCCCATTTTTTGATTTCAGGACAGTCTTGCTTGGCGATCTTGCTGCCTCTGCCTCCCAGGATGCTGGGATTACAGGCCTATGCCACTGAGCCTGGCTATAAAGTTTAATAACCTTATAGTTGATAAACTTTACAGATAGAGAGAGGAACGTGGTATCTGGCATCTGGACTACCCAAATCCGAATCCTTAACCCACAGCCTGGCTGAGAAATGTGGGCAGTAGCTTCATGTCCTGAGACCAGGGTCCATTTCTACCGTGAGGATGAAAATGGAGTTTGTGGGCTGGCAGTGGCAGAGTGTGTCCTCAGCACACATACGCTTTAGATTGGATCGCTTGCACTCTGCCATCCTGGAGATGGTCTGTCAAACCGGGTCCAGGACAGTCACAACAGGTGCACTCAGAGGGCTCAGACGCTGGGCTGGTGCCACGTATGATGATGCGTGCCTATAGGAGGCTGAGGCAAGATCACAGATTCAGGGCCGCCCTAAACTTTGTATCAATGTCCTATCTCAAAAAGAAAATGGGGGGGAGGGGGGGAAGGGAGCATAGCTCAGTGTTTACAATGCTTCCCTAGCAAGTGCAAAGCCCTGGATTCCATTCCCCAGCACCACCGTGCCCAGCTTAAGTGGTCCTAGGGAATCAAACCCAGAGCCTTCCACTTGCTTGGCAAGTGCTGTAACCACTAACCTATACTGCTTGCCAATCTCAAAATCAAAAATACAAGTGAGCAGGAAATGTACCTCACTGTGAAGGCCCTGGGCTCAACAACCCCCCTCCAAAAAATAAAAAACCTCTGGGCTGGGAGAGACACTTTGTAAAAGGGACCCTCTTGGTCCACCTGGACCTCAGAGCACAGTTGACCCAGGTACACAGTGTTTACCTCTTGGAAGTCACCCGAATCCTGCTAGTCAGCCAAGGCAACTCCACACCCACTGATTCTCTGTATAACTGATTAACCCTAGTTCCTGAACCATGAACCACTTTTCTTTTTTAAATGAGACAGAATCTCATTCTGTAGCCCAGGCTGGCCTTGAACACAAGGCAATCCACCTTGCCTCATACTCACAAATATCCTGAGCACTGGGATTATAGGCATGTACCACCATGCCCAACTATGAACCCATTTCTTTTCTTCACTTTTCTTTTTTCTTTTTGAGACAGGATCTTGCTGTATAGTCCAGACTGTGCCTGAACTCACTATGTAGCCTAGGTTGGCCTCAAATTCTTAGCAATATTCCTGTCTCAACTTTGCAAGTGCTGGGATTACAGGCATGCACTACCATGCCCAGTTTATGTGTGCTGGGAAATTGAACCCAAAGCCTGTGTTTGCTAGGCAAGTGCTTTAACCACTGAACTACCCTAATAACAAGCCAATTCACCAAGAGGAATCTTGAGGTTCTCTATTCTGAAAAGACAGCTACAGAACCCCATGAGATAAGCCCCATACCATCCTCACAGCACAGCCCATGCTTTCTGAGTGTTCCCATCCCATTTTGCCTCTGCTGGGGGTCAGGAAAGAGGGACTGGCCAACCTAAAATTACTGACTTCTGCTCAAGGGCCCCAAGAATTTTTTTTTTTAACATGGTCTCATTTTGTAGTCCAGGCTGGTCCTGAATCACCATGCCCAGCTAATGTTCATGTGGTGCTGGAGAATCAACCTCAGGGCCTTGCACATCCTAGGCAAGTACTCTAACCACTGAACATCCCCCAAGCACCTTTTTCTTTTAGTACTAAGGATATAGCCAAAGGTCTTACACTACATCTCCAGCTCACTTTTATTTCTGATTTTCAGACAGAGTCTTCCTAAGTCACTAAATTGCCCAGGCTGGGCTAGGACTTGCAGTCTTCCTGCCTCAGCCTCCCAGAGTGCTGAGATTACTGGCCTGCACCACAGGCTTGGTTGTAATCAACCTCTAAAAGATCCAAAGGTTAAACTGTAATCCTAGTCCTCTGGGAGGCTCAGGAAGGAGAACTACACGTTTGTGCCCAGCAAGACAGCAACTGAGACTTCTTTCCCTAGGTTCCAGAACCTTGTTAAATCTGGACATAAAGATAAGCTTGGCCAGGTGTGGTGGCACTTGCCCGTAAATCCCAGCACTACAGAAGCTGAAGCAGGAGGTCTGCCTTGAGTGTGAGGGGGTTACGTAGTGAGTTCGGGGGTTACGTAGTGAGTTCGGGGGTTACGTAGTGAGTTCAGTACCAATCTGGCCTAAGAGAAAGACCTTGTCTCCAAAAAAAGGAGCTTGGATTTAGAGAACAAGTTTTGGACTCAGAGACTGAAGCAGGAAAGTACCTGCCTCAGCATGTTAGGTAGAAGTCATGGGACAGCCACGTAGGTGAGGCCACAGTTCTAGTGTGCGGCGATGATGGGTGGAGGGTGGACAGTCATGCACAGAGGGTAGGGACACCAGGACCAAGGTCAGTTTTGCTCTTCTGCAGCCCTTACTCATCAGTGCCATAAAGCTGCATGCTAATGTAGCTTAAAAGAACAGAAGAGGTTTATAATTTCATTACTGACTCAAAAAAAGGGAAAATATTTTTTTCTTTTCTGGGCTAATTCACCATGTCTGAGGATGTTAAATAGGTCAGGATTACATTGTTACAGACTGCCCAACACCTTAAGTTGGTACTGCTTGTCAGCAAATCTTAGCATCAGAAGAGGCTGTTTTGTATATTATTAAGAAAGATGGAGTCTGCCTGTTGTCCCCAGGTTTGTAATCCCAATATTCTGGGAGGCTGAGGCAAGAGGACCACAAATTCCAAGTCACCTTAGACATACCAAGGCTATTTCAGAATAAAAAGTGACAAGAACTGGCTGTAATGGCCTACTGTAAAGGTCTTGGATTCCATCTCCAGTACCACAGAAATAGCTGATTTTCTTTTTTTGAGACAGGGTCTCAATCTGTAGTCCACAATATTTCTGAATTCACTACATAGCCCATGCAGGCCTCAAACTCACAGCAACCCTCTGGCCTCAGCCTGCGAGGGCTGGAATTACAGACTTAAGTCACCACAGCCTATTTTTTTTAAAAATTGGTACTGGAAGATCCAAACCAGAGCCTTGAGCAGGCTATGTACGAGCCCTGTCACTGAGCTACACCCGAGGCTTCCAAAATGGCTAACTTTAAGGTACTACTTTTTTGGCTGGAAACTAAGCCCAGAGCCTTTGCTCTGAGCCGTATCTCCTACCCATTTTATATTTATTGTTTTCCATGTGTGGTACTGGGGATCAAGACCCAGGCCTTCACACTGAGCTACATCTCCAGCCCATTTTAATTTATGATTTTGAGACAGGGTTTCACTAAGTTGCTAAGATGCCAAGGCTGGGATTAAAATTGTGATCTTCCAGCCTCAACCTCCCAGTGTTGGAATTACAGGCTTGAACCACAATGCCCAGCCTGTGTCATTTTTCCCCTGGATACCAAGGACTGAACCCAGGAATTTTGCCTTTTTAAATTTTTTGAGAGGTGGTCATGCTGAATTGCCCAGATTGAGCTTGAGCTTGCAATCCTGCCTCAGCCTCAGCCTCCCAGATTCTATTTACAGGCATGTTCCACTAGGCCTAGCGATTTTTTTTTTTAAACACATCTGCACAACACTTTTTTTTTTTTTTTGAGACAGGGTCTTCTTTTTTTGAGTCCTTAACTCTGTATGTCCAAGGCCAGCAATGGGCCTTGGACATACAGCAATATTCCTGCCTCAGCCTCCTGAATGTACATACCCCTCTTTAGGAAGATGCTACTTTCCTGAACTCTCAGACAATGAAGGCACAGACAGAATGTGCACAGCACTAGGATTTTGTTGTTAAAGTTTAAGATAGGAGTTCACACCGTAGCCCAGGCTGGTCCTGATCACTATGGAGTCCAGGTTGACAGCAGTCCTATCTCAGCCTCCCGAGTGCTTGAATTACAGGCATGTGCCACTACGCCCAGCTTATGTTGTGCTGGGGAATTGAACTCAGGTACTTATTATACTTAGCAAGGGCATTAGCCACTGAACCATTCTTCCAGCCCCAATGTTTTTTTGTTTTGTTTTTGAGACAGGGTCTTGCTCAAGCTGGCCTTGAACTCATGGCAATCCTCCTGCCTTAGCCTTCCAAGTGCTAGGATTATAGACATATGCTACCAGAACTGGCTAATTTGTATGAGGTGTTGAGGAATCAAACCCAGTGCCTTCCATATGCCAGGCAACCACTCTAACCATTGATCTATGTCTCCAGCTCACACACTATTATCATGTAAGCACTTATTCATTTCATTCATTCAACAAACATTTATTAAGCGCCTACAGTGTGTCAGGCCCTGGGGACACAGAGCTGAGTGACATTCAGTCCCTGTCCTCAAGGACTCACAGTCTGAGGCAGACAGTAAACACATGAGTGACAATGCGCCATGAGTGCTGAGGCAGAGGTATGACAAAGTGCTAGGCATGACAGGGTGACTGATGAGCACTGCCTAGGCAGGAATCAGGGAGGGTCTCACAGATCAGTCCTTAGCCACACATGTTGATCACAGGACCTGACCTCGGGGGGCCATTCCACAAAGGCCACCTGTACTTCCCCAGGATGCCCTACATGTGTTAGGAGTCCCTGCCTGCCACAGCCAGCCAGGAGTCAGGATGTGGTTCCCAATCCTGGGCCAGTGAAGAGCCCTGGCCTCCCATTCAGAGGGCCAGCTCTCAGGAGCTTAGCTGGGGCTCGGGGACAGAAACCAGATCACTGCTTGTGTCACCCCTCCCACAGCCTCTGCTCTCCCTGCCGACATCTTAGAACTGGCCTTCCTGCTCATGAGCAGAGGGACAGCTACCTCTGAGTTGCCTGGGCTGGACCCCATTAGAGTGGCCACAACAGCGGCCCTGCCTGATTATTCACAGCCGCCGCAGCAGCTCAATGAGCTGCTGGATGTTTTTGTTTTGGTTGGACAGGCCATTCCTGATGTTTTCTAGCAGGCATCTCTTCAATTCAAAAATAGCCTCACTGTATGCCAGGCTCACAGCAGCCATGGGTGGGTTTCCGTGCCACAGGCTTGGGATGTGCCAGATGTGCTGTCTCTCCGGGTCACAGAAGGCCAGGCCTGCCAGCGTCCGGAAGCCACCAACCCGCTTCTCCATTTGGGTGGCAGCTCTGCTCAGGTCACCAGAGGAATCCTGGAGCTGCCTCCGGTCTGGTGGTCTAGAGCTGGGAGCAGGTGCGTCTCGAAGGTTCTGATACACAAACTGACAGTTGGGCACATGCCCTGTCTTTTCCAGCCTCAGAAATGCATGCAGAATAGCAGGTGGGATGTCCCTGGTCTCAGCTAAACTAACCACAGTGACATTACTCAGCCCCATAAGCAGAGTAGCCAGGGACACCTCCAGCTCAAACCTGTCCCCAGCAGAAGTGCCACGGATCAGACCCCCAGAGTCTATGGCCAGTATGTGGTCGCAGCCCAGGTCCTGGCTAAAGCCTTCGGCCACCGTGACCAGCTGCATGAAGGCCCCTCGGGAGCTGCAGCTCTTGCCCGTGGCAAACCGCAGCCCAAACATGGTATTGAGAAGTGTGGATTTCCCAGTTCCTGGCATGCCAAGTGTGGACAGGACCACTAGCCGCGACCTCCTATCCAGACGGACATGCAGCTCCTTGAGAAGCCCAGTGACCCAGCGGATGGGCACACTCAGGGTGCCACCATCTACCAGCTCCAGGGGAAGCCCTGCCAGCAGCAGCTCCACAGCCAAGCCCGGGAAGTGGGCAAAGCGCCTCTGAGTGGCAGGCAGCCTCCCTGCCTCCACCATGCAGCTCTCAGCCTCATAGAACTGTCCCATCTCCCGCAGAAAGTGTTCTACGCCTAGGGGCTCACTCAGGTCTGCGGCCCCACAGAGCTTTGGCCGCAGGGCAAGCAGAGACTCCGAGGGCTGTCTAGGGCGTGGAGGGCTTAACCGAGCAAGCCCCCACTCCATCCACCTCAGGAAGAACTGCCTCTCGCCTGTCGAGGGGCTGCTAAGGCCTGCCACAAACTCTTGCACAGCCACAGCGGGCTCCTGACCACTCTGCTGCATCCGCAGCTCCAGCACCCGCCGCCGCATCTCAGCCCGAGGCCTCTCCGGTGTGTCTAGGGCCCATGCAGGTGGGCAGCACTCCTTCTCTGCCTGGGCCGCCTTCCTCCATGGTTCGCCTTGCAGCCGCAGTTCATCCTTCCAGAAGGCGTCCACATCCTTGATCCTCCGGGTGATCCTCTCCATCCGGGCCTTAGCCTTCTGACACTCCTCACAGTCCTCGTCCACACGGAGGCCCAGCTTGCGAGCCACATGTGCCATATCCTCCACAGATACCCTGCGGCAGGGTGCCCGGGCCACGCCTCCCACGATGGCCCGAAGTCTTCGCACAAAGCCCTCGCTGTCGGTGCTGCTTACCTTCACCAGCACGTGCGAGTGCTCCATCCTCAGCACAGGGATCAGCCTGTTCAGGAAGCGCAAGTTTGTGTTCCGCTTGCCGCGGTAGGGACTCAGGATGAAGTAGAACTTTGTAGAGGACTCCTTCATGGAGTACAGGAGCTTGTATTCCTTCTTGCTGATATTGTCAGTCAAAATAAACACAGCTGAGGAGATTTCTGTCAAGAGCTTAAACTGTAACCAGTGAGAGCCAATGTCACCTCGCAAGTTCAGAAAAGCCATGGGCTCCAGGAACATGTCCATGTCCTCCTTACCACTGGGAAAAAACCAGGAGATTTCTACCAGCCCATCTGCAATCTCCCGGGGATTAGTGCCCAAGCTGAGGTCCCGATGCCAGAAGCAGTCCCACTGCCGGCGGCCCGGGCTGAGAATGGCATTAAGCAGCTGGGACTTGGAGTTGCTGCTGACATCCATGCGCACGAAGGTGAAAGTGGGCACCCTGGGGAGGACCACACTGTCCTCTCGGAAGCTGCCTGAGCCTCGGGGTGCCTGGGACCACCACGTCCGCACCACACTCCGCAGGGCCCAGAGCAGGAAGGTGTGGGAGTGGTTTTCCGAGTCGGGTAACACAAGCGGGAGTGCAAACTGGCAAAGGGCCATCCTCAGAATGAGCTCCTGCTGCAGAAAGCTGTCTGAGGACAGCATGAGTGCACACAGGAGGTCCAGGGGGTTCACGGGAGTGTCGGGCGTGGGCAGCTCAGAGAAGGAGTAGATGTCGTCTGTGGCAATGTCCTCTGCTGGATCCCAGTAGATCATCTCCTCCTCCATCTGGCTCTCCTTCTCTGCAGGCCGGGCATCCGCAGGCACATCCAGCACCATAGTAGTATTCCTGGCTTCGGCATTGAGGACCTGCAGCTTCCTGAGGAAGTGCCAGGGCAAGTCCTTGGGCACCTGAGGTGCCCAGTTCTTCATGCTGTCAAAGCTGATCTGCAGGGAGTCCTGCAGGCTGAGCTTCTGCCCCTGGTAGGCCTCCAGTCCCAACAGGGACAGCATTTCCTGCAGCCTGCTTCTCTCCACTGTGGAAAGAAACAGAAATGTGATTGCCCAGCCTGCACTGCAATCAGGGCCAGTGCAGAGCTGGGGATAGGCAGCCGCAGACAGGTCCAAGCGGACACCCTTCTGAGCAGGATGCAAGCATGGGAACTCGGAATGGGGCAAAGGGTGGAACCCTTTATCAGGGTAAACACAAATACCATGATGTATGACATGGATGTGAGTGGTATTTAAAAGTGAAAAACAAAAACAAGGAACCTGAAAAGTCCCACTTTAGGACTGGGAGTCAATATAAAAGTACTGGTCTCAGCTTTCTCTCTAGGTATCTACAAAATCTAATACCCAGGCTACCTCTGGCTATGCAGCCATTCAAGAGCTCCCCTGTTTTATTTTGTTTTTGTTTTTCATGGTACTGGGGACTAAGCCCAAAGAAATGGAGCAACATCTCCACCCCATTTTCATTTATTTTTCAGTCATGGTCTTGCTGAGTTGCTAAGCTGTACAGGCTGGGCTCAAATTCATGATCTTCCTGCCTCAGCCTCCCAGAATGCTGCAATCACAGGCCTGAGCCACCAGGCCTGGCCCACACTGTAGCCCAAGCTTGTGCTCCATGTCACCAGGAAGTTTCCATGGGGCACACCACTACTCAATCTCTGTATTTCTAGTTGCTGTTCTTTTGCATCTATAAATAGGCTGCAGATTATTTTCAAAGTAAAGAAGAAAATAGGGCTGGGAGCATAGCACAGAGGTTAAAAAGCATTTGCCTAACGCAAAAACCTGGGTTCAATTCCCTAGTACTATATAAACTGACCATGGTGGGGCACACCTATAATCTTAGTCCTGGAGGGGCTAAGGCACGAAGACTACTGTGCGTTCTAGGCCAGCATGGACTACAAAGTGAGTTTAGGACCAGCCAGGATCACAGAGCAAGACCCTATCTCAAAAACAAACAAGCAACAAGGAAGGAAGACAGCCAGGTATGATGGCACCTGACTATAATCCTAACTATGTGGGAAGCTAAGGCGGTAGGACCACAAGTTCAAGCTTAGCCTGGATGATTTAACAGCTTAGCAACATAAGGGCTGCAGACACAGCTCAGAGTGAAAGCCCTGGGTTCAATCCCCTATACCACCAAAAAAAAAAAAGGAAAAACAGGAAGATATCAGTAAAAATATAGTCAAGAATCATAGCTCAGTACCATTTTATAGACTTGAGCCCAATAATGCAATTTTTTACTAGTAAATTCTGCGCAAGCTAAACATCAAAAACTTACTTAGGCAGACATTCCAATACTACCCTATATGATAGAAAATCCTCCAAGTCAGATGCTCAGAATAGAATTACTCTATCACCCTTTTTTTTTTTTTTTTTTTTTTTGAGGAATCAACTCAGGTACATGTGCTCACTAGGCAAGCACTTTAACCACTGTACTATTCCTCCAGTCCTCCACTGAGTCTTGACTTGGTATCTTACCAAGGCTCACACTGCAGTACTTAGTTCAATTTAAATGTTAATGCAGGCTTGAGGAATGGCTCAGCGGTTATAAAGTGCTAAGTGAGGTGCCAGGTACCTGAGTTCAATTCCCCAGCACCACATACACTGGGTGTGGTGGCACTTGCCTGTACTCCCGGCACCTGAGAGGCTGAGACAGGAGGATTGCCTTAAATCCAAGGCTCAGCCTGGGCTACAAAGTGAGACCCTGTCTCTAAATAAATAAATAAATGTTAATGCACAAAACAAGTCAGCAGCCACCTTTTCTCCAGGTCATGAACTCAACTCCATGCTCATATAAACTTCAAGAGGAAGCACTGACTCATCCCGCCCTTCTTTTGTTTCCCACAGGGCCAAGTGACAGATTCAGGTCCCTCCCCAGGTGACCTGCAGAACCACAGCATTAGACACAGGGCTCAGAGAGTTCTAGAGCAGTGTGGCTACAGAGCCACCCAGAGTGCACAAGGGCTGTGAACTTGCCACATAAACAAAACAAGGATCTGTGGGAGGCGGATGCCCTCCATCAGTGGTACTTGGGGTCCCTGATGTGCCTGAATGAAAACAGGGACACTGTTTAAGTAACGTGAGAATAAAAGGAAAGGGGGATCCAGGCTGGTGGCCCAGGCCTATAATCCTAGCACTACGGGAGAAAAAGGCAGGAGAATGACAAATTCAAGACCAGCTTGGGCAATTTAGTGAGATCCTGTCTGAAATCCAAGAACAAAAATGGGATCGGGGGCTGGAAGAATTGCACAGCAGTTATAGCACTTGCCTAGGAAGTGCAAAGGCCTGGGTTTGATTCCCTAGCACCTCACACTAGCTGGGCGTGGTAGTTCACGCCTGTAATCCCTGCACTCAGAAGGCTGAGGCAGGAGGATTGCTGTGATTCCAAGGCCAGCCTGGGCTCCACAGTAAGTTCAAGACCTGCCTGAACTGCAGAGCAAGACCCTGTCTTAAAGGAAAAAAAAAGCTGGGGGAGGCTGGGGTTATACATCAGTGGGAAGGCCCTGGGCTTATTCACCAGTACCCCCCATCCCCCCCACATGCCCACATGCCCACAAAAGGCAGCCCCCCATCTGCATATATACCCATGTCTGGCATGTCCCTCCATGGGCTTCTTGGCAGTTCTGGCCCAGATTCCTGATCTGTAGGTGAGGCCATAGAACCAGACGACGGGTTTTCAGTCCTAGCTGTGTACTACATAGTCTTCAGGAACTTGCTAACTGATTCACTATGGCAGTCGGTGTGCTGTGGAGGGAGTTGCTGGTTAGCCCAGGTGGTTAACAAGCCTTCAAAGGATTTAGTTGTTAACACCATTACTCACAAATGGTTAGTGGATTAGGGCTGCCTCTATCTGAACAACTGGCCTACTCAGAACTTGAGGTAGCAGCTATAGGAACCACCAGACTACACGATGTCCCTCTAATACCACAGAAACCTGCAACAGAGAGAGGAAATCGTACCTGTCGGGAAGTCATTGTCCTGATGTTCATTTGTACCATCTATAAAACAAGCAAAAGGAAATGAGCTGACAATCAAATAGTAGGTCAGTTTTTGTTTTGTTTGAGACAGGGTCTTGCTCTGCAGTACAGGCTGATCCTGAATTCACTATGTCATTATGTAGACTAGGCATGCACCACCACACCCAGCTTATGTCGTGCTGGGCAACTGTATGTACACACTAAGCAAGCACTCTAACCCCTAAGCTATGTCCCCAGCCAAAATAATGTGCCTTTGACACAAAGTAACAGCTAATCTCAGCCCTTCTTCCTATTTATTTATTTATTTATTTAAAGATAGAGCTTCACTTTGTAGTTCTGTTGGGTCCTGAATTCACTATTTGGCCCAGCCTGGCCTCAAACTCACAGCAATCCTCCTGCGTCAGCTTCCCAAGTGCTGGGATTACAGGTGTGTGACACTTTTTTTTTTTTGAGTCCTTATTCTTCCCAAAATAGAAACCTTTGTCAGTTGTTAAAGATATAAAATCCTATTGTTTCACTTTCATCATTCCCCCACCCAGTCTGTGCTAAGTTCCACAATGTATACCTCCATAGTGGAACCCACAGTCATCTCCTTCCATTTCTCTCCATTCCAAATCTAGAAGAAAGAATACAGGCATTTAGTGTCATCAACAAGTTAGTGCCTTCCTTTCAGATCCCATGTGAAGACACTGTGGATGTTTACTGCTAATACTTTTTTTTTTTTTTTTTTTTTTGAGACAGGGTCTCACTCTGGACTCATTCAGGGTCCAGACTGGTCCTGAACTTACTATGGAGCCCAGGCTGGACTTGAACATGGCAATTCTTCCTCAGCCTCCCAAGGGCTTGCAATTACAGGCATGCACCACCACTCGCAGTTTATGTGGCACTGGAGAAGCAAATTCAGTGCCGTGAACTTGCTAGGCAAGCACGTTTAACTGCTGAGCTATTTATTCCTCCAGCTCCCTTTTCTTTTTTTTTTTCAGAGGCAGGGTTTCATTCTGTAGTCCAAGCTGGTCCTGAACTCAGTATGTAGTACAGGCTGGCCTTGAACTCAATGCAATCCTCCTGCCTTAGCCTCCTGCGTGCTGGGATTATAAGCCTGTGCCACTACACTTGGCTTATGTGATGCTGGGCAATCAAACTAACCAACTAAATGCTATCCCATTCCTCCAACCCCCAGCTAATCTTGATTGAACCCAGGGCCTTGTACATGATAGGTAAGCACTTTAACCGCTGAGCTATAGCTCCTGTCCCACTGCTAATACTACAGACTGAGTACTCTTTTCCTTATGATACTAGGGACTGAACCCGAGGAGCACTGAGTTACATCCCATCCATTCTTTTTTCTTTTTCTCTGTGGCAATGGAGATCAAACGCAGGACCTTCACATTGAGCTACATCCCGAGGCCTTTTTTTGTTTTGTTTTTTGTTTTTGTTTTTTAAACAGGGTCTCATTTTGTAGTCCAGACTGGTCTTCAACTCCCTAGGTAGCCCAGCTGGCCTCAAAAACCACAGCAATTGAGTGCTAGGATTATAGGTGTACACCACACCTGGCTTACATGTGTTGGAGAATTGAACTCAGGGACTTGTGTTTGGTAGGCAAGTGCTTTAACCGCTGTGTTACTCCTCTAACCTCCATTTTTATTTTTAATTTTGAATCAAGGTCTCACTAAGTCTCCTAGACTGTGCTCAAACTTGTGATCCTCCTGCCTCAGTGCTAAGATTACAGGCTACCTTGTAAGATCCAGCTTTTCTTTCTACTTTGAAAAGGGTCTTGAGTTAGCCTTGAGCTTGTGTTTCTTCTGCCTCAGCTTCCTGAGGAACTAAGATTACAGACTTGAGCTACCACATTTGGCAAGCCTGAGCATTCCTTATCTAAAATGCTCAAAAGAGAAGTGTTTTGGTTGCAGGTATTTTCTGATTTTTGAAATACAATCCAAGTGTAATCATACTTCATTTACTTGTAGAGTGCTGGGGAGCCCAGAGCAAAAAATACAAGCCGTACGGGGCTGGACTAGAGGTGTAGCTCAGGGGTTAGAGTGCTGGCCTAGTGTGCACAAGGCCCTGGGTCCAATTCCCAAGCATTACATAAAAATTAGCTAGACATAGTGGTGCATGCCTATAATCTCGGTTTTTTTATGTTTAAAGTCCATAATCCCCAGCTCAGGGAATACTAGAATCTCAGTGGGACAAAAAAAAAGTCACTGGCTTCAAAGAGGGCCCAACCCAACTAACCTGCAACTGCCACGGTAGCTTGTCTCTCAGACACTTTTACCTCTGAGGCTGCTTCTCCCAGATCTGAATGCCTGGAAAATTTTCAGAAGAAAGCCATAATTAGAATAATGAACTACCAACTTCCTTTCTTTTATCTTTTTTTTTTTTTTTGAGATAAGTTTCTGCTCTGTAGCCCAAGCTGGTGCTGAACTCACTGGTGTAGTCCGAGCTAGCCTTGGACTCAGGACAACCCGCCTGCCTCAGCCTCTGAGTGCTGGAGAGTGCTGGGATTACAGGTGTGCGCCACCACACCCGGCTTTATGCTGGCTTTACTGTGGTAGTGAGGAATGAACTCAGGGCCTTGTTTTGAAAGACAAGCGCTTTAACTCCTGTGCCATTCCTCCAGCCCCCGAACTACCACTTTCATCCATCAAATTGGCTGCATTTGAAAATCTACTGGGGAACTCTTAAACCGCAAACTCTAGGTCAAACCCCACATCAATGAAAACACAATCTCTGGGATGGTCCTGGGTGTTTCTCCTTTTCAAAGTGCCCAAGATAAGGTCAAGGGGCTGGAGGAATAGCATAGTGGTTAAAGTGCTTGCCTAGCAAGCAAAAGGCCTTGAGTTCAATTCTCCGACACAAGCACTCAGGAGGCTGGAGCAGGAGGACTGCCATGAGTTCGAGGCCAGCCTGGTTTAAGAGAAGCAAGGAAGGAAGAAAAGAAGGAAGGAGAGAAAGAGAAAAGAAAGAAAAAATCAAGTGCCCTATGACTAGTGCAGCCTAGTGGACAAAGCCAGGACACACAAACACTGCCCAGCAAAATACAGACATAGCCATTTAGAAAGACACAAAAACATGCTTACCCTTTGACTGGTAGTTCCACTTCTATCCTGAGGAAATAAAAATTAAGACTTAGTTACAAAGATGTTCAAACCAGCTTTATATATCACAGCAGAAAGCTGGGTGAAATGTAAAATCAAATGTCAGCATGTGCCTGTGGGGATGGCTTGTAATCCCAACACTCTGAGAGGCTGAGGCAGAAGGATCACAAGTTCAAGGGCAATGAACCTGGGCAAGACTCTCAAAGTCAAAACTAAAAACTAGGCTGAATATGCAGTTCAGTGCAAAGGCCCTTGGGTTGGACATCTAGTACCAAAAACAAAACAAACAAACAAAAAGGTAACAGGGAATTATAGTCTCATTCAGCAGCCATTTGCAATACTCTATGGACTTTTTTATAGGCAAAAAAGATTTTAGATGAAACATGAAAAGATGTTAATATGCTTACTAGCAGGGTTAGAGTTAGGTTACAAAATAGCACATATAATTAGAATTTAATAAAGTTGTATCTATCTAAAAGTATACACAGGAAAATCTAGACAGATGTTCCTCATCTGATAAGTGTATACTTGGCAGAAAGGATAATCTTTCTTTTTGTTTGTTTTGCTGGTGTTAAGATCAAACATAGGGCTTCTCATGTGCTAGGCAAGCTCTCTACTACATAACTATGCTTCCACTCCCTGAATTCTTTAAAAGAGATTTGAGAACTATTGTTCAATGCAATAGCAGTGCACACACCTTGTACCTAAAGTATTTTTCCACTCTAAAAGAAACAGGATATACTTGAGATCCTGGCTGGTACCAAGGATGGTCGGGGAAGGGCACCAGAAGAGCACCAAAGGGCACTGTTCTTAATTCAGAACAGAGGAAAGTACTCCAAAAAGTCCTGGGGTGCTGGAGGCTAGAGGAGTGGCACAGCAGTTAAAGCGCTTCCTCTGCAAGCACAAGGCCCTGAGTCGATAACCCAGCACCACATAAAGCTGGGAGCAGTAGCGCCCTCCTGTAATCCCAGCACTCGAGGCTGAGGCAGGCGAATGAGTCCAAGGTCAGCCTGGGCTACACCAGTGAGTTCAGGACCAGCCTGGGCTACAGAGTGAGACCCTACCTCCAAAAAAGAAAAAGAAAGAAAGAAAGAAAGAAAGAAAAGAAAAGAAAAGAAAAGAAAAGAGAAGAAAAGAAAAGAAAAGAAAAGAGAAGAAAAGAAAAGAAAAAAGAAACTCCTGTAGTGTGTCGAAGGGCACTGGTGCCTATGTGGGGATCTCCTGGCCAAACCTGAGACAATGGAAAAATGAACAAAATGGGGCTGGGTGTGTACCTGAGTGGTTAAAGTGCTTGCCTCACATGCACAAGGCTCTGGGTTTGATCCCCCAGCACCATATAAAATTAGCCAAACATGTTGCACATGCCTGTAATCCCAGCACTTGGGAGGCTGAGGCAAGAGGACTGCTATGGGTTCAAGGTCAACCTGAGCTATATAGTGAATTCAGGACCAGCCTGGACTACAAAGCAACACCCTATCTGAAAAACAAAACAGCACACCCCTAAATACCATGATTAATTTAAACCACTGAAAACCAGAAATAAATATACATAGAAAACAAGTAAATGAAGGGGGCTCTTGCTCACAATCATTTTCTTACAAAGATCTATGGACTTGGGCACACTACTTGGGAGGCAGTTCAGAAAGACTCCCAAGTGCAAGGCCACCTTGGGAAAGAGAGTTCAGGGGCAGGAGGAACAGCTCTGTGGTTAAGGCACCTGCTTAGCAAGCTTTAGTTCCCCACATAGCCTGGCATGGTGGCACATGCCTATAATCCCAGCACTTGGGTGGCTGAGGCAGGAGGATTGCCATTAGTTTGAGATCAGCCTGGTCTCCATAGTAAGTTCAGGACCAGTCTAGACTACATGGCAAGACCCTGTCTCAAAAAAAAAAGAAAAAGAGAGAGAGTTCAAAATAAACAAGGTCTGATGTTATGGTTGGGATATGTAATACCCCATTATGATTTAGATCTAGAATGTCCCCCCAAAAGCCTCATGTAGTCAGATGTTGTGGATTACCTATGGAATCCATGTGCTGTTAAGAGGTGGGGTCTGGTCAAGGCTGGTGGGTTACAGGTGTATGTTAGAGGGTAGGCATGTGGTAGATTATATATTACAGGTATATGGTGGATTAGGGGCAGATGACCTGGAAAGGGCAGATCACTGGGGCATAACCTGGGAAAGGAGGAAGTGAGGCGTGACCCAGAAGGGGTAAGTCACTGGGACATGACCTGGAAGGGTATACCCTAGTTCTGCCTTCCTTGCTCACTTGTCTTCCTGTAAGCCACGTTATGAACAGCTTCATCCACCTAGACAACCACCAGGTGCTTCCACCATTGCCAGCGCCCATGAATGGACTGAGACCTTCTGAAACTGTGAGCCAAATAAATCTTTGCCCCCTTATGTTGCAGATGTTTAGTATTCTGTCCCAGCAACAAAAAAGAATCTAAGATACCCCTAAAAAGGGTCATTTGGAAGGTGACCTAATCATGGAGTTAACTCACTCGTTTCCTGTGCTGTTAGGAGACTGGGCCTGGTCAATAGGAGTGGATCACTGGGGTCTTACCTGGAATAGTGTATACTAGCTCTACCCTTCTTTACTCACTTTCAGCTTCTGGTCCACTGTGCCATCAACAGCTTTTGTCCATCTAGGTCTCTGCCATGTGCTTACACTATTGCCAGCTGCCCATGATGGACTGAGATCTGAAACTTAGCTAAAATAAAACTTTCCTCCCTTAAGCTGTACATGTTAGGTATCCTAGCAACCAAAAAGTAACCAAGACAGCTAGGCACAGAGCTCAACAGTGTGAGTTCAATCCCTCTTGTATCACACATACAAAAAGTCATAATGCAGAGGATCTAAAATAGAACCAACCACATCTTCAGGAGCAAATCACTTATTTTTTTGTTTGCTTCTTTATTGACAGGGTCTCACTTTGGAGTCCAGACTGGTCCTGAACTCAATATGCAGCTCAGTCTGGCCCAAACGCATAACAAATCTTCTGCCTCAGCCTCCCAAGTTCTAGAATTATAGGCATGTGTCACCATGCCCACCTTGAAGTGCTGCTGGGGAATCAAATCCTGGGCATTGTGTTTGCTAGGCAAGTGTTTTAACCACTGTGCTATTCCTCCAGCCCACTTATTTAAAGCAGGCATATACAACCTGTGGCCTGTCATCTTTTTACCTTTGACTTTTTAAAATATTAAACATACACTAAATATATATTATATATAATTATATACTAAGTATATATATTAAACATATATGCTTTGTTATAATAAAAAATTTAAGAAAGTCTTAGTTTTTTTAATGGTACTGAAAATCAAACCCAGGGCTTTCGCTCTGAGCTAGATACCTGGCCCATTTTATTTTTTATTTTGAAACAAGGCCTCACAAAGTACTACTGGGTTGTTAGAAAAGTCATTATGTATTCTTTGTTTTTCAGAGGTCATTTATTTATACAAAGAGCAAAGGTCAGTTGATAATATAGTTTCTTTTGTGCCATAACCTTTTGCAATCTTTCAGTGAGCTTCATAATTCCTCATTCAAGAAGGACCTGTCTTTATTAGTGAAAAACTGAACAAGGTGCTAATTTACAGCCTCATCTGAATTGAGCGTCATACCACAAAAGGAATTTAGAAGAGGACAAAATAAATGGAAGTCTGATGGTGCAAACGTCAGGCACGTACAGTGGGTATGGCAACACATTCCATCCAAGCTCCAAAAATTCTGGTGGGGTGATAAAAAGTGTGTAGGGCTGGAGGAATGGCTCAGCAGTTAAAGTGCTTGCCTAGCAAGAGGTAAATCAAGCTCTAAGTACCCAAATTCAATTCCCCAGCACCACATAAGCCCAGCCTGGTGGCGCACGCCTGTAATCTCAGCACCCAGGAGGCTGAGGCAGGAGAACTGCTGTGAGTCCAAGGCCATCGTGGGTTTCATGGTGAGTTCGGGACCAGCCTGGGCTAGAGTGAGACCCTATCTCAAAAATAAGTAAATAAATAACTGGTGTGTGGTCTCCTGATGTCAAGGTAGAATACACTCCTTTACAATTAATGAGCTCTAGACATTTCTGGATGGTGGATTCATTCAAACTGTCCAACTGCCAACAGCAAATATTCAAACTGATTAGTAGGAGCTCAAAAAACACACCTTTAAAATCCCACCACACTGAAAGTATAGCCTTCCTCTGCTGAATGCCTGCTTTCAAGGATATTTTAGGCAAATTATGAGATAGTATACACACCACATTGTTGTAAACAATCCACTTCTCATCACCAGTTGTCAGTCGCTTCAAAAAAGGATCAGTTTCCACACACTAAATGAGCATATCACACATCATTTATATGCAACATCAAATGAACTTGATTTCACGAGGTACCCAAATATCAACCTTGATTATATATCCTAGCTTCTTCACTCACGTGAGGTCTTGAATCATCAGCCTTGAACAATGGAAGTTCAGTGTTTCTGCAATCTCTCATGTCACATAATACAGACCTGAGTCAATGCTTTTATCTGGTCATCATCAACCCTGGTGGGCCTCCCTGACCAACAGGCACCACTGCTGTGATTTGGATCTGGAATGTCCGCTGTCTTAGTTACTTTCTCATCACTGTGACTCATTACCCGACATCCACAACTTAGGGAGGAACGATTTACTGCAGCTTACAGTTTCCGACGGTCTCAATCCATTCATGGGTAGGCAGCTAAAAAATGGTGGAATCACATGGTGGGTCTGCAGCTAGAACTGGAACTGGAGTTCCTGGGGCAGAGATCCTTCCAGCATGATGTCCGAGACTGGGAAGAAGGGCGGAACCAGCACACGCCCCTCCAGGTCAAACCCAAGCATCAGCCCTTTCCAGCTAGGCCTTAACTCCCAACCCTATACAGTATCAATAGGAACATGAGGCTTTTGGGGGACACTCCAGATCCAAACCACCACATCCCCCAAAAGCCTCATGTGTTTGGATGCTGTGAAATACCTATGGAAACCATATACCATTAAGATGTGGGGCTGTGTCACAAGGGATGGATTATAGGTGTGTGGTGGATGGCAGGCTGTGGTAGATTAGATTATAGGCGTGTGGCCTACAAGAATATTAACTTTTATCCTAGCTTCTTCTGGAGGCCCTTCATTGTTTCTCTTGTGATGCTGTGAGCAACTGTTCTCTGCCAGACCCTTCCTGCCACTGCCAACTGCCCATGAATGGACTGAGACCTTCTAAAACTATGAGCTAAAATATATCATTCCTCTCTTAAATTATGGGTATTAGGTAATATGTCCTCAGCAATGAATAAGTAACTAAGAGAGCTACTAAGATCAAAATGACCATCCCAGAATTTCATGAACCTTGGTTGGCACTAATGTTCTTACAGAGCATTGTCACCATAAAATATACATAACTTTTCCAAACTTGATACGCATTCTTCTCTTTACGGAAGTAAAACAGTAAAATTATGGGGAAAATGCACAGTTTTGTCTTCCATCTTCAATTTGTAAAAATCTTAAAACTTCAGCCAAATTGCTCAACATTATAAAAAATGAAGCTAAAACTGTTAGCTGTCAAATGCCACAGCAATATTATAGATCTCAGGTCTAATACTTTCAAAAATGAAGTAGCTCCACGTGCTGCAAAAATGTGTCATGACTCTTCCAACACCCCAGTAGGTTGCCCAGGCTGGTTTTAAATTTGTGATCCTCTTGTCTCTTCCTCTCAGAGTGTCGGGATTATAGGCCTGTGCCACCAGGCCCAACTACAAGTTTTAGTATCTATATATGTGTACATTATACTATATATTTCATATGTGGTCCATGACAGTTCTTCTTCACTCAAGAGCAAAACAAAAAACAAGACAACAACAACAAAACAAAACTGCTGGCCACAGGTCAGACACACTTGATTTAAAGAAAAGATCTGTTTCTACAGTATTCCATTTCAGGCATCCTTGGCAACAGCACAAATGAAAGAACATCTTACTCTGGGGCCACAGCTCTGGATCCCTGTGGCCCAGATGGGTACATTCTTACTTCGGCTGCATCCAGAGGGTGCAGGAAGGTTCTACGAATGCTCTGTACTAGAATAAAAACCACAGAATTCTCTTATTTGTGGCAGTGTGGGGAAATGAATCCAGGTCCTCATTAGACAAGTACTCTACCACAAAGATACACACCCAGCCAAGGATTCAACATTTTTGTCTGTGCTTTAGCAGCAAAATTCAAAGCAATGGTAATAATCCTGAATGGAGTAATTTTCCACTGTTTTACCTTACTGCTTAGCTTAGGAACAGGAGTGCTGGAATTACAGGAATGTGCCACTATGCCGGCCATGAGCTGCATCTCAACAAGAACACTCCCTAGGAGTGGACAGCAACTGCCCTGGAGTACCTAGGTAAGTGCTTTCTGCAGGGCTGGGTAGGCTTCTGTTTCTATACACAGAGGTGAGGGATGGGCTAGTCAAGACTTGATCCTGTGAAGTGTAGAGAGCTGCTCTTCAGAGCCAGTAGACACTAGTCTAATCCACCACAGCAAGATCTCCAGTCCACAGGTATGGGAGTCTCAGATACCCAGGGAGCCACTGGTAGGCTTCAGTACTACAGGCCAGCTTCAGAGGCCAACAGGCTCCTGGGCAGGCCCAGGCTTCTGGAAGGCTTCTCCCAAGAGTAAGATCCATTCTGCCTGAGCTGTCAGAAGTATACTCTCTGAGAATGGAACATGAGGTCCTCTCCTTCTTCCCTCTCCCTGCCTAGTCAAACTAGGTGGAGAAGCTGAGCACTCCTCCTCACTAGGAGGTGGTGCTGACGTTCCCTACACAGAGAAGACAAAATAAATAAATAAACTGGGCGTGGTGGCACATGCCTGTAATCCTAACACTTGGGAGGCTGAGGCAGGAAGACTGCCAGCACTTCGTAGCCAGTCAGAGCGCCACAGTGAGTTCAGGACCAGCCTGGACTATACAGTGAGACCTAGTCTCAAAAAAAAAAAAAGACTTTTTTTCTTGCCAAAGTAGATTTTCCAAGTATCTGAGGCAAGTGGGCAGTTAGGGACAGAACCTGAGGAGGTAGGTAACGAGGGGAAAAGGGAAGAAGGGAAGGGAGCCACAAGGTCAGAAATGGAAGAGAGAGGACAGGAAGAAGAGAGAGCAAGGAGGGAGAAGAAGGGCAACCCCAGCATTCTGGGAGGCTGAGGTAGAACTGCAAGTTCTAGGCCACCCTGAGCAACTTAGTGAGACCTTACCTCAAAAACTAAAGAGTATGCTGAGAATGTAGCTCAGTGTGAAGGCGCCAGGTTCAACTTCCAGTATCACAAAAAAAGGGTGGGACTCTGAAAATACGGTAGTGAAGCCAGGTCGGTGACACACACCTACAATCCAGCATTCAACAGGCTGAGGCAGGACAATAAAAAATTCAAGGCCATTCTAGGCTACAAAACAAGTTTAAGTCAAGCTTCAATTACAAAGGAGACCTTGTCTCAAAAAAAAAACAACAAAAGTAAATACATAAAACCCACACTACTAGTGAAGGGAAGGTGATGCAATCATTTATACCGAGAATCTAGTATTATTAATTTATAAAACAGAATCTCTGGCCACAAAGCCCAAATATCTGCATCCACTCTAGATACCTAGAAGGAGAGAGAGATGGACAGATGGTCAACATGCTGAACTGAATACAATATAGCCATCCCATAGAATACTATATAATTGTAAAAAAATTAGGAAGATCTGTTTCTTTTTCTGACATGGAAAGAATTTGAAGGCACACTGCTGGTCTTACGAAGCAAGCTGAAGAACAGTATAGTAGCAATTATGAAAAGCAGCAAAAACAAACAATATGTACACACAAAGGAAGTCTCTGTCAAGGTGAACAGGAATGGGCCACTCATTTCGGGAAAAATGTCTAAGAGTAATGGACCAAAAATATAGTAGTACCCCTTACCCAAGGTTTCACTTTCTACAGCTTCAGTTATCAATGGCCAGCTGCAGCCTAAACATACCAAATGGAAAAATTTCAGAAATAAGCAACTAGCCAGGCCCAGTGGCACAGGCTTATAATCCCAGCACTCTGGGAGGCAGAGGCAAGAGCATCTCAAGTACGAGCCGGACAGGGGATCTTAACCTAGCAAGAAGATCCTGTCTAGAAATCAAAAATGCACTGGGGATGTAGCTCAACAGGATACAGTTCAATGGGAAGGTTCTTGCTCAACCCCCAATACCAGTACCATCACCGCCACCAAAAAAAAAAGCAACTACTAAAACCAACTGCTAAGTTTTAAATTTTGTGCATCTTCTGAGTAGCATGAAGATTCACGCTGTCCAGCCCTGTCTACCCAGGACACAACTGTCCCCTTTCCCAGTGCAGCATGACATATACAGTACCAGCCTCAACTAATGGCAGTCCCCTGATCATTAGATGCACTGTCTCCATACCACTATTGTGTTCAAATACACACACTTTACTTAAAATAGCCTCAGGCACCATAAACTTTTTATTACAGCATATTATTATAAATGTTCTATTAGTACATACTGTCTTTACTCTCTTATTGTCCCTAATTTTTTAAATTCAGGACTGGCCTAGACGACACAGCAAGACCTTATCTTTTTAAAAAAAAAATTGAGACAGGGTGTTGTTGCAAAGTCACTAAATTGCCTAGACTGAGCTTCAACTTGTGATTCTCCTGCCTCAGCCTCAAAGTGCTGAGATAAAGGCCTGTGCCATCAGACCTGGATAAATTTTTATTTTTGTTTATACTTTCTGCACTAGTCAAATTATCTACCAATACAATCTGAAAAAATAAACATATTTTACACAATTAACTTGAGCTGATTTAAAAAAAAACTAATACAGGTGTGGTAGTACACGCCTGTAATTCCAGCACTCAGGAGGCTGACACGGGAGGATTGCAGGGTGTTCAGGGCCAGCTTGGGCTACATAGTGAGTTCAGGACTAGCCTGAACTACACAGTGAAACTCAAGACCTTGTCTCAAGTAAAACAACAACAACAACAACAACAACTTGAGGACTGGGGGCATAGCTCAGTGGACAGCCTGCCTAGCATGCACAAGGCCCTGGGTTCAATTCTCCAGCACCAGATAAAAATTAGCTGAGTGAGGTGGCATATACCTATAATCTCAACACCTGGGAGGCTAAGGCAGGAGGACTGCCATGAGTTTGAAGCCAGCCTGGGCTACACAGTAAATTCAGAACCAGCCTGGACTACAGGGTGAGAACATGTTTAAAAAAAAAATGAAAATCCCCCCAAAAATTTGAAGAATTATAAAAACTTGATGAGCTATAACTAGTGTACAGCTGGAGTCAGGATGAATGGCTGTACCACTGTTAAACAAGACAAGAATGCCTTTAGAATCAGATCCTAAAGACACAGGCCTGCCATCCCAGCACTCTGAGAAGCTGAGACTGGAGGACTGCACACTCAAGCCCAGCCCGGGCAACTCTGTGATTTGCAAGATCCTGTCTGAAAAAAAATCAAAATTAAAAAATAGGCTAGGGATGTAGCTCCGTGTGAAGGTCCAATTCCCAGCACCAAAAAATGACTAAATAAAAGACATCAGGAAAATTCACAGTAATCTTAACATTGCATTCAACTTCAGGAAACACAGGGACCCCAGAAATCCATCTGTAGATCCGGGACTAACAGTTACAGTCACTGAAAAGGATAAAACCACGCAGAGATCAAGGGCTGGGATTAGCAAAGATGGATTACAGTATGCCAGAAACTCCAACACGAGACAGAAGGAAGATGTGGGCTGTGTGAAGAAAGCCAGGCAAGGGCAAAGACAAGCTGGGGCTGGAGGGAAAAGGACCTGTTCAGGAGGAGGCAGATGGTGGCCGTGGGGGATTCCATACCTCCCAGTCTCTGCTTCTCCACACTGCCGTCACATGAATCCTTCCAGAGCTCCACCGAAGGGTGCTAGCTGGAAATGGCCACAGCACTTGTGGGCAGTGAGTCTGGCTTAGCCTCACCCTCTGGCCTTTCTCCACTTAATTCTACATACAAGGTTATGAGTCACTTCTCAACATATCTTCAGCACAATGCCTGACATATCTGCAAGGTCCTCAAAGATAGCCAATAGCTCTTTCCTTCTTCTCTTCCAGGGGAGAAGGCACTCTGAGAGGCTGAGGCAGAAAGATTCTAAGTTGAAGCCTAGACTGAACAACTTAGTGAGACTGTCTCTAAACTAAAAACAAAAGAAAAGTGGGCTAGGGATGTAGCTCTATGTGAAGGCCCTGGGTTCACCACCAATACAAAAAAAAAAAAATCAGATTTGGAGGTCCTTCTATGATCAATGCAGCAAGGACCATTCATTGCTTTGCTCCAGCCCTGCTCCGTATCTCTGGGTTTGCTCCCCACAATACCTAGTAAGCAGGTGTAACAACTGTCATTGGCTGACTGCAACAAGCCAGGGATTGTAGGATGCACGTTCTCCCTGGCTGGACCCTCACCAGCCAGGAAAGGACTGTAAAGCCTGTAGAGAGGTCACCTGAGAGTTAAGTCTAGACGTGTATCGCCCCTAAATCTGTGCATACCATAATAATCAGTTCTTTCATTACAATAACGTATACAAAGATTTTGTGACCCCAGCTTTGCAATGCATACCCCACAGAGAGTTACAAAGTACTACATACTACAGACTCATATCATCACACTCAATTCCAATCGCAACTACCAAATGCCATCTATTACAGGGACAGTGTCCAGGCCCCACTAGCTCACAGAATTACCAGCCCAACCAACAGGTCCTCCTCTGACCCAAGTCTACAGAACAGTGTGCTTAGGGACCAAATGCACCAGAGTTTTTTTTTTTTGTGTGTGTGTGTGTGTGCGCGCGCGCGCATGTGGTATCAACGATTGAACCCAGGACCTCCAAGCTGAGCTACATCTCCAGTCCTTTTTAATTCTCTATTTTGAAACGATAAACCAACTCTGGTAAAATGTTAGTAATTAGTGAAATATGAGTAAATAATTTATGAAAGTTTTTAAAAATTCTGAAATAACTAAGCCTGCTGGTTATCTCTTGTTTTATGTGTAATATACCTTTGTGATGTAAACAAGTTCATTTAAGGTAACAATTCACTTATTTGGTCTTTTACGTAAGTTTATCCTAAGAAAACTGACTGATGTAATTATAACACAAATGTCTTTTGAATGTACAACCATTTACTTTTCAGTACTCAGCTAAGAAATTTGAAATTCCTCTTTTTCTCATATTTTCTAGTCTTATGAATTTCATTGTTATAGTCCTTTTATTAGGTGGACTGGTAGGTGAGGCTATGTTAAAGAATCTCAACAAAAATATCGTAAGACACAGAAAAAAAGAACTTTGGGCAAATCGTCCCAATAAAGAGCTCTGCTGGACCCAGAGAAGAGGCATCAAGATATGGCCACTGCAGCCCATTCTAGGGGTGGGAAGCTGAGCTAAAGAGTGGTGATTTGAGTGGTGAAGTAAGTCAGATGCAGAAAATTAAATATGTTAAATATCACATGGTTTCTCTGATTTGGGAAACCCATAGTACAGGACCAAATGGGTGTGATAGTAGGAGTTACTGGGAGGATAAGGTGGGCACGGGAGGGCCAAAAATGGGAAGGGATTGTAATGTTGATGTAATATATATGTCCACAAAACACTCGAGTTCATTGCAAACATTACGCATCACATATATATATGAATAAAAAATGGGGGGAATTTTTTCTATTTTCAGAGAAGGTCTTGCTAAATAAATAAGTTACCCAGATGGGGCTTAAACTTGCTACTCCTGCCTCAGTTTCCCAGTGCTGGAATGACAGGCCTTCCCCACCACACCCTGTTCACTGTGAGTTTTATTTTTATTTTCTGGTATTTTGTTTTGAAACAGTCTCTTACTCTGTAGACCAGGCGGGTTCGGAACTCATTATGTAGCCCAGGCTGGCCTCAAACACACTACAGTCCTCTTACCTCAGCCTCCCAAGTGGAGGGATCAGAGGTGTGCACCACGATATCTGGCTTATATGGTGCTGGGGAACTGAACTCAGGGTCTTGTGCTAGCTAGGCAAACACTCTTAACAGCTGTGCTATTCCTCCAGCCTGCACTGAATTTTAAAGACTGGAAGTCCTGACAAGTAGGGCAAGAATGCCCAGGGACCTTGAACCTCTGAGTCAATCACCCTGGCTTTCCTGGGGATGGGCCATCTTTTATCCTATATACAAGCTCAAAGTGCTGGGTATCCAGCAGGCAATGAAAAGGCCTAGTTTCAGAACTGACAGCTTCCCCAAGCCGACTCACTCAGTCAGGCACTGCAAGACCCTACAGCTCAGGCTCAAGTAAAGCTTTCTTCATTCAAGCCACTATGCTTAAATCACTCCACAGGGTAACCCAGGCCTGCCTGGCCCATGAGAGACATCACAACCACATGTATATCCCACAGGCCTCTGCACCTGTAGATCCCTCTGCAAACCCTAGACAAACACAGCTGGAGTTGTTACTGCTAACCCTGGGTCTAAGGCCCTTTGAATGATGAGCCACAGTCAAAGAAATATTTTATCAACTACAGCAATGACCTTGAGACTCATTTTCTGCCTCTGCCCAATGAGCGGGTTGAGAATTCTATTATTCTCAAACTACATGACTATTATAATTAAACCAAAAGGTAATAATGAATTGGAAGGGTTTTATTTAGCCAAGTGAGAAAAAAAATTAACTACGTGTGTTACCATCATCTCTTAAAAAATATTTTTGTTAGCCGGCCTAGAGGTGTAGGCCTATATTTCTAGCACTCTGGAAGCTGAGGCAGGAAAAGCAAATTCGAGCCCAGCCTGACCAACTTAGTAAGCTGGTAAGGCCATGTCTCAAAATCAAAATTGGGAGAGTAGCTCTGTGTGAAGGCCCTGGGTTCAATCCCTACTACCACCAAGACAAAATAAAATAAACATCTTAAACCAAAAAAGCAGGAAGGTGGTAATATCAGAATCACCGCAGCCATCCCAAGGACAGTTTGCGGGCCCGGGGAGGGGTCTGGCGGTCTCCAGGCCCGCAGGCCCGACGTCCGGTCACCCCACGGCCGTCCCGGCGGCGTCGGCAACGAGCATCCGTTCCCAGCGCGAGTTCAAAGGCCAGAAACACAGTCGCTGTACCGGAGAACCTGTCCCAGGCCTGTACCCCTCGGCCGCCGGCGCCGCGGCCCACGCGGACCACCACGGCTAGCCCCGGCGCCACGAACCTGGCCACCCGGCCGCCGCGTCCGCCCAAGGTCGGCCCGAGAAGCCGCAAGGAGGGGCGGGGGACGGGGCGGGGGCGAGGGTCCCAGCCGCGCAGGGTCGCAGGAGGAACCGCTCCGTCCCCGATCTCGGCCGCCCCCCAACCTCGCCGCCCCCGCCGCCCCCCGGCCCGAGCCAGGACTCACCCGGGTGACGCCATGAGCGCTGCGGTGGCCTCGGCGCACCCGCCTCCACCAATGCTCGCGCGGCCGCGGCTCGGCGCCGGGGAGGGGCCTCGGCCGCCCCCGCCCCGCTCCGGGCCGGCTCGCCGGAGGAGGAGACCCGGACGGAGGGGAGAGGAAGGGGGCGGTGGTGGAGGGACGCGCGGGACGGAGGGGTCCCACCACCGGTGCCCGGACTCGAACCTGCTTCCCGCCAGGGTGAGCACCCCGGCCTCAAATTTCCTCCAGAAAAGCCTCTTCCTAGCCCTGGAGTGTAAGGCATTTTGTCGAACACAGCAACTTACCCCCCTGTACATTAACTGGAGCTCTTGGTCATTCTGTAAAGGGTGTAAAAATCTCCTCGTGACGTCCTAGAGTGTTATCCTCCATGTTGGATTATCAAGGCAGACACAGTCCAGAGCTCCTGCAGTAGGGGTTTCAGAGCATCACCAAGGAACTGTGATAAATTTTTGATATTCAGTTCCTGTGTGCAAAAATGAGTTTCTGGAAACAGTCTCTTCCAAGTGGAAAATGCTTAATAAAAGGCTCTACACAGGGCTGGAGGAATGGCACAGCGGTTATGGTTCTGACTTCCATTCCCCAGCACCACATAACGCTGGGCATCATGGCGCTCACCTGTAATCCCAGCACTCAGGAGGCTGAGGCAGTGAGTTCAGGACCAACCTGGGCTACAGAGCGAGACCTTGTCCCGCCCCCCCCAAAAAAAAAAAGAAAGAAAGAAAGCTCTAGACAACGTAAACCTTCCCAACAGCATTTTTGCATTGTCACATGAACTACTGTTAATCTTTTTTACTAGTAAGAATACAAGATAGCAAAGCAGTAATTAAGTCTTCATTTAGGGGCCACAACACAGCTGGAATATAGGGTCCACCAGGTGCCAGCTCTAGGAACTCAGGCAAGATAAACCCTCTCCAGGCTGTGTATTTCCTCACTTGAACAATGGGACTTGAAACTGGTACAACCACTATGGAAAGCAGCACGGAGATTCCCTCGGAAAACTGAAACTCAACCTTCCATTTGACCCAGGTATACCTCTTCTGGGTATCTTCCCAAAAGAGTTAAAGTCATCATATTATGGTGATACATGCACACCCATGTTTATAGCAGCAGAATTTATAATAGCCAAACCTTAGAAGAAGGCAAGATGGCCAGGTACAGATGACTGGATAAGGAAGATGTGCTATAAATGCACAATGCAATAATATTCTGCATTAAGAATGACAAATTTGAGGAAAACAGATAAAAACCTTGAGACCGTTCTGCACAGAGAAATGAATCACACCAGAAAGTTAAATATCATATGGTTTCTCTAATATGAAAAAAAACAAACCATAAAAAAATTAAGAGATATGGGAAAGTAAGAAGATGGACTTTGTGGAAAGGGAAAAGGAAAGGGGGAGTGAGAGGGTAGGAAGGGGAAAGGGAGATACGTAAATTAAAAAATAAATAGGGCAGGAGAAATGGCACAGCGGTTAATGTGCTAAAGCACAAGGCCCTGAGTTTGATTCCCCAGCACCACATAAAGCTGGACATGATGGCATATGCCTGTAATCCCAGCACTCAAGAAGCTGAGGCAGGTGGTTGTCCTGAGCCCAAGGCCAGCCTGGGCTACACCAGTGAGTTCAGGACCAGCCTGGGCAGGAGGAATAGCTCGGAGGTTAAAGCGCTTGCATAGCAAATGTTAAGTACCTGAGTTAGATTTTCCAGCACCACATAAGCTGGGCATGGAGGCGCTTCCTAGCACTTGGGAAGCTGAGGGAAGAGGATTGCCAAGAGTTCAAGGCCAGCCTGGGCTACAAGGTGAGTTCAAAACCAGCCTGGACTACAGATATTTCTCTTTTTTTCTTCTTCTTTTTTTCTTTTTTTCTTTGAGACTACCAGGAGAGACCCTGTCTCAAAAAAAAAAAAAAATTGCCTTGTATAAGGTCTCTTTCCTTTCTGTAAGAATCCATGCAGGAACTAACTACTGGGTTAATACGTTAGTAAGTATAGCTAAGGCCTTGTCAGATCCAGAGTAACTCAGAGTCCAGGAGGGCCAGAGTGAGTTAGAGTTCGGAGAGGAGTAATCCTAAACCGTGAGGCCAAATGATTGTTTTATTCTTTTCTTTGAGACTGGGCCTAGCTCTACAAATTCAAGCTGATCCTGAATGCACTATGTAGCCTAGGCTGGAGCCCAAATATTTTCATTTTTTCTTTTTCTTTTCTTTTCTTTTCTTTTCTTTTCTTTTCTTTTTTTTTAAATTTTGAGACAGGGTCCAGGCTGGTGTAGCCCAGGCTGGCCTTGGACTCAGGACAACCCATGTGCCTCAGCCTCCAGAATGCAGGGATTACAGGCATGCACCACCACACCTGGTTTTATTTGGTGCTGGAAAATCGAACTCAGGGCCTTGCACTTGCAACCACTTTAACTGCTGTGCCATTCTTCCAGGCCCCAGATATTTTTCAAAAGTAAACTTTGTTGGTTTTTAATTACTTCAAGTTCTCCCTTCAATATGGATTTTAAGCCAGGAGGGGTGACGACCCATGCTTGTACTCCCAGCAATCTGGGAGGCTGAGTCAGGAGAACAGCAAATTTGAGCCCAGTCTGGACAACTTAGTGACTTAGTAAGACCCAGTTTTAAAATAAAAAATGAAGGACTGGGGTTGTAGTTCACACAAAGGCCGTGGATTCATTCATCAGTAATACACACACACACACACACACACACACACACACACACACACACACCAACAAAAAACACCAACAAAAAAATCCCATGAATTTTACCATCCCACTGCATAGTAGTCCACCACATATTTTATCAACCCGGTAACATAAATATTGCTACCAGTATTACATCATTGTAAAATCCATGCACAGGACACATCCTTGTAATCAAAAATACCCTGAAACTCAACCTTCCATTTGACCCAGGTATACCTCTTCTGGGTATCTTCCCAAAAGAGTTAAAGTCATCATATTATGGTGATACATGCACACCCATGTTTATAGCAGCAGAATTTATAATAGCCAAACCTTAGAAGAAGGCAAGATGGCAAAATGTGTACACACGTACACATTTACTTTCTTCAACCAAGTTTCTACAAGTTGGATTTCTAGGTCAATAGGGTATCAGTTTTAAAGCTTTTCAAATGTGTTATCTGTACATACATACATAAACACACAAATAACATACACATACACACACATTTATACATACATACAACCATACATCATACTCCAGCAATCATCAACACACACGGATAGCACCAGTTTCTCAAACGTTCTCCATAAATTTTAGGATTTTAAAAAAATACATTGCCAATTTTAATTCTCCATAGAAATACAGAGAAACAACCAAGCAACCAAAAGGCTGTCTTTAAAAGGGTAGGAAGCCAGCTGCAGTACTGTCCTTTTCTTTCACTACTATGCGCTGTTTTTCTTTCCCTTGAGACTTTCTCTTTCTCCCATAGATTATGTAGCAAGCTGCTTCCATGAGTTTGGGAGATTTTCCTATTTCTGTGCGGGGGAAGAGCCAATGGAAGCCAGAGGCCCGGCTAGGAAAGGACCCAAACGTCTGTAATTCACTTTGTATCCTGACTAAATACATGTGGATGATGACACGTCCTACCTAGCTGGCCAGGGACAATGCCAGGGCACACCTTCAGATCCAAGGTAACTTCAGTGGCATCCTCTTTTATGCTCTTAAGCATCTCTGAAAAAGAAAAATGCTACCTATACACACATGAAGAGAACTTTCGCCATTCTTGCCTTAGCTACGTGAGATACATGGATACTGTATATTTTACTGTATTCTATTTCATTTTTTAAGTGATGGTTAGCCAGGCCCTGTGTGGGTAACCTGTCATCTCAGCACTCTGGGAGGCTGAGGCAAGAAGACCACAAATTCAAACCGAGCCTGGGCAACTTTGAGAAGACACTGCCTCAAAATCAGATATACAAAATGGGTTGGGAAAATCCAGGGATAGTGGTTCACGTCTGTAATCTTGACACTCGGGAGATTGAGGCAGGAAGATTGCCCTGAGTCAGAGACCAGCTTGGGCTACAGAGCGAGTCCTTGTCTCAAAAAAAAAAAAAAAAAAAAAAAAAGGGCTTGGGGATGTGGAGGCTCTGGACATGATCCGCAGCTCCACCAAAAAAAAAAAAAGTGTTGGTAGCAAGGTTGCAATCCATTAAGCTGATTTTATGATGCACCAATTATTTCGTAACCGCAGTTTGAAAATCTCTGATCTGGACACCAGCCAAATCCTGCGAAAAGGATTAAGAAACCTGGGACCTGCGGCTCCAGGTCGCAGTTCTGCAACCGCCGTAGCTATGGAGACGCGGCCCCGGCCCCAGGCCCGGCGACTGGCCATGCGCACCGCGGGAGCGCAGCTATACTCACAGGGCTGGGAACCGCCGCCATCGGGGTTACGTAACGCGCTAGGGAGGAGCCCGTGCGGGGACCGGGAGCAGCGCGGGCGGCGCCCCCCGGTGCATGGCGCATCGCTGGGACGAGCACTCCTCACCAGGGTCCCAGGCCCCCGCACAGCCGCCCCACAGTGCCCCGCGACGCGCACGCGCAAGCCGTGGCGCTGGCTCCCGGCGTGCAGCGCGGCGGCCGAGCGGGCAGCGGGCCGCCCCAGCCAGCCCCGCGGGGCCGCTGGGTCCCGAATAGCGGGAGGATGGCTCTGAAGCGGATCCAGAAGGTAAGGGGCCCTCCCTCCCTCAGACTTCTCAGGCGCCGGGAGCACGGAGGAGCGTAAGAGCGCCTCAGGGACCGGCGGCCGGGCACGACAGGGCTTGCCAGCACCTGCCCAGAGGCAGGTGGGTCCGCCGCGGGCGCTACATTTTAAGGACTGGCGCGTGCGCGGGGCGGGCCCGGGGCATGTGGGCGGGGCCGCGCGGCCGGGGCACGTGGGCGTCGGGCCGGGCGGAAGGCTGCTCCCAGCGAGTGGAGGAGGAGCTCGCGGAGCGAGCGGAGGGAAGTGGGCCTCTGGGCGCAGATCGGGGCGTTGGAAAAATGGGATTTTTGTCATTTAAGCCCTGGAAGTTTGGAAAGGAGTTCAGTGCGTTAAAATAGAATTTGGAAACTGCACAGCAGGAGAAAAAGGATTTCCACTTCTGTCCCCTTGACTCTTCCATCTTCCCTTTTTCTGAACTGGGAATTGAAACCAGGGTCTTCGCACTGAGCTACATCCCTCACTCTTTTTTTATTTTTCTTTTGAGGCAGTCTCGCTAAATTGCCCAGACTGGACTGAACTTGTCATCCTCCTGCCTCTCAGCGGACTGGGATTATGGGTCTGCACCACCAAGACCGGGCTACCATTTGTTAACGTTTTAGCGTATCTATGTTCAGTCTTTTTCCTATACTTTAAAATTAACCAAGTTGTATTGTGTTTCACGTTTTCACATAGTATCAAATGTAATCCGTTTTAATATTGTGAAATAGCATTTCTAATGGTAATTTTTTTTAACACTGACATTCTACAGATTCGTGCCTCGTAGTTTAGTCATCACGTGTCTGTGATTGGCTGGTAGACCTGGATTATGGACTAGAAGGTGCAGGGCGATTTGCCGTGGGACCTCATTTTGCATGGGACCCCGCTTAATCTTCTTAGCCTCCCTTGCCTGTTTGGTTACATAGTTGCATTGGAGATGAGGCCTGTTTTGCCCATGGTTGGCAAACATGATAAGCAGTCAAATATAAATTAAGTTGCTATTCAGAATTTTTAATTAAGTAAACAATGATGTGAAGATGAGCACCATTGTTCAGTGAGCTATTTTTATTTGTTTATTTTGGGTTATTTGTTTTGTATTTTGAGATGAGCTCATGTTGCCGGGGTCTTGGCCTCCATCTCAGCCATAGACTAGTGAAGGCCTGTGATCTCAGTAGTCTGATGGCAGAGGCAGGAGCATTCCATGTTTGAGTTTAGCTGAGCCATTTAGCAATTTAATGAAACTATCTCAAAATTAAACAATTAAAAAGGTAAGATTCACGGGGTTGTTTTTTGCTGTTGTTTGGTTGGTTGGTTTTTGTTTGAGATAGGGTCTCATGGTGTAGTACGGGCTAGTTCTGAGCTCACTTTGTAGCCCAAACTGGCCTTGAACTCACAGCACTCCTCCTGTCTCAGTCTTCAAGTACAGAGATTACAGGCATATGCCACCATGCCTAGCTAATTTTTGTGTAGTGCTGGGGAATCAAATGTAGGGCCTTGTGTATGCTAGGTAAGTGCCAAAACCACTGAGCTATGCCCCCAGCCCCTAAAATTCAGATTAGATTTGATTGCCATAGGTGAAATTACAGGATCTCAGAGAATATAACTTCTTTCTCTTTTTTTGTAGACTATTTTTCTTTTCTTTTTCTTTCTTTTTTTTTGAGACACGGTCTCACTCTTTATCCCAGGGTGGGCTTGAACTCACTGTGTAACAGCCCAGGCCTGCCTTGGACTCATGGCAATTCTCCTGCCTCAGCTTCCCGAATGCTGGGATTACAGGCATGCACCACCATACCCAGCTTTATGTGGTGCTGGGAAATCAAACTAAGGGCCTTGAGCTTGCAAGGTAAGCGATTTAAGCACTGCCATTTCTCCAGCCCCTATAACTTCTTTTTTCAGTGCTGGAGATTGAATCCAGGACCTCATAGCTGCTAGGCAAGTGCTCTATTGTCAAGCTGCAACCCCAGCCTTATAATTCATTTTTTTTATAAATAGTTCTCTAAAAGAGATAATTTTAACCTGTTTTTCTCTAAAAAGAGATCCTACAACACCAACTCTTAGGCTTCGAGGCCCATGCTCAGCCTGGGTCAATTTTAAGGGTTGTGGCAAGTTGGTATCCTATATGGGAGAATGTAGTTGTGGCGCATTTCCTGATCCCTGCTAGTGCATCAGTGTCAAGATAAGACACCTGTTTGCATGCTTGTAGTCTCCATAGCCACAGCCTGAAAACTGGCTAAATGTAGAGAGGTCTCTGGAATGGGGACAAGGGAGGTAAGGTAGGGAGATTGAAGGACTGAAGTCTGTCTTTAGTTGAGTACTTCTCTGTGCCCTGTGCTTCCAAGTGTTCATCCATTACCCTAGAACTATCACCTGGTCCCTGCCCTACCCCAGAGGCTCTGAAGCAGTGGGAAGCTGGGCCTGGGGATGAGGCATATCTACCTGTGGCCAAGTCCTCACCTTGTCCTTGTGAATGAAGCTTTGCAGCCTTAGGTTGATAATCTCTCCTCTTCACATTTCAGTGTCCTCATTTTTTAAATGGAACAGGCCTATAATCCCAGCACTCTGGGAGGCCGAAGTAGGATCACAAGTTTGAGCCTAGCCTGAGTAACATACTTGGTGAGAGCCAGTCTTGAAATCAAAACTAACAAAAAAGGAAGGGAGGGGCTGGCACTGTAGCTCAGAGAAAAAGTCCTGGGCTCAATCCCTAGTACAAAATAAGATAAAATAAAATGGAAAGGAGGGCTGGAAGCATGGCACAGCGATTAAAGCACCTGGCATGCTCAAGGTCCTAGGTTCAGTTCCCCAACACCACATCAGCTGGGTGTGGTGGTACATGCTTGTAATCCTAGCACCCGGGAATCTGAGGCAGGAGGATTGTGGTGAGGTCAAGGTTAGCCTGGAATACAGAGTGAACCCCGGTCTCAAAGAAAAAAAACAAAACAAAACAGGATAACCTCTGTTTTTCATAGCTGCCATAGCATGTCATGGTCTCTTAGTTACTTTCTCATTGTAGTAACAGAATAGTTGACATCTACAACTTAAGTGAAGAAAGACTATGTTAGCTCACAGTTCAGAAGGTCTTAGTCCATGGCAGAGGCAAGCTGGAGTAAAGCTCTTCAAAGCATGGCATACAGGAAGCCAAATGAGTGAGGAAGGGTGGAGCTACCCTTCCAGGTCCTATCCTAGTCGTCTGCACCATGTGGATCAAGCCTCAGTGTTCTGCCCCTTCCAACCAGGCCCCACCTCTTAACAGCCTGTGGTTCCATGAGTATTTCACTATATCCAAATACATGAGTCTTGAGGGATATTCCAGATGCAAATTATAACACATGGGGACCTGCCTGGGCTCTCACAACTCCCCTGTGGCTGGTGGACTGTGTGCACTCAGCAGCTTAACTGTCTGTCTTATGTTCTAGGAACTGACTGACCTGCAGAGAGACCCTCCTGCCCAGTGTTCTGCAGGACCTGTGGGTGATGATTGTAAGTATTTGGGGAGCTTTAGATTGTAGGATCTTTGCAAATAAAACACAAATGTAACAACCAAATACTTCATAAGAAAACTAGTCATTATTTTTCTTTCATTTACTGGTGAAATGCTTTCCTGTTGGAGGTAGTGAGTTTAGCGCAAGAAAATTGGTCAAGTTCTATTCAGGATGGGGCCTGCACAGCCAGGAACCCCCACCACCACCAAGTCAAAAGAAAGCCAATGGGATCCAGGTCATGTCAGCCTCTGGGAAGCTTCTCTGACCAGCTCACATCTGGGAGCAGGAATGAAAGTCATATAGTTGTAGGGGTGCCCTTGGAAGCCAAGAGTGGCAACCTACAAATGCCACAGACTTGAAAACAGAATCAGTGCTCAGACTCATAGAATGCCAATGTTTACAGCACCTTGGGGGCTGGAGACATAGCTCAGTGGTTAAAGTGCTTGCCTAGCACATGCAAGACCCTCAGTTCAGTTCCCCAGCGCCACATAAGCCAGGTGTGGTGGCACATGTCTATACCAGTACTCAGGCAGCTGAGGCAGGAGGATTGGTATGAGTTTGAGCCAGCCTGAGCTATATAGTGAGCTCTGTAGTCCAGAGGCTGAACTACTGAGCAAGACCCTGTCTCAAGCCAAACAAATGAACATACAATACTGTGACCCAGTAGTCAAAGTGACGACAACCCTAGCACCACCCATCACTAGATGAATGGATGAAGAAATGTGGTCCTGACACATTACATCAAGAATAGGCCTTGAAATCATGCCAAATAAAATAAACCAGAGAGAATGACAAATATCAGAACTTGACAAACTCATAGAGACCAAAGGTAAATGGGAGGTACCAGAAGCTAAGGGGAGGTAAATATAGGAAGAAATTGTGTCAGAGGCCTTTAATTTCTGTTTTGGGTGATGGAAAAGTGTTAGAAAGAGCCAGAAACTCTGGGAGTCTGAGGTTGGTGAAGGGATGACAACCTCCATGTGCAGGAGCCAGGGTTAGCAGGTGGAACTCTGAAAATGGAGGCACCGCACGCTTTCTATGGGAGTGGGAGGCATATTTTTGGAGCAACACAAATGATTCAGTTGTACAAGCAGAGGGTGAGCAGAATGACTAACATGAGGCCCTCTGGTCCTGGCCCTGACTTGCTTCCTGAGTCACAGTTTGGCTCATGCTGTCCTCCTGTACATCGTAGGTCTCCATGGCAAATCTCCCCTCTCCTGTGCCATAGAGAACCTCAAGCCAGGTAAGCTAGGGGCAGTATTAAGTGGAACTGATTCAGATTCAGGCTGACCTCTCTAGAGGTAACTCCTACTACCTGGCTCGGCTCCCATTGACTTGTACTCACCCTGCACCACAATCTGATGCCAGGAGTCAGCAGTCACTGTAATAAAGGCCAGCCTGAGGCCTCTATCCTAACCATTGCCTCAGAGAAGGAGGCTCAGCCTTAGAAGCTAGCTGGGCCCATTGCCCCAGGCCTATAACCCCAGCACTTTGGAAGACTGAGGCAGGAGGATTGAAAGTTTGAGACTAGAGGCTGAGAGCTTGGTTCAGTCACTAAAGTAAGTGCCTAGAGTGGGCAAGGCCCTGGGTGGAATTGCAGCACCACATAAATATTAGCTGGGCATGGTGGCACACTCCTGTAATCCCAGCACTCAGAAGGCTTTGGCAGGAGGATTGTTGTGAGTTCAAAGCCAACCAGGGATACGTAGTGAGTCTATAACCAGCCTGGACTATAGAGTGAAACCCTGTCTCCAAAATAAATAAATAAATGAAGCATGAGCCCAACCTGGGCAACTTACTGACTTAGTGAGACCGTATCTCAAATTCAAAAATAAAAACGGACCGGGGATATAGCGAAATGTGAAAACCCTGAGCTAAGTCCCAGTACCATCCAAAAAAAAAAAAAAAAAAGGAACAAAACCAGCAGCAGCAAGCTCACCCCTGGGACCTTGCATTCTGCCCCTTTAGCACACAACCCATCGCCAGCATCACGCCTCTGGTGCCTTATTCATCTTCTTAGTCACTTTCTTGTTGCTGGGATGCAGTACCCAACAGCCACAACTTAAGGGACAAAAGGTTTATTGTAGCTCATAGTTTCAGGTCTCAGGCCAATCCTGGGTACCTGCAGTGGTAGAAGGGCTTGGTGGAAGAGTCTGACAGAACAGTTGCTCAGAGCTTCCCAAGAGAAAGGAGAGTTGGGAAATGTCATGGTTTGGATCTGAAGTGTCCCCCAAAAGCCCCATGTACCTATGGATACTGTGTACTGTTGGGAGGTGGGGCCTGGCTGGAAGGGGTGGGTGCTTGGGGCTTGACCTGGGGGGATTTGTGCTGGTTCCGTTCCTCCCAGACTGCTCTCAGTTCTTTCATGCTGCTCTGAGGATCTCTGGCTCCCAGAGGACTGGCTGCAGCTCCACCATGTGATTCCACCATTTTCTAACCACCCCCCATCAGTGGACCATGACTTTCTGAAACTGGAAGCTAAAATAAATCTTTTCTCCATAAAATTGTAGATGTTGGGTATTGATTGAGTCACAGTGATGAAAAAGTAAGACAGGGAGAAATTAGGCAAAAATACAATATTCCAGGCCACTCACTCAGTGACCCACCATACCCTTAGTACTCCTTATCTCCCAGCCAGACACTCACTCAGTCACTCACCACACTCTTAGTACTCTCAGTACTCACAGCCACTCACTCTGGTACCCAGCACAACCTCAGTACTCCATCTCTCTCAGCCAGGCCCTACCTAGTAACAGAAAATGAATGGTTTAATCCACTAATGCAATTAACCCCACAAACCAGTCCCTTTCAGATATATGAGGCTTTGGAAAGACACTGCCCTCAGCACCCCAGTAGCTGTCAGCATTAAAGTGAATTAGAAGGGGCTGGAGGAATAGTTCAGTGGTTAAAGTGCTTGCCTAGGAAGCGCTATGCAAGCACTAAGTATACAAGTTCAGTTCCCCGGCACCACATAAGCTGGGGTTGGTGTCGAACACCTGTAATCTCTGCACTCTAGAGGCTGAAGCAGGCGGATTGCCCTGAGTTGAAGGACAGTCTAGGCTACATAGTTCAGAACCAGCCAGGACAACAGACCTTGTCTCAAAAAAAAAAAAAAAAAGTGAATTAGTGTTCACATTCGTGTTAATCAGTGTTAAAATTAGTGTTAGCATAACTCAGTAATTAGAATGAATGCCTAGGAAGCTCAAGGCCCTGTGTTCAGTCTCCCAGCACCATATAAACTGGATGTGGTGGCGCACACCTGTAATCCCAGTACTGGGAGGCTGAAGCAGGAGGATTGCCCCGAGATCAAGGCCAGCCTCAGCTACATAATGAGTTCAGGACCAGCCTGAACTACAGAGTGAGACCTTGTATCAATAAATAAGTAATTAAGTAAAATCTGAGGATCCAACGTATTATCAAAAACACTTCTGGTTTTTTATGTTTTGTTTTGTTTTGTTTTTTAAAACAAGGTATCACTCTAGTCCAGGCTGGTCCTTGAACTCATTATGTAACCTTGGACTCATGGCAGTCCTCCTGCCTTAGCCTCCCAGTGCTGGGAATTCCGGCATGAGCTACCACACCCAGCTTATGTGGTGCTGGGGAATTGAATTTGGGGCCTTAAACTTGCTGGCAAGCGATTTAACACCAGCTATTCCTCCAGTCACCCACCACCACCACCACCACTTTTTTTTTTTTTTTATCTTCCTTTGTAGTTCAGTCTGGCCTTGAATTCATTATGTAGTCCAACCTGACTTGTAACTTAATGATCCTCTTGCCTCTGCCTTCTGAATACTGAGATTACAGGTATTCACTAACACATAGACTTAATTCAGGAATTTTTTTGAGACAGTCTCTTGTAACTCAGGCTGGTCCTAAACTTACTGTGTAGCTCACGTTGGCCTCAAGCTCAAGGCAATCCTCTTGTCTCAGCCTTCCAAATGCTGTGATTACAGGTGTGTGCTACCATGCTCAGATCAGCTCAGCTCGTAATGCTGGGGAGTCAAACCCAAGACATTGCATTTACTAGGCAAGTGCTTAACCACTGAGCTATGTTCCCAGCTATGGTCTACTTCTGTTTAATATGGAGTTATGTTTTGCATTTTATTATGCCAACTGCCAACATAATTAGCATGCATAAGGACTGGGAACAAGGTATAAGGTGCAAGACTCTGGATACATCTCCAGCACGGCAAAGCCCACCAACGTAACACGCCCAATTGGTTAGCATGAATTGGAAGAAAAGGTGAAAAGTAAAAGAGGTGATTTTTCTTTAGCTCTGGCCGCCTTACCCCAGTAAAGGTGCTCTCCTCAGCAGCCTTTCATTGAAGTACTGGGAAAGGGCCCTGGCCTACCTTCCTGCCTTTGGACTCCCTAGGGTTTGGAATCCTACATTCCTGCCCCAACCTTGGAGCCTCGCTCAACCTTTTGTCATGGGTAGGGCCTGTGGAGGGTTTAAACAGGTGGCAGACCAGGCCTGAGACTTTGGGCAAATTTCATATCCTTCATGTATATGAGATGAATCCTCTTGAGAATAGCAGGCCCCTCTGGTAGTCTTAGAAGCCCACTCCTGTAGGTGAGTGGGTATTTTCTGTAAGGGTATGGAGGCCTTGAAGGTAGGTGTTTGGTACACCCAGGGCTTCCTGGCTAGGCAGCTCTGGTGACAGAGCATAATGACCTCATCATACCTTGGAGGCGGAATAAAGTGTGATATGCAGCAGCTGAGCTTCTGAGAGGAGGGCACCAGGGAAAGCAATTGCCACAAGGCCCCATTCTGCCTTGTCACCAAATCCCCAGAGCACAGGGCCTTGCTCAGGGCTCTGAACGTGAGGACATGGCATGGACAGCCTAGGTAAGGCCCCATTGACTCAAGCAGTAGGCTCCTGAGAAACACTTCAGAGAGGGCCTTGGAATGAATGGGGGGAAGAACCAAGGAACAGAAGGGGCTCACCGAGAGTGGGGTGGAATGTGGCCAAAGGCCAGCAAAGATGAATTCTTTGCAAAACAAGGACTTCAGAGGTTAGTTACTAAGAACTTAATAGTGAAAAATTAATTTTGCCCAGAACAGAGCTGGCCTGCATTCTCAGCCTGGGAGAGGCAGTCTCTGTGAGCCTCACCTGACAAGAGTATCTTTATATACCTGAAGCTTTGACCGACACCAACAGCATAACCCAGGGTGAGATCTGGCTATAGCAGACAGACCAGCCCTGTGGCTTAAGGCTGGGGATATTAAGTAATGGTTGGAGTACTGGAGACTCCAGATAGGTCATCCCTGTGGGCTCTCAGCTCTTCATTTGTGCCCATAACAGAGCCCCAGTAAAAGCTCTGAGCTTTGAGGCTTAGGTACACGTTGCTGACTGGCAGTGCTGTGGGTGTTATCATGCCATGATGCCAAGAGACCTCACAGGATAGAGTGATAGAGGCTGTGCATCAGGGCCCCATGGTAGAAATCTGGACAGCGTTTCTGGAATAAACTGTACCCATGAGCTGGCCATTGAGGGCAAAGGCCCGTAATCCTAGCATTCTAACAGGCTAAATCAGGAGGATCTCTAGTTTGAGCCCAGCCTGGACAATTTAGCAAGACCCTGTCTCAAATCAAAAATAAAATGGGCTGAGATGTAGCTCAGTGTGTAAGGCCTTGGATTCTATCTCCAGTACTAAAAACAGAAGGCAAAAACTGAAACTGTGCTCATGATAAGCACAATAGCCTTCAATCAACTCTAGGAGTCCTTGTGAATTACTGAACTTGAGGCCAGTTTTAGAATCCCCAAACCTACTGCCAGTGTCAGACAGGAGGCAGTCGTGTGTAGAGAGTGTGATGACCTGAGCAGCACCTTTTACTAGAACAGACATGCTTACTGGGCTCCTCTCACTTGTCCATCTCTCTTTTGTCTTGCAGTGTTCCACTGGCAGGCCACCATCATGGGCCCGGTACGTAGTGCTGCTGAGTGCAGAGCTCGGCTTGACTTCTTGTACGTCACATGTAGCTTGAGCGCTGACCTCTTCCTGTGTCTTATCCTTGCAGAGCGACAGTCCTTACCAGGGAGGTGTTTTCTTCCTGACCATCCATTTTCCTACAGATTACCCTTTCAAGCCCCCAAAGGTGAGGCTCTCCTTGACTCCCCTGATTTTGGACAGAGGACAGCTGGGCCTTGTCAGGTCACAGGTACAAAGAGTGGTGCATGGTCCCTTCCCCAAAGGGGGGCTTGTCATGTCATTTTGACTATGATAACAGCCTCCTGGGACTTTCTTTTTTCTTTTTTTTTTTTTTTTTTTTTTTTTTTTTTTTTTTTTTTTTTTTTTGCAATATTGGGGATAAACATAGGGGCTCAAACATGCTTGGCAAGTACTCCACCAGTAGGTTACATCCTGGCCATTTCTATTTTTTTTTTTTATATATCACGACAAGGTCTCACAAAGTTGCCAAGCCTGGTATCAAACTCTCAATCCTGCCTTAGCTTCCCATTAGTTGGAATTATAGATGTTTGCCACTATGTCCAGTCTCTCAGGACTTTAAACCCTGAACTTTCAGGATTAATCTCTTCTGTGAGTGGGGGACAGTGTAAACAGGCTTCCCAAAGAAGTCAGTTTTAAGGGTGCTCTTGTTCCAGGAAAGTCCCATGTAGAAAAACTGACCACTGGGCTGGAGGAATGCCTCAGTGGTTAAAGTGCTCACCTAGTGAGCACTAAGTCAAATGCTAAGTACCCTAGTTCAATTCCCCAGCACCACATAACCTGGGCATAGTAGTACACGCCTGTAATCCCAGCAGTCGGGAGGCTTAGACAGGAGGACTGTGGTGAGTCCGAGGCCAGCTTGGGCTCTATAGTAATTTTAGGACCAGCCTTTTCTACAGAGCAAGACCCTGTCTCAAAAAAACCCACCATAGGCAAAGGTACCAAGAGTCTAAAGAAGGAGGCAGACATCTTGGATTGTAGAATGTAATCCCTGGGGTCAAGGTGGCACAAGACCACTGGATTCCTATAATTTGTATCAGAGAGAGGAGGCTTATAGTGGTCAATACAAAAGTGATTTTCATCCAAGCCCTGAGTACCTGGCTTATCAGGCACATTCCTGATGTTGATGTTGCCAGGGTATAGCTGTAAGGCCTCACATACTACTCTAACGGAATATCCCCTGAACACTTCTATGTCGAAGGCTTGGTTCCCAGCTGGTAGCACTATTGAAAGTTGGTGGAAATTTTAGGAGGTGGGGCCTAGTTGGAATAAGTGGGTCACTGGGACATGCCTTTAAGGGATGTAACTTGTCCCTGGCTCTCCTTCCTCTTGTGGCTCTCTCTCTTGCCTTCTCTTTCTCTGTTTCCTGGCTGCCATGTCCTAGGATATTTCAGGTTGCCAAAACTAGGGAGTGGCAAATCAGAACATCACAAAGGTGTCATATAACCCCAGAGAGAATAGCGTATATCAAGAATTTGAAGGGCTGGAGGAATGGCACAGTGGGCAAGCCCCTGAGTTCCATTCCCCAGCACCCTGCTAAGCGTGGTGGTCCATGCCTATAATCTCAGCACCCAGGACAGTGAGGCAGGTGGATTGCCCTGAGTCCAAGGCTAGCCTGAGCTACATAACGAGTTCAGGCCCACCCTGGGCTACAGAGCAAGACCCTGTCTCAAAAAGGGAGGGGGGTGCTGAAGAAATGGCACAGCAGTTAAAGCGCTTGCCTTGCTAGCACAAAGCCCTGAGTTCAGTTCCCCAGCACTACATAAAAGTTGGGCATGGTGGGGCATGCATTTGGGAGGCTGAGGCAGGTAGATTGACCTGAGTCTGTGGCTAGCCTGGGCTACACCAGTAAGTTCAGGTCCAACCTGGGCTACAGAGCAAGACCCTGTCTGGGGGGAAAAAAAAAAGAACTTGAACAGCAATCAGTGCTGGCGAGGTTGTGAGGAAAGATGGAGCCTTTTACACTGCTGGTGGGACTGTAAACTGGTACAGCCACTATGGAGTGCAGTATGGGAATTCGTCAAAAGGCTGAAAATAATTATTCCATTCAATCCTAATCTCTTCTGCAATCTTTCCAGAAGAATTAAAAGCAACAGATAACAGAGATATAGGTATATCCATGTTTATAGCAACACAACTAACAATAACTAAAGTGTGGAAGACACCAAAATACCCACCAACAGACCAATGAATACAAAAATTGTGGTATATGTATGTATACAATGGAGTACTACTCTTCCATAAAGACAGATAGATTTGAGGCTTTTGTAGATAAATGGACGCAACTTGAGACCATCATGCTCAGGGAAGTGAGTCAGACACAGAAGGTTAAATATCACATGGTATCTCTAATATGAGAAACCCAGAATACTGTCATTTTTTAGAACCATTCATTCTAGACATGGTGTTTCCAGGGCTGCCTGTACTTGTGAGGGCTCCACCTGCAGGCCAGAACCTGCCTCTTTTCTTTCTTGTGGTAATGGAGATTGACCCCGGGCTTGAGTTTGCTATCCTCCTGCTTCAACCTCTCAGAGTGCTGGCATTAAAGGCCTGTACCACCAAGCCCAGCTGAGCCTGCCCTCTGGACATTTTTTTTCCTGTGGAGGGTGGAGACATTCAGTACACACAATAGTCAGTGTGAAGGAGAGGCACAAACAGAGGCTGGCATCAAGAGCCGGGTGGTCTTGGGGATCATCCTGCAGAGGTTCAGCAGGGCGGGACCACAAGGCCATCCCAGGGAGCCAGCCCCTGTGCTCCAGAATCCTCTGGGAGGAGGAGCAAAACAACAGGGTTAGCCCAAGGAGTTCTGGTTGTGTGTGCCACTGTGTGGGCCCCAACTGGGGTCCTGACAGTAGGGGCTCATGGAGCCCTCCATTGCTGGCAGGGCCACTTGTCACCTTGGGAGAAGCTGCTGGACAGTTTTCTTTTTGCAGTTTTGGGGTTCAAGCTCCCTGGGTCTTCATTGAGCTACATCCCTGGCTCCATTTTTATTTTTATTTATTTTTTGAGACAGGGTCTCGCTCTGTGGTCCAGGCTGGTCCTGAATTCACTTCAGAGCCCAGCCTGGCCTTGGACTCACGTCAATCCTCCTGTCTCAGCCTCTCAAATGCTGGGATTACAGGCGTGCGCCACCACGCCCAGCTTATGTGGTGCTGGGGAATCGAACTTGGGTACTTAGCGCTTGGCTTAGCGCTTGCTCAAGTGCTTTAACCACTGAGCCATTCCTCCAGCCCCTCCATTTTTATTCTTTTCTTTTCGTTCTTTCTTTCTTTTTTTAAAGAATGGTTTAGTTTTCAGTAGGAGATCCTTCACTTTCTTAGTTAGGTTGATCTGACTCTGAGGTGCTGAACTGGAACCCACCGTATGGGCTGTGTGTCAGTAATGGTCATACACATGTATTCATGATTCACATCACTTTTTAATAGTTTTGTTTATTTTTTGCCAGGGCACAAGCCTGTAGTCCCAGAACTTGGGCAAGAGAATTACAAGTTTGAGCCCAGCCTGGGCAACTTAGTGAAAGCCTTTCTGCAATAAACAATAAAAAGGGGCTGGGGATGTGTTCAACATAAATAAAACCAAACAACAACAGAACAGTTTAAATTAGAGAACTAGTGTACACATGGAAGCCAGTCTGCTATAGACCCAGAGAAGCCATAGCCAGCAGCTCAGTATACTTTCATCCAAGTTTTTTCTGCATGTACTAATAAATATTTTTATTCTTATTGTAAAAATAAAAACATTAATTCTGAACCAGGTATGGTGGCACATAATCTCAACACTTGGGAGGCTAAGGATCACTTGGAAGATCACAAGTTCAAGTCTCTCCTGGGAAACTTAGTGAAACTTGGTTTCAAATAAAAAATAAAAAGGGCTGGAGATGTAGTTCAGTGTGGAGGCCCTGGGTTCAGTCTCCAGTACCACCAAAAAAAAAAAAAAAATCAAAATGAAAATGTAAATTCTGTTTTAATAAGAAAACTAAAACTTAGAAAATATGTGTTTCCTCACGATGACAGGGTGCAGCTGGGTGCACAACAGGGAGACTGAGGCAGGATTGCCTTGAGTTCCAGGCCAGCCTGGGCTACATAGTAATTTCAGGATTAGCCTAGAGTACAAAGTGAGACCCTGTCTCAAAATAAATAAATAAATAAATAAATAAAAACTAAAACTAAAATTGGGCTTAGGGGTCTAGTGTGAAAGCCCTGGTCTTGATTCCTGGTAACACACACACACACATACACACACACACACAATACTGGCATAGCTCATAGGCCAAGATGGAACCCAGCCCCAGATATGTAAGCTTTTGAATAAAGCCACAACAAAGAAAAACTTAACATTCTGAATTATTTTTAGACTTAGAAAAAAGTTGTGTAGGTGGGGGGTGTAGCTCAGTGACAGAGCACCACGTCATTATGTATGGGGCCCTGGGTTTGGTCCTCTGCACCCCCTCCAAAACAAGAAAAAGCTGCAGAAGGAGTACAGTTTCCATCTATTCCCTACTATGTATCAGCATCTTACATTACTCTACTGTCATGATCAAAACAAGGAAGTGTGTTTGGTCATGACACTGGAAACTGAAAGCCTTAATCAAATTTTGCTGGTCCCTACATGTGTCCTCCTTGCCCTCTAGGACCCAGTGCTCATCCATTGTCCATCTCCTCCCTAACTGAGTCCATAATGATGTCTTCCTGTCCCCTGGTCTCACGGCTGATGCCTTTGAGGAGTGTTAGCAGTAATGTTGCCAGCCATCTCTCATTTTGGGTTGGTGTCAAGTTGTCCCAGCACTAGCCCTGGGTGGTCTGTGTTGATCAGACTCCATTTGTCTGTGTAGGTCAGGGTGCAGCAGCTCAGGGGTATGAGGCTGCTGTTCTCACCACCTGAGTTGGCCTCCCTGGCACAGGTCAGGTTATACCCTTAGCCACTGTTTTGCAACTTGCTTCTTTGAAATATAGACCCTTGTAGGCTGACTAGTGACAGCTCCGTGCAGACAAGAGCTGCTAGTGCCTGGGTATTTTAGTTTAGTTTTATCTATTTTGAAACAGGGTCTCACTCTGTAGTCCAGGCTGGTTCTAAACTCATTAGGTAGCCCAAGCTGGCCTCAAACTCATGATAATCCTCCTGCCTCAGCCTCCTGAATCCTAGGATATCAGACATGCACCACCATTCTTGGGTATTCTTTTTACTGGGTATTTTAAACAGAAATTCAACATGTTTCTTATTCCAGAGACTTTACCAGCTTTGGGCAAGGAACTGGGATGTGCTGGGCAGAGTGGTAGCTGATGGTAAAGTAGTTCCACTGGACTGCTGTACAGCTGCTGTCCCGAGGCCTGATGGGAAAAGCAATAAATGCCTCCAGCTTCACTGACACATTCCCAGAAGAAATTGTGCTGAGTCCAGAGTCCTTAAAATAAGCAGATACTGCTGTCATGCTGTCCTTTTTTTTTTTTTTTTTTTTTTTTTTTGAGACAGGGTCTCACTCTGTAGTCCAAGCTGGTTCTGAACTCACACTATGTAGCCCAGGCTGGCCTTGGACTCATGACAACCCTCCTGCCTCAGCCTCCCAAATACTGGGATTACAGGCATGCACCACAATGCCCAGTTTATGTGGTGCTGTGGAATTGAACTCGGGTACTTTGTACTTGAGTAATGCTTGCTAGACAAGCACTTTGACCACTAAGCTATCCCTCCAGCCCTGCTGTCATCTTATGTAGCTGCCTATGGGGCCTTTTTAGGATTCCTCATTGTCCAAAAACAAAGTAAAAACAGGAGCTTTTATTGAAAGACTGAAAAGTAAGCTCTATGAGATGGGATTATTTTGGCCCAAAAAGATGTGAGAAGAAGATGCTTGTCTCTTCTGTAACTTCCACATAGGAACAAGATAAAATGTATCTGTGTCGGCAAGAATTTTCTGATTCTGGGAGGAACCTGGCAAGATTACATGTTGTATTTATTTATATTTCCAGTACTGCAGATTAAACCCAGGATGCTCTGCCACTGAGCTATTTCCCCAACCCTTTTTTCTTTTTTTCTTTTCTTTCTTTCTTTCTCTCTTTCTTTCTTTCTTTCTTTTTTTTTTTTTTTGAGACAGGGTCTTTCTCTGTGGCCCAGGCTGTCCTTCAGCTCAGGACAATCCACCTGCCCCAGTCTTCTGAGTGCTGGGATTACAGGTGTGCACCACCATGCCCTGATTTTATGTGGTGCTGGGGAATAAACTCAGGGCCTTGTGCTTGCAAAGCAAGAGTACTGTAATTGCTGTGCCATTCCTTCCTCCAGCCCTTCAACCCTTTTTATATTTTACTTTGAGACATGTTCTCTCACTTGATTATCCAGGCTGCCCTTGCATGTTCAAGCCTCTCACTTCAGCTTCCTGAGCAGGTGGGACTATCAGCATGTACCAGGGCACCTAGCAAGACTGCATAGTTTATGTTTCTTGGGGTTTTACCTTTTACTTCTGTTTATTTATTTAGTGGTACTGGGGATCAAGCCAAAGGCCTTCACAGTAAGCTCTGTCCCCAGCCCATTTTTATTTTGTTTCTGATTTGAGATAGGCCTTTGCTATGTTGCTGAATTACTCAGCTTGGCTTGAATATGCCTCTATCCTATTTCTGCCTCCCAGAGTACTAGGATGACAGGCCTGCACCACCAAACCTAATATTGCATGGTCTTCATTGGAGACATTGAGGCAGATACTTACTGTCTGAGACCTTTAAAGCTTGACTCTTCCTGGGAAAAACCATGTGGTAAAATATATTCAAGCTCATATGTGCACAACTCTCTTAACTGTATACTCTTAAAAAATATTTTTAGGACTTGAAAAAAAATTTTTGATCCAGGCCCAGTGGCACAAAGATTTATTTTCTGTTTGTTCTTTTCTTTTATACAGCTGTGTCATGTGCCATCCTGCCCAGTCTGTGGGGTGCTGGGGAATCAAACTCAGGGCCCCAAACATGCCAGACAAGCACTGTTAACCACTTAGCTATGCTTCTTGCCCCTTAACCTCATATTTTAAAGTTAATTTTTTTTTGAGACAGAGTCATGCTGTGTAGCCCAGGCTGGTCCTGATATGCCCAGGCTAGCCTAGGATTTGGCAATCCTCTTGCCTCAACCTCTCAAGTGCTGGGATTACAGGTGTGTACCACCACACCTGGCTTATGTGGTGTTGGAGAATCAAACTCAGGACCTGCCACTTTCTAAGCAAGCGCTTTAACTGATGTGCCATTCTTCCAGCCCCTAAAGTAAATACTTTTTAAAAACTATTTTAGGGTCTGGGGGTACAGAAGCAGAGTAGAGTGCTCACTTATCATGTGTGAATCCCTGGGTTTAATACCCAGCACCAAAAATACCTATATTATTATTAATTATATTGGTGTGCAAAGCATGACATATAAAAATGTAAGGATTGCCTATATGCCTATAATCCCAGGACTCCGGACACTGAGGCAAGTGGATTGCTATGAGTTCTAGGCTAGCCTTGTCTCCATAGTGAACTCACGACCATCCTGGACTACAGAGTGAGACCCCATCTCAATAGTGATGTTTCCCAATGCGGGGTTGCTGCAGCCTCCTTGCCCATGCTCTGTGCTGGTTTGCTGCAGTGGCACCCATGCTCTATATGGGGTCGCTGCTGGCCAGTGAGATATGGGTGGGACTAAAAGCCTGACTCTCATCCTGAGCACTGCCTCCAGAGGCCTGATACCAGGGCCTCATGTCAGCCCTGGGAATGGTATCATGGCCTTGAGCTTGTTTTTAGGGGGGGTAAGAGGGATTGAGCCCAGGGTTATTGTACCACTAGCTGTATCTCCAGTAGTCCCCTTTTTGTGGTACTGGGGATCAAGTCCAGGGCCTTCACACTGAGCTACTTCCCAGCCCATTTTTCTTTATTTCTTTATTTTGAGACAGGGTCTCTGTTGCCCTGGCTGGTCCTGAACTCAGTATATACCTCAGGCTGGCCTTGGGCTCACAGCAGTCCTTCTTCCTCAGCCTCCTGAGTGCTGATATTACAGGCATGTGCCACCATACCCACTTTAGGTGGTGCTGGGGAATCAAATGCAGGGCCTTGTGCTTGCTAAGCAAGTGCTTTAACTGCTGTGCCAGCCCCTACTTTTTATTTTGAGGAAGTTTCTCATTATGCCATCAAGTTGCCCAAGCTTGGCTTGAACTTGGGATTGATTCTCCTGCCTCAAGCTTCTGGTCAGTTGGGATTACAGGCCTATACCACAGAAACTGGCTTGCTTTTGTTTTTGAGGACTTAGTGTTGCTCAGGCTGGTCTTGAGTTCCTATTTTCCCAATAGTTAGGACTATAGGCATATAAAGCCTCATCTAGCTATCACATGTCTGTTTAAAGCAAGCCAGGCCCAATGGTGCAGGCCTGTAATCTCAGCACTGGGAGGCTGAGACAGGAAGATCACAAGTTCAAACACATCCTGGGCATTTTAGCAATTTAGAGAGATCTTGTCTCAAAATCAAAACTAAAACTGGGCTGGAGATGTGGCTTAGTGCAGAGGCACTGGGCTTGACTTCCAATACCAAATCAAAACAAAGCAAATAACTAATTGGTGGCTGTAATAAAAAAAAAAAAGAGGCAGTGGTAGGAGGGTGTGTAGTGAACATAGGACTGTGAAGTCTGGTCATTTATTCTCTCGTGGGCACCATCTCCACCTGTCTAAGTCCCTGAATGTGTTCTCTTGTTTTTCCCTAAATGGAACAGACTTCAGCACAAAGCTGTATCTTGCTTTTCTGTCAGTTTTGCATCTTGGGGATTGCTCTATAGCTGCACGTGCTGAGTCACTGTGTTCCTTTGCAATAGTTGTATATATGTGATATTCGTTATCTCCGTCCTCTCATGGGAGACATTTGGGTTGTTTCCTATATTTTGCTACTGCGGGTACCTTGCGTATTTGAAATGGGCAAGGCAATTGAAGGCTAAATTCTGAGAAGAGGCATTTAAAAACAAAAAGACAGGATTTAATCCAGGGCCTTTGCTCTAAGCTACATCCCCATCCCCTTTTTATTGTTTACTTAAGATGAGGTCTCACTAAGTTACTCATTTGTCCAGGTTGGACTTAAACTTGTGATCCACATGCCTCAGCCCTCCCAAAGTGCTGGGATTACAGGCATGCACCACCACACCTAGCAAGAAAGGGCATTTTATGAAAATTTAAATAAGGAGAGAAGAGGGCCAGGGCATGACTTAGTGGTGGAACATTTTTCTAGTGTGAAGGAGGCCTTGGGTTCAGTCACCAGCACCACACATATATTCACATAAGGTAAGAGAATGGTCCGCTGCTCAGGCTTATCTGCTGGTGATATGACTGTAGCAGTAAAATACCTACACTTTTGGGACCAGCCTTGACCAAAAATGGTTGAAATAACAAGTTTTGTCCAAACCAGTTAGACCAAAAGGAATAGATAAGCAAAGGACAAGGAGTGAATTTTATCTGGCTCTTTCCTGTGGTGACTCCTTTTTCCTCACTGCACCCATGATTAGAATCTTTAGATCTTCTGGCCTTCTGATTCTTTCCCCCATCTGCCTTGTTCCTCGGAGTCATGACTTTGGGGGAGAAGACATCAGTCCTTTCTGTGTTAGGAAAGATAATCAGGAAACTTGTAGAGTTGCCCCTCCTGTGTCCCATCAGGGCGTAGGAGATACCAGTTCACCAGGACTCTGGGGGTTGGAGTGCTGGGCACCATGACACAGCCCAGCAGTGGCGAGGTCAGCCCTAGTTGGTTTGTTTCCCAGATATCCTGCAGCTCTTCTGACTCCAGATCTCTTTTCTCTGCAGGTTGCTTTTACCACCAAAATCTATCACCCCAATATCAACAGCAATGGCAACATCTGTCTGGACATCCTGCGGTCACAGTGGTCTCCAGCACTGACTGTGTCCAAAGGTAGAGACACTGGCACATGCTCCTCATGCTGTGTCTCACTTTTTACCCCCTCTGTGACTGGGTGGGCATGGAAGGTCAGAGCAGGCAGGCAGGTCTGCCCTACCTTGTGCCCACACAGTGTTCCCTCACCACAACAAGGTAGCATTACGAGGGCTCAGCACCCTGAGTGTTAGTGGTCCTCAGCAGCCAGCCACTTCAGCATATGCACTGGGCAATAATTCCAGCACTGTGGGTGGCTCAGGGAGAAGAGTCATGCATTCAAATACAGCCTGGGTAATGTAGTAACTTAGTGAGTCCTTTTCTCAAAATAAAAGAAAAATAAAATAAAAACAGGGCTAAACCCCAGTACCATAAATAAACATCAGAAAGGCTACTTATGGGGCTGGAGGAGTGACTCAGAGGTTAAAACACTTGCCTAGCAAGCTCTAAGTATCTGAGTTCAGTATCCCAGCACTTGGGAGGCTGAGACTGGAGGACTGCCCTGGGCTCCAAAGTGATTTCAGGACCAGCCTGAGCTACAGAGTGAGACCCTGTCTCAAAACAAAGAACCACTTACTATATATAGTGCCTTTTCTGCGCTTTCATTTATCCCTTCATGCAACAAGGATCTGCACAGACTATCAGTCCTGAAGGAGAGATACCAGGCTGCCCCTGGTGCCCACAGTGATGGAGAAACCCTTTCTTCCCAAAATAAGTGGCTGAGTGAGTGTCCTAGGGTGAGTCTGGAGAAGTATGCACTTGAGTCCTGAGTGTAGATAGTGTCTGTCCACAGGTGAAAGGCTGTAGGACAGTGAACAGAATCAACCCAAAACAAGAAGAGAGTGAAACATGAGGAAGTGCAGAGGGGAAAGCTTGTACTCTGGCCAGAGGCTGTCAAAGCCCCTGGGGTTGCTGGTGGGGGCAGGCGTTAGAGGGCAAGAAGGCAGGCATGACAAATCAAGGAACAGTCACTGTGGTGCTGATGCATCCCGGATACAACCCCGTATCCTGCAACGATCACTCCTCCCAGTGGAACCTCCTGGCTGGGACCCATGGCTGGGAGAAGACATACAAAACAGGCTGCTGAGAACTGGGGATTTGCTCACCGATTAAAGTGCTTGCCTAGCATGCATGAGGCCCTTGATTCAAATCCCCAGCTGGGCATGATGGCACACGCCTGCCCAGCTGAGGCAAGAGGACTGCCATGAGTTCAAGGCCAGCCTGGGCTGCATAGTGACTACAGGAGCAGCCTGGACTACAGAGTGAGTGAGACCCTGTCTCAAAAACAAACCAAACCAAACCAAACAAAAAACGACAGGCTGTGGGAACCCTGATCTGCCAGCGTCTAGGGGCTGCCTGCACCTGAGCTATCATCTCGACCGAGGCCAGAAACAAGAGAGGGTGGAGTGAGACAGGAGGAAGGGGAAAAGTATTAGAAGCACCTAAAGGTTATCTCCATAGCCTCTCAGCTCGGCAATGTAGAAAGTCTTGTCTTAAGCAAAGCACACCTGCCCCTCCCATGTGTAGCTTTACCAGTGGGGAAACTGAGGCCAGGATTTCAGTAGACTCACCACAGCTGGTTTGTTAGGAGTCCTGGGGGTGTCTAACAAAAAGCCAGAATGGCAGTCCTCACAGCTGCTTCTGCTGGTTGGTAATTCCCTCTGTTTAGGGCCTCTGAGAGATCAGCACAGGAACAGAAGGGTGTGCTGGCTTTGCAGTCACAGCCTGGATCAGAATCCCATTTTACCCGCAGATGGGGTACTCCTAGTTTGTGCCATTGGAAAGTTACTTGAATGGTCTGAACTCCTGGGACAAAAGGTGGCTGGCGTGAGGCACAGCCTCAGATCTAGGGCTTGTCAGGGGCTGGACATCAAGTGCTTTGGTGGAGTAGGGAGGAAGATCACACAGGAAATGTTATGCCGCATGACATTCACACTGCAAACTGTCTTCCAGCTAGTACGTGGGCAAGCAGTACTTCTATAACTTGAACAGAATCATTAGATTAGTGTGGAGGAGAAGACAACTGTTCAGGAAATAGAAAGTACACGTTTGGGGAGGTTCACCAGACCCACAGGTGGCCTGGAGCCTCGTGGCACAGCTGACTGACCCTTTTCTTTTCTTCCCAGTTCTTTTATCCATCTGCTCTCTGCTCTGCGACCCCAACCCTGATGACCCTTTGGTGCCTGAAATAGCCCATACCTACAAGGCTGACAGAGAGAAGTACGTGTCCTCTGTGTGTTGCTCGTGTCATGAGAGTCCAGGTTCCCATGGATATCTGCTGAAGCTGTGTGCACCCCGATGTGTGGCATGCGCACCCTGGCTTTTTGCTTCTGGCTCTCACTAACATGTCCTTTAATCTGTGGGGAAAATAGTTTGCCCTCCTGAGTACTTTATCACCTGCCACTATACAAGTCCTGCTGTCATGACAGCAAAGTCAGTGCTCAGCCAGAAATGAACTCAGGAGAGTGTGACAGGAGAATTCTAGATTAAACTCTAAAGGTTTATGGCATGAGACAGGAACTGTCTGCCCAGACACACCTAAGCAAGTGAGGCCAAAGCTGGTCAGAATAGTCAGTTGGCTGGAGGGGTCAGGAGTTGGCAGTGATGCAGTGCTGTCAGCAAACTCACTGCCAGCCCTCTGTTGGAACTTCGATGTTGAAACCCAGAGTGCAGATTCCAACGTCCTCAACCAGACATCTTCTGTGCTGAGGCTAGAGTGGGGTTGTCTGTGGAGGCATAAGCCCTGTGAACAGCAGCCGGTGTCAATCCCTGAATGTTGATGACACTGTGAGAAGGCCTTGTGAGTAGGGTTACATCCCAGAGTGAGGCACAGGGAAATCTGTTAGTTCTTTTACAGAATAACTGTCATAATTTTCCTTCTGTGTGAAGAGATTGGAATGGAATGTGGTTTTTTGTCTATTTTTCTTGAGATCTTTATAGATCCTATTTCTGCCATTAAAGTTTCCTGATAGCAGTCAATGTGAGTTTTAATGATTCTATTTTAAACTGTATGTATTTTGACATTTATGATGAACTCTTTTAGCCATAACAAAGGGATTTCTTTCCCAAGTCTCTAATTTAGAGTCTTACAGTAATCAGGGTAATGCACACATCTCCACACCCTGCCCAGGCACCAGGCCTGCACGTATTATCATATGAAAACTTGTACAGTCCTCCCCCTGGCCATACAAGCAGCTAGTCTCTCCACAGTACATGTTAAGGTGTCCAGGACACAGCCAGAATGGTCTAGGCTGAACCTTGACTATCTTCTCCCTTTTTTGTCTATTCACACACTGAAAAGGGAGGATGGATATGTGTTGCATTATTGTATCTTCCATAGCAGACAGCGAGGCCCACAAGACTCATTGAGTGAGGGGTTTGCTGCTGTGACTGAAGCGCTCCAGCTCTGAGGACAGTCCGTTGCATTCTCCCATCTGTCTGGTATCTGGTCAGCAGCAGCAGCTCCCCATATCAGTCGTGTTATCTGCTCTACATGGAAGGGATATGCTCACTTTAAGTAAGGTATCACTCTACCTCTTGTCTCTTCTAGGTACAACAGACTAGCTCGAGAGTGGACACAGAAATATGCGATGTAATGCTGCAAAGATGTCCCAGGAGGAGCTCACTTGGCCAAGGTCGGTCTTCCTGTGAAGCCAAACTGTCAGCTGTCCACTCGTGGGCATCATCTCTTCATACACATGTTGGCCACCCACTCTCCCTGGCCACAGCATACCAGTGCCACTCTCAGCCATTGTGGCTTTGACATTGTCATGTCTTTGATGCCAAATCAGCAGCCATTGTTATAATCTGCAGCCTTCCTGGTTATACTGGAGTCAGCCTGTCTGCCCTAGGTTGTCTGCCCCGCTATGGAAAGCTGAGTACTGCACACTCCTGCCGAGCCTCAGGTGGCACCACCACTCACTGTGGCACAGGCAGAGCCAATCCTGGCCCTTACTGCACACCCTTTGCCTTTAGAACTCAGTGCTGTCCAGAGAGGGCTTCCCTCACTTTCCATCTGCTACTGAACTTTCCCAAGGAGTCTGAGTGTATCCTGGAGGCTCCTGGGAATCAGGATAACATCACTGGAAAACTAAGACCCCATTGTACGGCTTCTGCCATCACCATCTTCCCTTACTGTTCCCTGTGCTGCATATCTCTCCTCAGGCCAAGCAGCAGCAAGTGGAAGATGTCAAGACATTAAGCACGTAACACTCCAGGAGAGATGATTGGTTTTTTTAGAAGCTAGAGCAAAATTATGAAGCCCAGAGAGATTTGGGTTATGCTCTGCTATATAATGAGGTTGTTCCTCACCCCACACTCTGTCACTAGGATCCCATACCAAATCCAAGTGAAAGCCATTTGCAGACTGGAACACAAAGGGCAGAGAGACTCTTAACTGTAAATAAAAATGCAGTTGCCTCATAACTCAATGATAATTGATATTTAAGTATCTTTTTTTCTTTCAGGCAGACTAGAAGATAAGAAAACTTTTTGAAACAGGGTCTTGCTCAGTAGCCCAGACTGAACTGAACTCACCATGTAGCCCAGGCTAATCTCAAACTCACAGCAGTCTTTCTCCTCAGGCTTCCAAGTTGCTAGGATTATAGGCATATGTGCCACCACGCCTGGCTTATATGGTGCTGGGGAATCAGACTTGGATGCTTAGCACTTGCTCGGCAAGCATTTTAACTGATGAACAATTCCTCCATCCCAGGTTTCAGATCTTACAGCCAGATTTAACCTGGCCATGGCTGAGTTGGTTATGAAGTTGTTTCACTTCCCTGGAATGATGATCAGTGAGGCACAATAGAGGCAAAGGAAACTCTGCAGTCAAAAGACCAGTGGAGCCTTTGGGAGGCAACTGGAAAAAAAAGTCTGCATTTCTAACCCCGGTGATTATCGGAGATTTATTTGCTCCAGAAATTCCAAGGTTACAGCTGTGACTTTACTGCCAGGTGTGCTGCCAGTGAGAAAATATGCTGAGGTCATTCACATCATCACCTCAGCAAAAAATAATACACATTGAGTCTGATCTACACTTGCTTTCCAAGGTTTCTATGCAAAAATCCTCAGAAGGCTTTTTTGCAGTTCTTGTTCTTTCCTTCTCATCATTGTGAGGATTGTTTTAAATTTATTTTTGCTTCTGCCTTTGTTCAAACAAAATACTAAGTGTTAACAGACATGGAGAATGTCTTTGCCAGGGTCTACTTCAGGAGGCTGTTAGCATAGGTTCCGCCAATCATTATCACATGCTTCACCTCAGCATCACAGAGCATTTTAGGTAATGACTCGTGGTGGAGAGGGGACACTGATGCACACACGTTAAGATAGGAGAGAGAAGAATCTAGGTTCAAATTGGTGTTTAGGCTCTGAGTATCCATGTGCGGCTCTTCCAAGCATAGAAACCTTGTGATTTCTAAGATACCTGGACTTTTTTGGGGCAAGTCAAATTTTTCCAAAGCCTGTCCTTTCTGCTGGAGATATGTAGTGAACAAAGTAAAATCAGGCTTTTGGGGTCCCAGCATAAATTTTCACTACTCATTGCAAGCCTAAAAGTGGGTTTTGTACCTGCCAGACCCCTCAGACTGGCTTGCCTCTCAGCAGATCTCAGTTTCCCCTCTGGGAAAGCATCCATTTGTCGTGCCTTCCAGTGAATTGATCTTCTCCATCAAAGAGGCTCCATAGGGTCGAAATACCAAGATAGCGCTGGGTTGAGTCAAAAGGGGCCCCTTTCTTCCAGGCGGGGCAACCATCCCCAAGCCGAGGTGGCCTACTCAGGGCTATTCCAGCACTGCCTAGGCCTCAGCCAAACTGCACAGGAGAGAGAGAGAGAAAGCACAAAATTACTTTGTTAAATTACTAGCAGTGTTGATCATCGGTCAGCATTCATTCGTGAATTCATTAATGTGTGCATGCTTTATTCATAGATCAAATTTCTGATAAGCGTCTACACACTGGTCCGGTACTGCATCCGGAGGCAAACTTCTGAATCTGTGGTTTCTCAAATGAGTGCATTAAGTGTGATAGTTAGAGCAGAACAGGCACGGTGCTCTGAAAGCAGTTAATGGAAAGCTGGGCCGGAACCAGTTGTACCCAGGGAAACTCAGGGAGGACGAGAGTTTTCGTGGGGCCTCTTGTTCAAGGGCGCTCACAGAACGGGTACCCGAGACTCGCTATGCGCCAGCCCTCTGCTTCCGCTTCCGGCTCCGGGGCGAAGTTTCCGGCCGTCAAGGGCGAGGCTTCCGGCCGTCCGGGCAGAGCAACCCGAAAGCTCCGGCGGCTGCGGCTGGGGTACGGAAGGGCGGACCATGGCGGCGAACCTGAGCCGAAACGGGCCGGCGCTGCAGGAGGCCTACCAGCGAGTGGTCGACGAGAAGTCCCCGACCGACTGGTGGGCCGCGGGCGGGGCGGGGCGGGGGGTGGGGCAGGTGAAGGGCGGAGGAGCGAGCGGGGTGGGGGTGCCGTCCCCCTCGCGTCGTCGCCGCGCGCCTACCGGGCTGGACTGCGCCCCCGCGGTGGGCTGCCTGATGGGAGTCCCGGAAGCCCTAGCATGCCTCTGGGGGAGGGGTCCCCTCAGCCTTCCGCTCGGGCTCGGACTGGGCACCGAGCCGCCCCCGGGGGCTCAGGCGAGGAGGTCAGGTCCCGGGCCTCCCCTCCCCTTTCTTGTGCGGTGGGTCCAAAAGGCAGGTAAGAGTCTTAACACCTGTTTGGGTAAAGCTCCCGCGCCTCCCTGCCCCAGGGCGTCTCACCGGTTGGGGGGCGGGGGGTGGTCTTAGCTCTGCGGAGTAGGGAGCCGGGATCCGAGATTTCTGGGGTAACCTCATCCAGGTCGGCCCTCTTTAGCCTGCGAGTTGCGCACGGATATTCTCTTTCAAGTTCTTACTGGGTGAATAGTGTTTGAAGTTACGGGCTTTTACCACTTCCAGTTCTGAGAAACATGCTGAGCCGGGTGGACTAAGGTGGAGAAAATACATTGAAGGGAACATTCTGTGGCCAGCCCCAAAGCTGCCCTTGCTTGGGGTCCTCAGGGAGCCTTTTCCCCTTGCCCAGGCTGCTGTGATCAGCAACTCCCTGAGCTTGAGTATAGTCTTGTTTCCTTTGCACTTCCTGGTGCCTCCGTGTTCTCAGGAGCCAGCACTTTTTGTGAGATGATGCCCCACGATCTAGTGTGCAGTTCCTAGCCTTTCCTTCAGCTTCTTTCCAGAGGATGCTGAGCTTCTCTTACCTCCTTAACCCACCCCAGGCTCCTGGGCACTCGTTGATGCCCCTCAATCACCAAAGCCCCTGGGCTTAAACCTTTCATGGGCATTGAGATAGCTACTCAGCAGATTCTGTTTGGCAGGCCCATACTCCCTGGCTGAAAAGGATCTGGACCATCTCACTTACCTGCCCATCCATGACTCCACAGTGAATTCCTGTTGTATGCCCTGCGTAACCCTGTTCTTTCTGCCCCTCCTCCTCACCACACTGTGGCCACACCTGTTTGACAGCCTTCTCCGCCATCTTTCTCTTCCTCAAACTTGCAGATTGGTTCCTCTTCAGAGCCCTTGCTCTGGGGGTTTCCTCTGTGTGGCACCCACTTCTTCCACATCATGCAGGTGCCTCCCTGGCCCTTTTTCACTCTGGGATTGCCACTCTGGGGTTGCCTTCTCAGTGCAGCTCCTGAATTCCTAGCTTCTTTGCTGTAGTCACCTTTTCCTGTTCCCCAATTTCACTTCCTTCAAAAGTATACCGGACCCATGCTGGAAACCCTCGTGGGCATTCTTATTTTTATTGTTGATATATGTTACTGGGTATTGAACACAGGGCCTAGCACTGGAGCCACATCCACATCATTTTGAGCCAGGATGTCACCTAACTGTTAAATTGCTGGGCTTAAGCTTGTAATCGTCCTTCCTCCACTGGGATTACAGGCATATGCCTCTAGGCCCAGGTCATTTTCTCTTCACCAAAAAAGACAAAATGTGTTCCTGTTCCTGTGTTCCTGTTTTCTGATACAAGTATCATGTGTAGTTGATCAGATGAAAGACAGACCAGTCCACACAGAAAAAGCCATAGAGCATATCAGAGAAAGGAGACATAGTCTCCACTTCAGTCAAGTCTTTCACAGAACAGGTAGCACTGCACCAGGCCTTGAGGCCAGAGCCAGAGCCTCAGCCCTGTCCCTTGAGATCCTCACAGTATTTGTTCTCATCCGGTCCATACATTCCCTCCTGTGTCTACCGCACTCCATGACTGTGCACTAATTAGGTGTGTGCTTTGTCTCGAGTTTCGTTTGTTCATTTTGTTTTGCTTCGCTTTGCTTTGCTTTTGAGACAGAGTCTTACTCTGTAGTCCAGGCTAGTTCTGAACTCACTGTGTGCCCAGGCTGGCCTTGAACTCAAGGCAGTCCTGCCAAAGTCTCTCAAGTTCTAGAATTACTGGCATGTGCCCAGCTTATGTGGTGCCGGGGAATCAAACTCAGGTACTCAGTGCTTGCTAGGCAAACACTTTAACCACTGAGCTCTTCCTACAGCCCCTTTGTCCCCAGCTAGAAGGTGTTACCCAGGGACAGGGCCTTTTCTAGCTGTACCACATACCATCAGTGAACAGTAGGTTCTGGTAACATATTCAGGAAGAATGTTCAGTGCCCGACACATCACACTTTCTTGCTCTGCATAGTCCAGTGCACACCAAGTTTTCTCATGCTGATTTGGGAGGTAGGAGTGAGCCTCTGACCTAGGGTTATTCCTGCCAGTGGTTACGAGTGGTGGCAGGGACAGAGTTTGGCCTCATTACCTGCCGAGTCCCTTCTTGGGAGAACCAAGTGACCAGCTCCTGTTCCCATGGCTCCTGACAGTCCTTCTGCCCTGGCAGCCAGAGGAAAGGGCTTCCTTCCTGCAGAGAACTTCACCAGCACATACTGAGCATCTGCTACCTCCCACATCTTCTTTCTCCTGTTTCTCTCTGGTCCTTTCTCTGAGTATTTCTCCATCTATGCCTGGTTCCTCCTGGTGAGTACAGTTCATTCCTTGTGGACTGTCTCCCTGCTATCCAGCTCTACAGACTTGTGTCTGATTTGTCTTTCTTGGGCATTCACATCTGCACAGGGGCTCTATCAAGGCGGCCACACTGGAGCTTCCTTCTGGCCTGTCTCTTGCTGGATGACAGACACTGGGTGGGTTTTGCCTTTGACTTGCCGTTAGGTGGGTTTGTTCATCCACTGCACATATCCCCCACTGGGGTTGGGCTCCACGTGCATTGTGGGGAGCCTCACACACAGGGCCTCTTGGTAACCACCTCATCACAGTGTTCTTGAGTAACTTTTGTGCTAGTCAAAGGATTTTCCATAGCCCAGATTTAATAACATTTATTATATTTCCTCTCTGTGCTGAGGTATAAGTTTGTAAGGCAAAGTCTTTTCCAGGGATATATAAATTCTCTACAGGAGGGCTGAGGATATTGTTCAGTGGTAGAACACTTGCCTGGAGTGCACAGGAAGAAGGAAAGGTCTTACAGAGAAAAATGGCACAGACGTTTATCAGCCATGGAGAATTAAGTCTCCGCTCGACAGACAGTTTGCCCGTGAGCACCTGCCTAGCTAGGAGAAGCTCCGGGCAGTGGTCTTCACTAGGTCTTCATACTGTGTCATTGCACCTATGATTTCTAACGTCACGCACATGTTTATTAGGAGCAGCCCAAGTTCAGGAGACATGCTGCCCTGGAAGGAGTGCAAACCCATGCAGGGGTGGGGGCAGCCTTCCAGGATGCCTGGCATGGCCTTTTCCTTCCCTTTTCCTCCTCATGGTGCTTTGGGCTACGCTAACAAATGTATAAGTTATCTTTTTTCTACACCCAGTTTTGTATTTCACACATGAACATGTAAAAAAAAGTCTCTGACACTCCACAGCATATGGTTTTCTCTTAGTGGACATTTGATCCTTTCCCTCGTCAGTCAGTTGCAGGCAGGTCTGAGCAGAGCTGGGTGGAGCTGTTGTGGCTGCAGGGCTGGCAGACAAAGTCGAGGGTGCAGGCAGTGGCCACTGACCCTGTTCACATTTTGTTTCAGGGCTCTTTTTACCTATGAAGGCAACAGCAATGACATCCGCGTGGCTGGCATGGGGGGTGAGTATGGCCCTGTGTGGGCTCAGCACCAAGAGGCAGGAGAGTAAGTAGCTCTGAGAAGAGTTTTAGCTGTCCGTGGTCCCTGTCACCTGGCATTTTCCTCACAGCAAGAGGAAGAGGACTTGGGCACTCCGGTCTCCCCTGCACGTGGTGCCTCAGGGAGTGCAAGGGTCCCTGCCTATAGCTGCAGACTGCCTGTTTGCCCTATGGAGATGGAACATGGGTTAGCACCAGGCAAGGGCTTGGTGAACTCTGGGCTCAGATGTGTGTGAGTAAACATCTCCTTCTCAGCACCCAAGGCACAAGACAATGCTGCTCTGTGCTCTCACTAGGAGGGCTGAGGGAGAGCAGCCAGTCTCACCCACTCATAGCAGCCCATGTCCAGGGGTACAGGTGGGGTCCCACAATCACATACCCCTCTGCCTCCATCCTGCCCTGGCAGTGGGCGGATACACACATATGGGGCCTGGCATTCACTGGGGAGAGGCAGTGTCATTACAAGGAGTCAAGGGTTTTGACGGGTTTTGTCTCTGTAAGGATGTCTGGCTCCTGGCCACCTGGGGCAAAGGATGGCAAGTAGACTGAGCCTAGATGATAGGATGTGACCTGCATGCCCCTCAGCTAGTACCGTTGGCTCCTTCCCTCTCACGGCCACGTCCCAGTCTCAAGCAGGATGTGCTCCATTGTTCATTGTGTGCCTGGAACATTCCCTGCTTGGTCAAATGAGCATGGTTTTACTGACAGTTGTTGACAGAAAGCCCCTGCTCCCATGAGCTATTCTCTTGCATGCATCCTCTTTCCAGAAGGATCATTACTGAGGGGTCCTCTCATGTGACATGGAGGTAGCCTGGGAATTGCAGAAGTCAGCTGTATGAGTTTTCTGCTCCTGTCCCAGTTGGGGCTACATATGGAACACGCTAATGCTCTGGGTCCTGTGCAGCCTTGTGGCCACAGCACTTGACTCCATTGCCCCTCACAGATGTGAGGCCCAGATCCAGGACTCACATCCAAGTAGATGGGTCAGCTTATCCTGCCTCTACTGATGCTTGGGGGGTAGGGTAGTGCTACCAAGTGTCTGGTCCAGTCCCCTTCCAAAGGATGAGTGGGTCCCAGGTGGGTGACTGAGCAGCCCTCTTATCTGGGGCCCTTTAGAGGGACAGACTTTCCAAAGTCTGCTGGCTAGTCTATCATGGAAGCCACAATTTTGATTTCAAAAAATAATTTTTATTTCCAGAGGGTTTTTTTTTTTTCCTTTTCTTTTCTTTTTGAGACAGGGTCTTGCTTTGTAGCCAAGGCTGGTCCTGAACTCAGTATGGAGCACTGGCTGGTCTTGGACTCATGGCAATCCTCCTGCCACCATGTCTGGCTTTATGTGGTGCTGGGGAATCGAACTCAGGGCCTTGCACTTGCCAGGCAAGCACTTTAATTGCTGTCCCATTCCTCCAGCTTCCCAGAGTTATTTTTGTTAAGAACTAGTGTGAATGAAAATATGATACCTCTCAGAATTGTGGATTCCAGGTCAGCTTGATCTGATTGTGTGTGTGTGTGTCACTCAGGCCCCTGAGCCTCGCAGGACAGGGAGGGATCTGTACTCAGCTGCACTCCAGCTCAGGGTGGCCCTGATACAGGCTGGGTGAACAGCCTGCCACGGTGGCTTGTTCCCTTCCCCCTGGGGTGGGCATGAATGCCTGCCACTCTCACCTACCCATGACTCTGCAGAGGATGGCCTGGAGGAGATGGTGGAAGAGCTCAACAGCGGGAAAGTGATGTACGCCTTCTGCAGGGTGAAGGACCCCAACTCTGGCCTGCCCAAGTTTGTCCTCATCAACTGGGTACGTGGCCCTGCCTTGTTAGTGTGCCTGGGAGAACCCCTTGTCATCTTTCTGCCTCTGAGTGTTCTACTGACACGACAGACAGGCAGAATGGCTCAGAGTTGGTGAATGAGCAGAACAGTCATTGTGGCCAGAAGGCAAACTGGTCTGGCCACTCAGGGTTCACCCTCCCAGCCCAGAATCATTCCTGCTAAGTGGAGTGGAGAAAGTCACAAAGCCAGGCATTGTGGCACATGCCTCTGATCTCAGCACTGGGAGACTGAGGCAGAAGGATTGCTGATGCTTAGCATGCTGATGCCTATGAGTTTGTGGCCAGCCTGGCTTACTTAGTGAGTTCAGGACCAGCCTGGACTGCAGAGCAAGACACTGTCCAAAAAAAAAAAAAAAAAAAAGGAAAGAAATGAAGAGTTATAGGAAATTCCTACCCTGTCCATTCAGAGTAGTTACACTGAAGGAGTACAGGCTGGAGGAGCACAGGGTCCCCTGGGGTGAGTTGACGCCATTAGCCATGCTGCCCAGACAGCTGCCCTTTTCCTTGGAGGTACGCAGACTCATCTTACCTGTACAGCTCAGCAGGGAGAATGGCTCCTACCCTAGGGTGTTCTCATGGGGAAGGTGGGAAATCTCTGGGCGCCTGGGAACTTGGCAGGGGCTTTAGGAAAGGGCCTGTGGTCACACTGAACATGCTTGTGTTGCAGACGGGCGAGGGCGTGAATGATGTGCGCAAGGGAGCATGCGCCAACCATGTTAGCACCATGGCCAGCTTCCTGAAGGTGAGGATGGAGCTGGTCCTGCCTGTCCTGTGGGCACCCTTCGTACTGGACTGCAAGCAGGCTTGCCAGAGCCAATCCAGTGGGCCAGGCTTGGCTCCAGTTCTGCTTTGTCTCTTTTTCTTTTTTCCTTTTTCTTTTTTCTTTTGGTGAGACAGAATCTTACTCTGTAGTCCAGTCTGGTCGTGAACTCACTAATGTAATCCAGGTTGGCCTTAGACTCGGCCATCTGCCTGCCTCAGCCTCCTGAGCACTGGAATTACAGGCATGCGCTATATGCCCAGCTTTATGTGGTGCTGGGGAATCGAGCTCGGCCTTGCACTTGCAAGACAAGTGCACTGTGTCATTCCCCCAGCCCCTGTCTGTTTTTCTTGAACCACACAGCAGTGTTGTCAGGATTTGGAGGAAGGAAAGGCTTGCTGTGCCCTGACCTTAACATGTCCTTTGTTGGGTTCCTGTCCAGCATTTCTGCAAGGACTTAACGTCTGTTTTTCTACAACAGAACCTGTGGAAGCATCTGTATCATGGCTCATGGCTCACTTGTTGGTGACTGCATTTCTAAGTTTCTGGCAGAAAGACTTGGGGCTTTGAAATAGGTTTCTTCTTTAGATCTGCTTCAGTGTTTCTATGTAGTGCTAAAGGAGAGGCTTCCAGGCTGTTTTGGTTCTTTTTTTTTTTTTTTTTTTTTTTTTTTTTTTTTTTTTTTTTTTTTTTTTTTTTTTTTTTTTCCTTTTTTGTTCAGTTTGGTTTGGTTTGGTTTGGTTTAGGTTTTGGTGAGGGGTAGGTGTTTGTTTTGCAGTGCTGGGCACTGACCTCCAGCCTCCTTTAGGCAAGTACTTGGCCACTGAGCTGACCCCAGGGAGGCTTCCAGGATCTGAATCATGGGTCTGTGTCTGAGGAAGAAATCAGTGGCACATTCTTTCTAGAAAACACTCTTTCCAGGTGGCCTGTTAGGCTGTTTTCATTGCTGGAAGGAAGGCCCTTCATATGGCTCCCCTGGTGTAGGCTGACTTCAGTGAGGACCACAGCCACCCATCACACAGGAAAGGTCCCCCCGGGCCCACAAAGTATGTCTTCTGTGTGCCCCTCCCATTCAGGGGGCCCATGTGACTATCAACGCACGGGCTGAGGAAGATGTAGAACCTGAGTGCATCATGCAGAAGGTGGCCAAGGCCTCCGGGGCCAACTACAGCTTCCACCAGGAGAGCGGCCGCTTCCAGGACACAGGGCCCCAGGCTCCCGTGGTGAGTGCCATCACCCCTTTCGCCAGCCCTTAGTACTCAGCCAGAGGCAGGCCCAGGGGAGGCTGCGCCCAGCATCCAGGTGGCTGGGCTCTCCAGCATGACTGCTACCCTGCCAAGTAGACTGTTGACCAGTCATTCTGGAGCTTTGTCTAGAGCCAGCTGTGTGTGGGCAGGGTGGCCGTGACCTGTGTGGCCTCTGGCAGTGGCCTGTGGAAGAATTCATGTTGGTATCAGAGCAGAGCCCCTACCAGCCTGTGACCCCAGCCCAGGGGACCATGGTAGGAGACATGCAGTTTGGACCAAAGATGGTACCTATAGACATAGCCATGCCAGTCAGCTGTCTGGGAAGCGGCCTGCCCAAGGGCTGTCTGGTTTCCAGGAGTCTGTGGGTGGGCCTTTCCTGCCCAGGGACCTGTTCATAAGGACTAGCTGCCTCCAGTGTTCAGGACTCGGTGTCCCTGCTGGGCAGGGTCCTGGCTCTGATCTTGGGCCATGTGCATTTCCTCCCATACCTTGGCCTCCAGGCCTCCCACTACCCTGGCCATGTATCCAGCGTGTGCTCTGTGCCCACAGGGCTCTGTGTACCAGAAGACCAATGCCATATCTGAGATCAAGAGAGTTGGCAAAGATAGCTTCTGGGCCAAAGCCGAGGTGAGTGCCAGGTTGGGAGTGCTAAAGGTACCCACCCAAGCCAGGCTGGGTTGCTGGCAGCCGGGTAGGGGGAATGATCCTGCCTTCCCCATAGACGTGGTCAAACCACATTGCAGGCAGCTAGGCAGTGGGCAGTAGCATCCCCCCTTGACCATATACTATAGGACAGGTCTGGGCAGAGCTGAGTGGGTAGCTGTCCCTGTAGAAAGAGGAAGAAAACCGCCGGCTGGAAGAAAAGCGCCGGGCTGAGGAGGAGCAGCGGCGCCTGGAACAGGAGCGCCGGGAGCGGGAACTGCAGGAAGCTGCCCGCCGGGAGCAGCACTACCGTGAACAGCACACTGGGGCTGGACCCCCAAGGTCATTGGGTTGGGAGGCTGACCCTAGGGCCCTCCAGCATGTCCCGTGAGTTCACTTAGAACCTTGATGCAGGGGACAGAGGGTACAGGTGAGGGGCTGCTATGGGCCTCACCTGTCCCCACCTGCCCTTCTGAGCAGGACATGTGAGCAGCAACAGGATATGACTGCACAGAGCTGGAAAGAGCAGGTGAGTTGGGCACCCCCCCCCCCATCATATCATGATTGTGGTGTCAGATTGAGGGCTCACCCCAGACTCATACCACACATTTGAGGTGCATCTGGGCACAGAGATACAGATAGGGGAGAAAACAAGGCAGGGGTTCTTATTGGCCCTTGGTCTCCAGCGTGTAGGGCTGATTTCTGGGATGGGAGCATTTGGAGAGAAACTGTCAGGTTCTCACTCACTGCTGCTGTTGTTGGACCTCCCAGGACCCTGCAGGCCAGCAGGCTGTGCACCCACGAGAGATTTTCAAGCAGAAGGAAAGGGCCATGTCTACCACGTCCATTTCCAGTCCTCAGCCAGGTGGGACATTGCTCTGGAGTCAGCCACCAGGAGGGGTGAGCTAAGGGGAATCCAGATCGTGTGGGGCCCTTAAGGATAATAACACATCTCAGAAGGTGACCAGGGACATGGGAGTGAAGAAACCATGTTGGGGCCAGGTGACCTCATTGATTATGGTGCTGGCTACCACTTCTGCTGCACTGCCCAGCAGCCTACCACATAGCCATGTGGCACCCCCACCCACCCACACATGCTGGCTCCCTGGTAGCTGTGGGCAGCAGGAATGTGGCTGATACGGTTCTTTGTTTGTGGGTTTGCAGGCAAGCTGAGGAGCCCCTTCCTGCAGAAGCAGCTCACCCAGCCAGAGCCCTCTTTCAGCCGGGAGCCAGCAGCCGCTGCCTCGCAGCCCAGGGCAGGCAAGGCACACATACCTATGGGACCTTTGGGGGGCAAGGGCAGAGGAGGGGTAGTAGAAAGAAGGGAGTCCGAACTTGCCATGTCCCTGTGCAGATATCCATGAGAAGCCAGTGCCCTGCACTCCTCCCAGTTTGGTGCCAGAACAGGAACCGGCGTATGAGGCACCCCCAGAGCAGGAGACCCTCTATGAGGAACCCCCGGAGCAGGAGACCCTCTACGAGGATCCCCCACTGGTGGGTCCTTTGAGTGGGTATAGGAAAGGCCACCACAAGCCTGAGTTTTCCATGAATGCCATGGGTTTGAAGCAGTCTGGATTCTTGGCTGGTGGTCTGTGCCAAGTCACATGGGCCAGTGTCCTGGGAGACTGGAGAAAGACCAGGCTTTGGAGGGTCTGCACAGTCTTCTGACTTCTGCACCCCAAGTGGACAGCCCTTGGCACCTCAGATCTGCCTGCCCAGGGTACCATCTTCCTCAGCCTCCAGCTTGACTTGGCGTGACAGTAATTCCCACCCTTCACAGGTGCAGTATGGCTCTGAGCACATGAGCCACTACACACAGGGCCAGGGGCTCAGCGGGCAAGGACTATGTGCACGGGCACTATACGACTACCAAGCAGGTATGTACCCAGCTGGGCTTGCCATCCACCCCAGCACAGGTCCCAGGAATCAGGTATAAGAGCAGCTGGTGGTCAGGAGGAAAAAGGGCATATCTGGGGATGGAAACCCCCCTAAAGTAGCAGTGACTGCAGCAGTGGGCTTCCCCACGTGCTCCAGGCAGTGACTTCCATCTTTAGTAGGAACCTCAATTGCAATCTCTGTAAAACCTCCAGGTGTGGCCAGAGAGGAGAGCCAGGCCTGGAACTCCTCCCAGCTTCTCAGGCACAGCCCTTGGGGACAGGGCAGGGTGCCCTGTGGGAAGGTGGCCCTGGAAGTGGACTCTTGAGCAAGCCTCTCATGCAGCACTGTCCTCACCCTTCTTGCAGCGGACGACACCGAGATTTCCTTTGACCCTGAGAACCTCATCACAGGCATTGAGGTAATTGACGAAGGCTGGTGGCGTGGCTACGGGCCTGATGGCCACTTTGGGATGTTTCCTGCCAACTACGTGGAGCTGATTGAGTGAAGCTTATCCCCCTCCAGCGGGGACCCCCTTACTTCTGGAGGAGGAGGCCCAGGAGTTCATGTTGGACACTCTCTGGAGCAGAACCCCAACAAGGACCAGGCCTTTGGTGGCTCAGCCGCTGTTACACCCAATGCAGCAATAACCCAGTGAACCCCAGACACACGTCCTTCAGCCTCCCAGGCTTTCCACCTGCCTGGTCCTGCTCCCTCAAGGGATACTGAGCCAGCCCCACCTGTGCCCACTCTTTGAGGTCACCACCATAGCTGGGGGGGCCGGGGTGGGGCTCCGAGCAGGGACATCTGGAGGCTGCTTCTCATTGCCTTGTTTTCTTTCTCTCTGGCTTCTAAGGGGAGGGGTGGTGGCTACACTGTTTAGAATGAATGAACTTAGGGAACAGTGAACTTAGAGAATTGCTTTTAGCAGCACATATGATCAAGCTCAGAATGGACTGTGGTGGGTTTGGCAGCAGGGAGCCTGCCTTTCTGGAGCCTCCTTCCCTGTCCCAGTCCGGTTCTTGTCCCCGCGTGCTGGCTGTGGGACATGGAGCCTGGAAGACCAAGCTCCCATACTTGGGTTTGTGAAAAAGCAAAGACAAGACACATCATTCCATGTGACTCCATGCCTGCAGCTCCATATGCACCTCTCAGCTGGATCTGCTTTCAGATAAAGGCCGTGGCCTGGGCCTGCCCACCAAGCATCTGCAAAGCAATCTGAAAGTGGCAGGTCCTGGTCCTGGCCCCAATCTGCTCTGCCTCTCCAGGGGCTCCACAGGCCTTGAGCCACCTGGAAGAGGTGTAAACCTTAGGAGGTCACAAAGGTGGTTATCTCTTGACAAAGAACAGGCCCATGCCTCTCTGCCTCAAGGGGCCTCTGCCCCTCCATGCTTATGAAGAGGTGCACCTGGGGACTGGGGCTGTCTTGTGCCTGTTAGGTGCTGAGTGGGTACCTTGGGCTCTCCAGCCTCACCTACTGGGAGCCTGGGGTAAGGGCTACAAAGAAAGTGCAGCCGGGCCCAACTGCCTCATCTCCTGTCCCTCGGCCTGTCCCAGAGAACAGAAGGCCTGTGAGGGTAGACTGTTGTTGGCTTTTCTATCCCTACATGCAGGTATGGAGCAGCATCCCTGTTATGGATGGGTTACAGCTAGGTCATGGGTCCTCCCAAAAGGATTGTGGCTTAAAAACTTAGTGATCATTGGCTCTTGCAGCTTTGAGAAGGTCACTCTTTGAGATGATACTGATGCTGGGAGTGCAGCTCAGTGGTTAGAGTGATTTCCTAGCAAGCACAAGGCCCTAGGTTCGATTTCCTAACACCACATAAGGAGGGTATGGTGGCACATGCCTGTAATCCTAGTACTTGAGAAGCTGAGGCAAGGTGATTACCTTGAGTTTGAGACCAGCTTAGACTGCCATGCTAGCACAAGGCCCTGAGTTCGATTTCCTAGCACCACATAAAGCTGGACATGGTAGCACATGACTGTGATTCCAGCGCTCAGGAGGCTGAGGCAGATGCATGGTCCTAAGTCCAAGACCAGCCTGGGCTACAGAGTGAGACCATGTCTCCAAAAAAAAAAAAAAAAAAAGTTCCTAAGGAATATCAGCTTCTCACAGAGTAGGCACTAGTTGATACCTGATAATGCAAATTTGGGGATAGCCATACCCCTGGTCTTGGTATCCTCACAGGTGATACACAGGCATGCCACACGTTCTGAACTCAAGGAAATGTGCGGAGAAGCCTTTATTGCCCACCAGCCCTCATTTGGCCTTGCCCTGGGCAGCCACGGCTTCCATGGCCTTGCGCACCGTCTCCTCATCTCCCAGAAACCGCATGGGCTTCGTGGGCTTCAGCGCCTGGTCCAGCTCGTACACGATGGGTATCCCCGTAGGGAGGTTCAGCTCCATGATGGCCTGGTCGGACATCCCTGAGCCAGGAGAACAGCATCTTTAGCCCAGTAGACAACATGGCCTTAGTGAGCTATGGGGCTAAACTTCGGGTACTGACCCAGCTGGAGAGCTAGGCCACTGGAAAGTGCCTAAAGGTCATGGCAACTGAGTGGCTTACAGAAATAGCCCAGCTTTAGGGCCAGACCTTGTCCAGCATACCATCTGTGGTCTTGCCCATCATGAACTGGCCAGATGGAAGAAGAGAGCCCAAGGTGATACTTGCTTTTAGGTTTCTAAGTGCTCAGCAGAGGGGCCTGCGAAACCCAACCTGCCTACTCCCATAGCCCCGCTCAGAATAGCAGCTCAACCTTTGGGACTGGTGTCACTTCATCCTCACGACAAGGGAGCCTTGGGGACATTCCCTGGAGAGCCAGAGACAGTGTACTCCCACTGAAATCATTATCATTGTGCCTCTGCCCCCAAAAGGGAGGGTGGGGGTGTTGCCTTCCTGGGCAACACCCTGCCAGGCACAACAACCCCTAGCAGCTACAATCCATGACTTCCTTGCTGTGACCCCAACAGGCTTGAAGGTCACTCAGAGCAGTGCCTGGCCTCCATGGAGAAGACCGCACCCCGGCTCTGTGTCAGCCCACCATGTTCTTTCGTGGGAGCCCCGTTTCAAGTCTAGGGCCTTGGCCACTGCTCCTTGCCAAAGAGGAGCAAGCCCCTTCTCTGTTCAAACCCCCACCTCCGAATTGACAGGCAAGACAGAAAATCCTTGAAGCTCCCCTGGCAGCTCGAATGCCTTGCAAGTTTCCACTGGCGACTAGGGCTGGGTGCCAGGGCCTGAATCCCAGCCCTTTTCAGGCCAAGGAGGCTGTGAGGTGGGAAAAGAAGCCCTCTGTCACTCCTATCCATACCCAAGGATGTTCTCACCTTCCAGGTGTTTGACAATGCCCCGCAGACTGTTGCCATGGGCAGCGATGAGCACCCTCTTGCCGGCCTTGATCTGGGGGGTTATCTCATTGTTCCAGAAAGGCAGGGCCCGCGCAATGGTATCCTTGAGGCTCTCGCAGGTGGGCAGCTCTCCTGGCTTCAGGCCCGCGTACCGCCGATCCTAGGGGAACTCGGGTCACTTTTGTTTCCTCCCGGGGCTCCTGACCCCGCACCCCCCTCCTCACTCCACAGAACCACCCCTCCCGGGTCCTCCCTGTGGCACACCTTACTGATGGCACCGTAGTAGGGGTGCTTCTCGTCCATAGGTGGTGGCGGGGTGTCGAAGGAGCGCCTCCAGACTTTGACCTGCTCCTCGCCGTGCTTGGCAGCTGTCTCTGCCTTGTTCAGGCCTGTAAGTCCACCGTAGTGCCGCTCATTGAGGCGCCAGGTACGCACCACAGGCAGCCACATCTGGTCGGTGCCGTCCAGAATGGTCCAGAGCGTGCGCACAGCCCGTTTAAGCACCGAGGTGTAGCAGATATCAAACTCCATCTTAGCGTCTTTGATGGCCTTGGCACCCCGCTGAGCCTCCTCGGTGCCCTTCTCACTCAGTTCCGCGTCAAACCAGCCGCAGAAGCGGTTTTCCTGGTTCCACGTGCTCTCGCCGTGGCGGACCATGACAACGCGGTAGGTGGCCATGATTGCGAGGAACTGGGCTGTCTCAGGTGCCTGTTTCTTACCCACTGGCCTTATATCTGCCTTAGCCCTGTCTTCACCCCTCTAACGGCCAATCAGCATCATGGGCAGGATGGGTGCCCCCCCCAACATTAACACCCCACCTAGCCCCACCCCCCTCCACTCGGCCACCAATCAGTGGTCTGAGCTTTGCCCCTTGCCTCACTACCTACCAATCAGCGTTCCAGGCAAAACGGACGGGGTGAGAGGACAGGGCTGCTGGCCAGTAGGAGTGAACCATGGCCGCTAAGGAACAGGACTTAAAAATAGACACACCATCTTAAAGCACGCCCAGGCTCAGGTGACAGGCAACAACCAGCTGGCACCCAGATCAACTAGGGGGGCGGTGAATGGGGCCAGGCTAAAGGACAAAAGTCAGGCTGGGCCAGTGGTGCAAGCGTTTGATGCCAGTACTCTGGGAACCTGAGGCAGGAGAGTCCCAACACAATGCTGAGCCCAGCTTGGAAACAGCATCTTAAGGAGATTCTGTCTCAAAATCAAAAATAAAAAAAGGCCTAGATGTATCTCTCATTGCAAAGACTATAGGTTCAATTCCATACTGCAAATCATAAGCAATTAAATGGAAGTGAACTGCAACATATACCAATCAACATTATGAAGCACTCCACCCAACAACAGAACGCAGCAACTGAGACCCTGTCTTAAAATCAAATATAAAAATGGGCTAGGGGTGTAGGTCACTGTGAAGGCCCTGGGCTCCTCAGTACCACAGTAAATAATAACAGAAAATACACACTGAACAAAACAAGTGCTGACAACACATAGCAACTATAGCTGGAAAATACGTAACTGTGGAGATGGGGAAGAACACCGTTTTGCACTCTGCAAAACACTGGCACAGCAAACACCTTCAGATATTATAAACTTAAACATATACTTAACATATGACCCCATAACCCTTGTTATTTACTCAAGAGAAATGAAAATGTTTACCCAAAAGCTGAAGCCTTCATGCTCACAGTAGTTCCATTCATAATCAGCAAAGCCTAGACATAACCCAATCCTTCACTGGACAGACGGTGTAACACCCATATAAGGAAATATTATGCAGCAAGAAAAAGACTAAACTGAGGCTGGGAGCATGCATGGCTAGGTGACTGGAGTGTATACTTAGGAAGCATGAGGTACTGGTTTGATTCCCCTGCACCACATAGTAGCTGGTTATGGTGGCACACTTGTAATTCCAGCACTCAGGAGCTGAGGCATGAGGACTGCTGTATGTTCTGGGCCAGCCTGACCTACAGAACAAGACCTTGTGTCAAAAAAGAAATATGGGGTGCTGGAGGAATGGCTCGGCGGTGAAAGTGCTTGCTTAGCACTAAGTACCCGAATTTGATTCCCCAGCACCACATAAACTGGGTGTGCGGGACATGCCTATAATCCCAGCACTAGGGAGGCTGAGACAGGATTGCCTTGAGTTCAAGGCCAGCTTGGGCTCCACAGTGAGTTCAGATCCAGTCTGGACTGTCAAGCAAAACCCTGTCCCAAAAATATATATATATGGATATGGTAAACAACTCATATGGACCTCTGAGGCATTATGCTGAGGGAAAGGCCAGGGTAAGTGACACGTACCTTCTTCCACTTCTGTGACAGCTATTGTGACAGGGAACAAAGCATGCAGGCTGGGGTGGGGTGGGGAGCCAGGTGCCACGGTGGCAGCACTGGCCGTGTTCTGGGAACAGATCTGTTGTGTCCTAAGGGAGGCCCAGTGACAAGTCAACATGCGTCAGAATTCATAAAACCGCCAAGCCTGGTAGTGTAGGCCTATAATCCTGGCACTCTGGGAAACTGAGGCAGGAGAATCACAAGTTCAAGCCCAGCCTGAACACTTAGCAAGACCCTTTCTCAAAACAAAACAAAACAAATGTCAGGTCTGTCTTTCTCAGTTACCCCCATTTCTGGGCTCCGCCACTCATCCTATCTTAAAAGCCCTGGGTTTGGTGTGACTGGTTGGCGGATAGTGTGTGGAGTACCCAAGCCTATAGCCGTGGTCTCTGGCCACTGGGGACAGCTGTGTCCACACTGTACCCAGGCCTGTAGCGAGTGCTCAGCCTTACTTGATAAAACATTTGTAATTGAATATTGAATTGAATATGGTGTTTTTAATTTGTACAAAACAGTTAAAATATTCTAGAATGTTCTATCAGAGTTGTGAAACATGAAAAAAAAAATAGTCCAGTTTATTTAATGTTAATTTTAAAAATAAAAGTATTTTTTAATGTGGTGCATGGTCCTGGAAGCCCTCACCTGACAAGGTAGCAGGACAGCAGGCCCCAGGCAGGCAGACGTGAGGACAGAGTCAAGCCTGCCTTGGCTTTGTGCCTTGGAGAGAGGGACACAAAATGCTGTGGGATCTAGACCCGTGGGGAGGGAAAGGCTGGCCAAGGGGAGGCAGAAACAGGAGAGTCCTGGGGTCGTGAGGACACCAGGCAAGAAGAGATGTGGTGGCAGACCTGGGAGCCTGGTCAGGTCTAAGGCTCCTTTCCCGGGGCCTCTGCAGCAGTCAGCCCCACCCCACGACCCCACGATACTTCACAGCCTCTACCCCCTTGCCAGGTGGAGGCAGGAGCATGAAGGCTTCCCATCCTCTGGGCACACTAAGCAGGCACCCAAGGAGACACAGCCACGGCGCCCTGATGAGGGCAGTGCAGGAATCTGGGTTACAGAAAGGCTGAAGCCAGCCTAGGTCACACGGATACAGCCCAGAGTAGGCCCAGGGCTACAGCACCTCTGTCCCGGTGGCCAGTGGGCAGCGTCAAGCGTTCCTCTGCTCAGGGGGAAGGTATGCAAGACCCAGGAGTCTGAAGATGTCATCCTCAGAAGCCACGTGGAAAACTGTCTTCTGATGGGAGCAGGGGGTTCAGGAGCCAGGTCGCACCCAGCACTCTACCATACGGGCTTCAGGTAGATGGGGCTGCTCCCAGGAACAGACAACGGCAGGACCTGGGTGCTGGGACCAGGATCTGGAAGCCCAGGAGGCAGCTGTGATGGCCCTTAACCCACACCTACCTGCTCTGGATCAAACAGCCCATGGCTATTCAGACACAGCCCCTTCTCCTTGCGGCTGAAACGGCGCAGCTCCCGCTCGAAAAGCTGGGTTAGGGAGGAGTGCACGCCTCAGCAGTGCCACCTGCCTGCCTGTCCACAGCCCCCCATCCCCACACCCACTGCCCACAGGAGAAAGAACTGGGGGAAGCTCAGGCTTCAGTAGAGCCACCTGTCCACAGCCCCATGCCCACTACCCACCTGTGATCCAGTCCAGCCAAGCAGTGCAAAAGGGAACTGACTGTGGGGAACAACCACTAAGTCTACCCGCACAGCCTTCCACGGGGGCCGGAGCTCTTGGGACCCTCCCACAGCTGCCCTGGGGGATTGTGGCAGGCGGAGAATGCAGAGACTCCGCTCGAATGCATCCATGGTGTGGCTCTCCTGAGCCAGGTGGCTCATGTCCCACAGGCGGCTAGGATGGTGCTGGTGGTACAGGACAAGGCCCTGTGGGGACAGCATGAGTGCACAGTTTGCCCTGTGTGGGCAGTGTCTCCAAGATCTCACCTGGCTCTGAGGGGAGAGGAACGGGGAGCAGCAGTGCCAGGCCCACCCCGTGCAGGCAGTATCCTTGAGGTCCCCAAGGCCTCACCCGGCTCTCTAGGCCAAGCATCACGCTGGGCAGCAGCCCTGCCTCCTGTCCCTCCACAGGGTGGCTGATGAGGAGGTCTACATCGTGGCCCTGCAGCTTTCCCCTGCCAAGGACAGGGACACAGCTCTTACCTCGGCCCTGTTCCAGAGGAGGGGACAGTAGTCCGCCCAAAGGGAACGAGGAGCCCTACCTCCGGAAGCCTCCGGCCAGTGTGACGGTGGCCCCAGGCAAGGCCTGCTCCACGGCGGCCTCTATCAGCTGGAGCAGTGCCTCAGCGTCAGGCCGTCCCACCGGGGTACTCAGGTCCAGATGGTACTGCAGCCCTGCGGTGGCAAGGCCCCGGTCAGCCCACATGTGGTCATCCAGCCCCTTGACATACTTGTTTTTTGTTTTGTTTCAGGATAGTAGGGATTGGCCCAAGGGCCTGCACATTGAGCTACCGCTCCAGCTCTTTTGTTTGTTTTGTTTTTGAGACAGAGTCTCACTCTGTAGCCCAGGCTGGCCTTGGACTCACAGCAAATCTTCCTGCTTCAGCCTCCCTAGTGCTGGGATTACAGGCATGTGCCACCACAGCTGGCTTTATGTGATGCTGGGGAATCAAACTCAGGACCTAGCACTCACTGGATAAGCACTTTAACTGCTGTGCCGTTCCTCCAGTCCCTATTGTGTGTTTTAATTTTGCCCCACGCCAGGCTCAGACTGTGATCCTCCTGCCTTAGCCTGCTAAGGTGCTGGTCTGACAGGTACATGCTACCACGTTAGTTCTTCAGCTTCACATATGGCTGATACAGGCATGAGGTCACATAAGGATCCAAGCTGACAGAGGCAGGGTACGGGCATCACTTTTAAGGCTCCAGTCTTGCCATTCATAAAGTCACCCACTCAGTGGTCAGAAGACAGGGCTCGTGGCACAGGTCTATCCCCTGAACTCTGGGAAGCTGAGGCAGAAGACTGCGAGTTTGAGCCCAGCCTGGGCAACTTAGTGACGTGGTGAGACCCATCGCTAAGCAAAATATTTAAAAGGAGCGGGGGATGTAGCTCAGTACAAAGCCTGACATGATGAAAAAGGAAGCGGTGGCTCTACCATCTTCCTTAGCTGCTTCATGTCCCCTGCTGCCCCAGGGGCACCCGGAAACTTCCACGTGCAGTGGAGAGGCCTGCACTGAGGGACTGTAGTGCCATGCACAGCGAGCCCTCGGGACATCTATCTATCTCATCCTGGGGAGCAGGACTGAGGGACTGTAGGACTGCAGGCCAGCCCAGCAGGACATGCTGGCTGTCACCCACACCAGGCAGCAGCCCAGGGGATGTGCAGACATGTGAACCAGAGCTGTCAAACTCTGGCCTGACAAACCTCAAAGCAGGCGTTTTTCCCAGTCACGGCAGCTCCCAGTGCCAGACACCATGCTAGACAGGCCCATGGCCCAGTCTATCCCTCACTCAGGCATAGGTCCAATGGAAGCTGATCCCAGCACCACAGCCCCTGCCACACTTTTAGCCCCCACCACTCACTGCCTGGCACCGAGACCCATCTGCATGGTCACCTGAGCAGCACTCAGCAGTCCACACCAGGGCTCAGGAAAGCAAGGCCACCCTTCATACGCTCACCCGCCCTCTGCTGCCGGGTCAGTCTCTGTGGCTGCGCTCGGAGCTCATCCAGGGTTCGCAGTCCCTCCTGATACCACCGACTGGCAGTCTTAACCCCAACCCCGAAGATCTGGGTGAAGAGCTGTGAGGAGGAACATGAATAAGAAGCAGAACTCCCAGGCTGACACCCTCAGGTACAACTGCGTGCCCAAGGCCACAGGAGAAGATGCCAGCCCAGAAACCACCTGCCAGCTACTTGCAATGAAAGCAAACCACACACCTGGCCCAGCCCAGGAGAGGCAGCCTTGGGGCTCTGCCACCCCAGCATCCCTCAGAAGCAGTCCCCTCATCTCCTGTAAAAGGTTTCTACATGGGCAGGCTGATGGTACAGGCCTATAATCCCAGTAGTCTGGGAGACAGGGATGAGGAATCCAATTTTTTGCCCAGTCTGGGCCATCTAGCCACTTAGTGAAGCACTATCTAAAAAAAAAAAACAACAAAAAAAAAAAAACTTTTTTTTTAAAGAAAGAATTGGGGATATAATTCAGTTCAAAGATCCAGGGTTTGCGGCTGGAGGAATGGCTCAGTGGTTAGAGCTCTTGCCTATCAAATGCTAAGTCAAGCACTAGGTACCTGAGTTAGATTCCCCAGCACCACATAAGCTGGGTGTGGTGGTACACAACTATAATCCCAGCACTTGGGAGGCTGAGACAGGAGGATTACTGTGAGTCCAAGGCCATCCTGGGCTCCATAGTGAGTTCAGTACCAACCTGGGCTACAGAGCGAGACCCTATCTCAAAATAAATAAATAAACAAAGATTCTGGGTTTGAGGAGAGTAAGCCTTAGGCAGCAACACAGATGTGGAGGCTGTGGCTGTGTCTCCCACAGTGGGAGACACTGGTGTACGTCAAGAAAGGACAGAGCTACTGCCCGAGGGGTTGGGGAACAGCTGCAGCCCTGCCCTTACTGGGCTTTGCGAGGCCAGCTTTTCCCTGATTCTCTGAACCCATAACATATGACATGCCATTGTTACTGTGGCCAATAGAACCTAATACTGAAATTAGTTAGGTGTGGTGGCATACACTCATAATCCCAGCTACTTGGGAGGCTGAGGCATGAGGATTGCAAGCTCAAGACCTGCCTGGGCAACTTAATAAGACTTTGTTTCAAAAAAAAAAAAGGGGGGGGGGTGAGGGGTAAGGTCATAGGAACATAGCTCTGTGGTAGAGAAGTAGCCTAGGGCACAGGCGCTAGGTTCAATTCTCAGTATGCAAGGTGGGGAAACAGATGGTGCTGAGTGATCTAGAAAATTCTCTGTGCTTGTCTCCTGCCTGCCTATTCCACTAGACAGTTACGTGCTATCAGCTGTCAGCTTAGCTGCCATTTCCCCTCAGAGCTCAGAGCAGGGTTACCTTCCCCTGCTCACCTCCCTGTCCCGACCCCACCTGCGCACCTTCATGGTCCGGTACCTCTCTGAGCAACGAACTCTCTCCACCTCCTCACACACGCCATGCTCCATCAACTCCTGGGAGAAAAGACAACACGCAGCGCTAAGCCCCAAGCCAGAAAGAATGAGCAGTCAAGGTCGGACCAGGGCTTTGGCTGCCGGGGTCAAGTGGGATGTGGCGAAGGAAGCTGTCTCAGGGAGATGGGCAGCAGGAGCTACAGCCTCTGAGACCCCCAGGCTCCAGGTAGTACCGGTCACCTCGCAGAAGGATGGCAAGTCCCAGGACCTACAAACGTTTTTGTTATATGCAGTCTTGGAATGAAGCCCATGGCCTTCGTTAAGCTATATCCCTAGCAATTCTGTGATATTTTTCTTTTGTTTTGTGTGGCCCTAGGGATGCAATGGGGCCTTCATACTGAGCTATATCTTCAGCTCCTTTTAATTCTGATTTTTTTTTTTTTTTGAGACAGGGACTTGCTTCACAGTCCAGGCTGGCCTCAAACACGTGGCAATCCTCCTGCCTCAGCCTCCCAAGTGCTAGGATTACAGGTGTGTACCACCACACATGGCTTATGTAGTGCTGGGGAATCAAACCCAGGGCCTTGAGCTTGCTAAGCAAGCACTTTAACCGCTGAGCTATTCCTCCAGTCCCTGATTTATACTTTTGAGATAGGGTCTTGCTCTATAGTCCAGGTCCTAAACTCACTGTGTAGCCCAGGCTAGCCTCAAGTTCACAGCAATCCTCCTACCTCAGCCTCCTTAGTGCTGTAATTACATGTGTGTATCACCACACCCAGTTTACATGGTACTGGGGACCTGAACTCAGGCCTTGCACTTGCTAGGGAAGTGCTTTAACTACTGTGCTATTCTATTCTCCTATCCCTTTTTATTTTGATTTTGAGACAAGGTCCCACTAAGTTGTTACATTGCCCAGGCTGGCCTTGAACTTGCAATCCTCCTGCCTCAGCTTCCCAGAATGCTAGGATTACAGGCCTGTGCCACCAGGTCCAGCTCCCAGATAAATTTTTTGATTTTGAGATAAGTCTTACCAGGTTACTAAGTTGTCCAAAACTGCAATCTTCCTGCCTCAGCCTCCCAGAATACTAGAATTATAGGCCGGAAGCATCAGGCTGTTTCTTTACGTATACAAAAGCCTCTTTTGCTAGTTAGTACAAGTCCCTGAAGTGAAAATGCACAGAAGGGCAACTCAGTGTATTGGTTTCCAAGGGCTCTACTGGGTGCTCTTTCCTTCTGTCCCTGGCAACTGAGACCCATGGCAATGGCAGAGCCAGTGGCGCCCTTCCAAGTCCTTGGCAATGAGGATGGCTTGCTAAGCCCTGGGACTCATCGGTCCTTCTCCCTGGGCTCTGAACACCACACCTCTCCTTTCTCGCTCCCTGTTCTATCTGTTCCACATGGCAGGCACCTACCTGGACCACCCTACGGGAATGTTCTCCAAAGTGGGGCAGTCCCTGCAGCTGGCTGGGGGCCGTAACAGGGCCAGGAAGGGCCTTGAGCACGGAGGAAGCTCTGCTGAAGGAGAGAAGGCGGCCCTCACTGCCCTCAAAGCCAGCTGCCTCCGCCAGGGTCTCCAGAGCCTCCTGTGGAGAGGGGCTCCTAGTAAGGCAGCAAGGGCCACGCACCTCCCCTGGACCTACCAGCCCCCACCCAGCTGCACTCATGTCCACCTGAGTCCCTGGGGCCAGGGCTTAGTCAGACACAGCTCACCGTGAGGCTCGTGTTATGGTGCACAAGGGGCGTACAACGCTGGCAGGCATAGGCTGGTACCCATGTTGGGCCTGAGGATTCCTTCCTGGGCTCGGCCATCTGAGGATCAATGGGGAGGCCATCATGAGGCTGCAGGGCTGGAGGGAGCCAGGCAGCACCTGGACCTCGCATGAGCCATCTCCCTCAAGAGTTCATGGGACAGAGGGCTGATGCTGAGAAAGCAACAGAATCAAAGGCTGGGACAGGGTGCTCGGGCCAGAGTAACAGCAGCACCGTCTGCATCTTGGGGAGCACCGTTTCTGCCAGGAGCTGATGTGCTCTACGTTAGGACCCCGACTAGGCCTGGGATGGTTGTAGGTAGAAGGCGGCTCATACCCTGATAATCTCATTTCTGGAGACCGGCAGGAGTGAAGTCCCTCCCTCTTATCCCAGGCCCAGGATGGCCCGCAGCTCAGGTTGCATTATACCCAAATTCCCAATTTTTCCCTGCTTCCAGCCCCTTACCAGAAATCACGTAGTCAGACCTGCCGTGCAAATTTGACTACTTTCAGATCCCAAAATCCCTCCAATCAATAAATGACCCTTGCCCTGTTACCCTGGCTGACCCACCCCCCTTGAACTGCTTATAAGCCTGGCCTTCACCTGCAATAAACGAGTTGTTACACTGATTCAGTCTCCCGGATGTGATTCTGCCGTACTCATGCCGCTTGAGACCCTGTTCCCCCAGACTTCCCTGGTTCCTGATCGCTGGCGGCCAACTGTAGCAGGGACCCCAGGGATCCCAACCCTCTAGGAGATTCAGGAGCTCACCCCTACTCTACAACCCCAAACCCCAGAGCACCCTGAGGATGGGCTCCTGCCCACTGACAGGTCTCCATCTGCTCAGCCAAGAGGGAAGGCCTGAAGACTCAAAGATCAAAAGGCCCCAAGGGGTGTGGACATTTGTCAGACACAGCTGCAGCCCCTCTCCTGGCTTCTCGGGGCTCCCTTCCTCCTACTCTGGAGGGTCAAGGCACTGCTGCTCCAGCACATGCCCCAGCCACGGTGGGACTGCACCTGCTCACCTCCAGGCGGTGACGGTCCTCCACAGGCACGGGCTGCCCCGCTGCCATACTCTCTGTGAACCAGCTGATGTCCAGCAAAACTGGATGGGACCGTCCTGGGGGAGTGGCTGCCATGCGCTCCTGCCAGCAGGCTGCCTCCTGTGGGGAGGTCCTCTCCATCACCACCTGCGTCACCTCGGAGCTGGCAAGGGAAGGGAGGTGACACCCAGGGCCCTCTGTTCAACTCAGTGTCCCCTCCAAATAGTGACTGTCCTTTTGCTTCAAATGACATCTCCTCCTCCAGAAAGCCTTCCCAGCCCCTCCTCCAGGCAGCTGAACACCAGTGCTCCCGAACCCTGTTTCTGTTGGGCATAGTGGGGCAGGCCTGTACTCCTAGCACTGAGAGAGGCGGAGGCAGGAGAATTATAAGTTTGAGCCCACTTGCATAACTTAGGAAGATCCTGTCTCAAGGAATGGGATGGTTATGTAGCTCAGTGCAAAGGTCTTGAGCTCAATTCCCAGTTCCAGAGTGAAAAACTGTGGTTTTCCTAAGAGAACCTGACAGCCTGACTGTTTTAACCTGTTTCTCTCCTCCTCAGAGACCAGGTGGTCCTCTCCAGTGCTGGGTCTAGGCACAGGTGTGGGGCCTGCTGGCTTCTGCCTGAACCACAGCACAGCACATACCTGCTGCAAGCCCTTGGGCAGGTCGGCTCTCCCCTCTCTGTAGAGCAGAAACAGCATATTACTTTGTACGGCTGCTCCAAAAGTAGTGCTTCACCGCATTCTTTGGGTTGTTTTGTAGGTATATTCGTTTTGCAGTACTGGTGACTAAGCCCCGGGCTTTACACTAAGCTACATCTAGAGCCCTTTTCTGTATTTTTACTTTGAGACACAGTTGCCCAGGCTAGGGATGAACATGCAGTTCGCCTGCCTCAGCCTAAGTCCTTGAAGTTGTTCAACTAAGTAACATATAATCAGGGGCTGCAGGCTTAGTTCAGCGGTTAAAGCAATTGCCTAGCAAGCACAAGGCCCTGGGTTCGATTCTCCAGCACCATGGATGTGGGGGAGTGCACCTGTAAGACAGTACTCAAGAGGCAGGAGGATTGCTGCGAGTTCGAGGCCCGTCTGGGCTACACAGCGAATTTAGGGACAGCCTGTGCTATGGTCGCAAGACTCTGTCTCAAAAAATAATGAGAACGTGAGACCTGGCCTAAGTCCCTTTGCTCTCCCAACTCAAAGTCGGGTGCCTCCCGCGGGGCACCCCCCACCCCGCCCCGGTCCTAACGTAACACACAGCACCTTGAACACACGTCAGGGCTGGCGAAGAATCGCCCGACTCCCCGCCACCCGCCACGGAGCCACCGCCGGGCTCCCGACCAGAGACGACACACGGGGCTTCAGCGTGCCCGCGCAGAGCCGCCCTTGGAGTTGCGCACCTGTAGGTGTCGAGGACGCGGAAACCTTTGGAGAGCGCCAGGCGCGTGAGGAAGGCCCGGCGGCTACGGCCCATGCGTGGCTCAGCCAGGTAGATGGCGACGGCGGGGAAGAGCGCTGAGGACTGCGCGGAGGAGGCAGCAGCCCCGCCGGGAGACCCGACCCGCGCTCGCCGCCGCTTTGGGAGCATCTGGTCCTCGACTTGGCCTCTGAGGTTGGACAGCAAGGGAGAAGCGGGCGGAAGGCAGGCGGAAACCGGAAGGAAGGCGGCCGGAAGCCGGAAGGAAGAAGACTCCGCGGCAGGCCCCGCCCCTATGCAAATCCAGCCCTTGGCCCGTCCTCCCTTCCGACCTCAGTGGCGCCCTGTGGCGCCCGTGCCCGGCTTGGTCCCGGAGGCCGCGCCCTCCTGCAGGTATCGTTTAATAGAAGGCACGCCCGCTTTCCATTTAAATTATCCTCCTCCGGGCGGGAGGAATAGCTCATCGCTTAAAGCGCCTGCCTTGGAAGCTCCAGACCCTCCCTGGATTCGATTCCCCGGCGTCCCAGGAACCAGGAGCGGTGGGTCGCGCCAATGATCCCGCACTCGCGGCCTACATAGTAAGTTCAGGACCTGCCTGGACTACAGAGCGAGACCCTGCCTCAAAATAAATAATAAATAAATAAATTATCCTTCTGTAAAGTTCTGACTGGCTTAGTGCAGACCCCCTTGGCGGGGAGGAGGGAGGGACCTCGTTCTTCCATCCCTGCGGGATGCCGCCCTAGTCCCAGCGGTCCACGGGTGCGCAGGCTTTCAGGGGGCAGCTGGGAGGCTTTTTAGCCCAATGGTGCTGGGAAAACTGGCTGGCCCTTCGGAAAAACAGAAACTGGCGTCCTCCCTCCCTGCTGAGCACCAAATAAATTCCAGATGTATCAAACATTTAAACCTGAAAAAGAAACCAAAAGTGTACTGGAAAAAAGTAGGCAAAATTTTTTGGACTAAGTATCACAATAAACTTGGAAATACTAAAGAAGAAGAATGAAACACAGACCACGTACACATTTAAAATGTGTTTAAAAATTAAGGATGAAAGTAACTCATGCTTCTTAAATGTGACATAGTTTGAAATTAAGACTTTAGCATAATTATAGCATTCAAAGAAATAAATAAAAAAGAGGAACGTAATGAACTTTTCTAAAGCCAGACAAACTAAGCATTCTGTGAGGCAGAGGCAAGAGGATCACCAGTTTCAGCCCAGGGGCTGAAGGAATAGCTCAGCAAGCACTGAGCACTGGAGTTCGATTCCCCAGCACCACATAAACTGGGCATGGTGACACTTACCTGAGCACTCAGGAGGCTCAGGCAGGAGGATGGCCATGAGTCCAATGTCAGCCTGGGCTACATAGTAAGTTCAGGACCAGTCTGGGCCAAAGAGTGAGACTGTGCCTCAAAAAAAAAAGTCTTTACCTCCTGGGTTATCAGACACAAGAACATTCTTCAAATATGTTAAATTCATGAACATGTTTCTATAAATTTGTTTGTGTGTGTGATATTGGGGATTGACCTCAAGGCCTTTGCACTGTGTTACATCCCCAGCAGGCCCCCCACCCCAGCCCCTTTTGAGACAGGGTCTCACTGAGTTGCTAAGTTACCCAGGCTGAACTTGAATTTATGATCCTCCTGCCTGAGCAGGAGAGCTGAGCAGTCAGCAGAGCCAGGCATGAATGGGTAGGTGGGGGTCTCCTAGAAAGTGGGGGCCTCAGCCTGTTTTAGGTGGGCTGTCCCAGTAAACATGACCCAGGGGCGAAGTCCCCAGCCTCTTGTCCTGTTCTCTGGGTCTGCCCATCCTCCCAGGGTCAGAGAGGCTATGTACTGCTCCCTCGGCCACTACCATTCCTGCTCATCTCATACTTCTGGTTTGAATTACTTTTGCCCAGATGTATGAGTTTTGTAGTTTTCCAAAATGAATCTCATCCGGTTATTTCCTACTTCAATTTCCAGCTTGGAGAGGCCCCTGGGGATCGCTCCTCAGCACTTACATCCCTCCCTGGGACCTCCTTCAGATTCACCCACCTGTGCTCAGCCTGTCCGGAGGCCCAGGTGTCTCTCCTGTCTCAGCCCCCACCCTGGCACTGGGCTGTTCACAGCAGCGCTGTGGTTAAGGTGCTTCAGGGTGTTTGTGTCCCATGACTGCTATTAAAAAAGACCACAAAGTAGGCTTTCCAAAACAGCAGAACTTCATTCTCTCACAGTATCAGGAGCTAGAAGTTAAATCTCTAGCCAGGATCGGTGGCACAGGCCCGCAATCCCAACAGTTTGGGAGGTTGAGGCAGCAGGTGCACCACAGGTTGGAGCCCAGCTTGGGCAATTTAGCAACTTAATGAGACCTTGTCTTGAATAAACAATAAAAAGGGGGCTGGGAATGTAACTCAAAGTGAAGGGGTGCTCACTCCCTGATATCCACTCCCCCTCCACACCCACAACCCCCAAAGAACCTCCATCTGTTAACAGGGCACACTGCTGAAAGTCTCCAGGAGAGGGTGCCCTGAGCCGGTGGCCCCTGCCCTTCAGGGCTTGTTCCTGCCTCACTCCAGGCTGCGGCTGCTTTGATGCCTCTGCCCTTCCCTTTGGTCTCCTCTGCCTCTACTCTGTCTCCTCCCCTTTTCTTTCTTTTTTCTTTTTCATTTATTTTTGCAATATGAGGGATCAAACCCAGGAGTGCTCTATTAGTAAGCTATATCCTAAATCCTAAGTTTTAGCTTTTCTTTTTTTGGTAGTGGGGATTGAACTCAGGGTTTTCCCTTTCCCATTCCCTTTTTATTGTTTAATTGAGACAATGTCTTGCTGAATCACCAAATTGCCCAAGCTGGGCTCCAACTCGTGAATTCGTGATGCTCCTGTCTCAGCTTCCCAGAGCACTAGCATTAGAGGCCTGGGCCAACAGGTCTGGCAGCTTTATATATTTTTTTGATTTTGGTTTTTTGTTTTTGTTTTTGTTTTTTGTTTTTTGTTTGGTTGGTTGGTTTTTTGAGTGTCTTGCTCTGTAGTCCAGGCTGGTTCTGAACTCACTATGTAGCCCAGGCTGGCCACAAACTTTAGGCAGTCCTTCTACCTCAGCCTCCCGAGTGCTGGGGTTATGGGTGTGTGCCACCACACCTAGCTTGTTTTTTGTTTGTTTATTTTAATATAACTCAGGGCCTTTGCACTGAGCTATACCCTCAGCCCATTTTTTTCTTTTTGATTTTGAGGCAAGGTCTTGCTAAGTCATTTAATTGCCCAGGCTGGGCTAGAATTTGTAATCTTCGTACCTCAGCCTCCCAGAGTATGGGGATTACAGTCCTGCACCACTACACCTTTCTTGTGTTTGCTTTCTATTTCTTTCTTTCTTTTTAAATGCACACTAGGACTGAGGTTGTAGTTCAAAGGCAGAGTACTTGCCTAGTATGCCTGAGGCTGTGGATTCAATCCTTAGTACAAAGTGGGGGCTGGTAGTGCAGGCATGTGATCTCAGCACTCAGGAGGTTGGAGCAAGAGGATCACTGTGATCTGAAGGCCAGCGTGGGCTCCAAAGAGAGCTCAGGACCAGCCTGGACATACAAAGGCCTCGGGTTCTATCTCCACAGACTTTGTCTCAAAAAAAAAAAAAAATCTGTCCCCAGTATGGCAAGCGTACACACCCAGATTTGATCAATGAGGTGTTTCTTGGTAACGATGCTTAATGTTTGACGGAGGAGAAGGTGGGATACAGGAGAAACTGGGCGGGCTGTGGGCTGAGCAAGGCAGCAGATACCAGCACAGGCGGTTCACACTACTTCTTTCTGCTTGATCTGATGGATCTGATGGCTGGCGTTTCCCAGAACAGACTGTCCAGACCCACACATGTGCAAAGAGCAAGCCTAGCCTGGTGCTATCTGCCAGATGGCTCTGAGACTTCTGTTCCATGTGGCAACTCATGACTGTCCTGTAACAGCTGCCAGGAGGGTGACATCAGTGTCCCCACCTTACTGAAGAGGAGCTGGGGATGCAAAGAAGGCGGACTTGAGCAGAAGGTGACAGCCACTGGGTGTGAGCTGGCTGCCCGGCTCCTTCTGGTCTGACTGTCCCAGAAGCCTCTAGGAGACTTGGTGACCGACTGAGGGCTGTTGCCTGTGAGGGTGGGGTGGTCTAGAACTTAATACGACTCACTTAAGTAGTTTTGTTGTCTGGCCTGTTTTGTTTTCTAGTTTTTGTACAATGAATACATAGTACTAATATAATAAAAGTCATTTAAAATAAGCGTGGTGCTGGAGGATGGCACAGCGGTTAAAGCGCTAGCCTTGCAAGCGTACGGCCCTGGGTTCGATTCTTCAGCACCACATACACTGGAAGCGGTGGCACACACCTATAATCCCAGCACTCGGGAGGCTGAGGCAGGAAGATTGCCGTAAGTCCAAGACAGCCTGGGCTCCATAGTGAGTTCAGGACCAGCCTAGACTACAGAGCGAGATCCTGTCTTCAAAAAAACCCAATAAAATAAGTGCAATGGTATATGTATATGTATATAAAATACTAAAGTTTAATGTAAATATTATGTATCACATATATGCATATTAATAAATGGGAAAAAATGAACGTAGACAAGTTTTTTCACTTATGATACATGATATGATTATAATGCAAAGCTATACCACAAATAAAATAAAATCAACCATTAAAATTTTTTAAATGACTAGGATTAGAGATGTAGTTTGGTGGTTAAAGCACTTGCCCAGTGGGCCTAAAGTTCTGGGTTCAATTACACAGCACCACATAAACTAGTCATGGTTGTAAATGCTTCTTATCCCAGCACCTGGGAGGCTGAAGCAGGAAAAAGGCTTGCCATGAGTTTGAGGTCAGGCTGGATTACATGGTGAGTTCAGGACCAGTGTCTTGGTTACTTTTTCATTGTTGAGACACAATACCTGACATCCACAATTTAAGGGGAAAATATTTACTTTAGCTCCCAGTTTCAGAAGGTCTCAGTCCATTCATGGGCAGCTGTCAATGATGGAAGCGCACAGCAGAGGCCCAGATGGAGGAATACCACCACTTCATGGCAGGGCAGACAGGAAGCCAGGCTAGGGGAGAGGCACGGAGCTAGCATGTGTCCTTCCAGGTCATGTCCCAGTGTTCCCCTTCTGGGTCAAGCCTCTGGGTTCCTCCCCATCTAGGTTAAGCTCCATTGATCTGCCCCTTCCATGTCACATGCCCTGTAATGTGCCATGCCCCCAAAATCTAGGATGCACCTGTAATCCACCCCTCCTGGGTAGGCCCCACCTCTTAATAGCACATGGTCCCACATCATCCAAATACATGAAGCTTTTGGGGGATGTTCTAGATCAGCCTGGACCACAGAGTGAGACCCTGTCTCAAAAATAAATAAATAAATAAATGCAAAAGTCTAGGCTCAAGCCCCAGAAATGGGGAAGAAAAAATTTGCTCACTCTGTAGCCCAGGCTGCTCCTGAACTCACTATGGAGCCCAGGCTGGCCTTGGATGTATGACAATCCTCCTGCTTCTGTCTGTGCCACCACACCCAGCTTCTGTGGTGCTGGAGAATCAAATTTGGGTACTTAGCGCTTGATATAGCACTTGCTCAGCAAGCGCTTTAACTGCTGAGCCATTCCTCCAGGCCCCCCCCCAAAATTTTTTTTTAAGAATTTTATTTAACAGCTTCCTTTTACCAAAGATTCATTATTTTTTAGACACAAGTGTCTGGATTTGTGTCCATGAATTCTTGCACCATTTTAAGAGGTTTGATAGTGTCATTATTACGTCATTTTACAGAGGCGAGAAACTGAGGCTCAGACAGAAAGCACATGAATATGGAGAGGGAATCTAAGGCAGTTTGCTCTGAGGCCACAGCTGGCTGCTAAAATCCCCGGAAGCTGGGAATGTTCACTCTCCAGCATGAGGATTGTGGGTTCTCTTCTAGAGTTTTGCTTGCTTCTATATTTCATTTTTAGAAGCTGGAGGCAATAACTCAACAGTTAAAGTGCCTGGCAAGCACAAGGCCCTGAGCTCTATTCCCCAGCACCACATAAGCCAGAGATGGTTGCACACGCCTGTAATCCCAGCATTTGGAAGGCTGAGGCAGGAGGATTGCCATGAGTTTGAGGCCAGCCTGGACTACATAGTAAGCTAAGGACCAGCCTGGACTACAGAGCAAGACCCTGTCTCCAAAATAAAAACTCATTTTCAGTATATTTTGTTATGCAGAAGGCAAAATCTTTTATGCAACCAAAGTTCTCTATCCTTCCTTGGGAGACTCCCCCTTCCCCACAAGAATATAAGCACAGACTCCTGTTTTCTTTTAATATGTTCATGGTTTTCTTAAGATTATCATCTTCAGCCTGGCTGGAGTTGAGTTTGATGAAGGTTCGAGGAGGAATCAACCTCAACATTTGTGTGGTCTTGTTTGTGGACAGCTGGTGCCTCCTCCTCTCTCACAGAACACTGGGCTAATTGTTACACGGGTTGTCACATGCCCTCTTCCCAAATCTCAAGCTGTAGTTACTCACTGGGGCTAGAAGCCGGCCCGCACACCCCCTTCCCTGGCTGCGGAGACCTCCCCACCCTCCCCACACCACCACACACCACGGGCTGCTGTCCACCCTGCGGTGAGTGGAAGGAATGCGAAGCACACTCAGCAGCCTGGCAGAGGAGTGTGCGCTGTGGAAAATCACATGTAGTTTCCACGTTGCTGGAAAACACGGACATTGCTCCACTGGGGGTGAGAACTCCAGGCACTGATGGGAAAACCCCAAGCCCCCAGGATCAGGAGCTGCCTGTCCTGGGGAACCCATGCAGCCAACCCCTGGAGCCATCTGAGCCCCACACCTTTCTGCAGAGGAGCGAGGCCTATCCCCTTATCCTTTGACACCAACTCCAGGAGGGACAGGCCTTGGCGCCCTGCAGCCAGACTTCTGGACGTCCCCTGCAGATGCACAACCTCTCAACCTCTTGCTGGACAACAGAGTTGGGGGTGACTGTGTGCTGGCTTTTTTTTTTTTTTTTTTTTTTTTTTTTTTTTTTTTTTTTTTTTTTTTTTTTTTTTTGGTACTGGAGGTGGAGCTCCGGGTCTTCAAAATTAGCCACATACATCCCCAGCCCATTTTTATTTGTATTTTGAGACAGAGTCTAAGTTGTTAAGTGTCTGCCCAGACTGGGCTTATACTTGCGATATCTAGCCTCGGCTTCCCAAAGTGGTGGGATTATAGGCCTGCACTACCAGGCCTGGCTCATGCTTGCTTTTAAATTTCACTATGGGTGTATTTTGTTATGCAGAGGACAAAAAATTTTATGTAACTGAAGTTCTCTATCTTTCCTTGGAGAACTCAGCCCATGGGGATCCCTGGTTCCTGAGTTATCAGTGTCTGGTTGGGCTGAGCTGGGGCTCACTGTGTTCAGAAAATGCAGGATGGGTCTCAGTGGGATGGTGGCTGTCTTGCTGCTAGACAGCCAGGGATAAGGGTGCCCATGTAGACAGGGTGCTCAGTTTAGCCCCAGGTGCCTTAGCGGGGACCTTCTCTGCCACTTAAATGCTGTGACCCCAACTAGTCATCGCTTTCTTAGCCTCAGTGTCCTCACTCAGAAAACTGTGGAGGGCAGCCTGGTGGTCTGCCATCCCAGCCCTCTGAGAGGCAGAGACAGGAGATGGCTAGTTCAAGCCCAGACTGGGCACCATAGAGAGATTCTGTCTCAAAATCAAAAATAAAAAATGGACTGGGATGTAGCACAATAAGAAGGGCCTGGGCTGCAACCCCAGTACCACAGACACCACACAGAACTTGGAGAGATGTGTGCTTAGCAAGCATTGACTCGGAGCCCCTTCTAGACCACTGAGGTGCCCTGGGGTTTGGGGGTCAGCCTGGCCTGGTCTTTCTTCCTCTTTCCCAAGGACTCTAGGGCCCTTGCCTATACTCTGGCTCCAGGAACTGCCACCTCTGCCTCAAGGCCCCATGCAGCCCCAGCTTTCTTGGAGGTAAGTTCCCCTCTGTTGTGGCTGGACCACAAGCTACTCAGGCCATACCCGGATATAAGCTCTGGAGATGCTGAGTGAACCTGAGACTACCCCCGTCCCAGTTGTGTACAAATGGCTGTGGGGACCAGAGGAGGGTGCTGAGGGGCATCGGGCTAGATTCAGCAGCAGAGGGGTGATGTTCTGTCCTTCCATCCTGAGATCTGTGCACAGGGGCTCAGGGACCTAGGATGTGAACCCAGAGGGTTTTGTTTTTGTTGTTTTGGTCCTGGGGACGGGACCCCAGGGCTTTTGCACTGAGCTACATCTCCAGTCTCCTCACCCCATCCTCCCGCCCCTTTTTGCAGTACTGGGGATTCAACACAAGACCTTCACTCGGAGCTTCATTTCCAGACTTTTTTTTTTTTTTTGAGACAAGATCTCCCTAAATTACTAAATTGCTCTGTCTGAGCTTGAACTTGTGACTCCCCTCCCTCTGTCTTTCAGTGTGCTGACCACAGCCCACGTTTTTATTTTTCCTCTTGAGACAGGGTCTCAAAAAGTCCCTACGTTTTCCAGGCTGGTCTTGAACTTGTGATCCTCCTGACTTAGCCTCCTAAGTGCTGGGATTATAGGCCTGTGCCACCAGGCCCAGCTTGTCAGGTGGATTTCTGCCTGGTTCCCGACTGGGGTCAGAAGAGCATTATCTAGGAGGGGCCACCCAGAAGTTGAGTCCTTTTCAAGATATGGAGAGTAAGTAGGGGCAGGAGGTGGCTAAGTACCCACTAAGTCCATAAGGCAGGACCCTGAGCCCCAGAGATGAGGGGACAGGCAAGGTCACCAGCAGCAGGGCTGGGACTGTCCCTTCCACCCCCAGGAGAAGCCTTTCTGTTTCAACTGTGCCTACAGAAAGACAGAAGCTACCTGGAGTCACTCTTGCCAGTGACATGGGCCCCATGAGCCGACGCTCTCTTTCATGGTTAGCCTGCCACCCTCACAGCCCAAAGGACTAGAACCATGTCTGAGGTCACAGCTCTGCTGGAGAGCACCAGGGGCCAGCAGGCCCTCCACCCCACCTGGCCATTCGCTTCGGCAGTGACTGGCCAGGCTTGCCCTGGGGCAAAGCTGAAGCTGCAACTCCTCATCCTGAGGGCAGCCTCTCCCCTGACCAGGTAAGCACAAGACCCAAGATCAGCATCTCTTGGGTGGGGGACGGGGTCCATCCAGAGAAGAGGCATCACCAACACCAAGCACAAAGGGGCTGTGGTGCCCCTGTGGCACCTGCATGCCCTACACTCTGCTTTGCAGAGTGGCCTTCTCCCTGACCTCTGACCTCTGTCTGCAGTGCTCCTGACCCAACCTTGACCTCACTCTAGAAAGGCCTCTCTAGCCCTCTGGACAGGCCGGCCACATGGTTCTGGGAGGTACACCGTTGGCCAAGGGCCGCACTGACACACCCCTTCCTCCCAGTTCTCACCTCCACCTTCAGCTGGCTCTCCCTAGAACCCCCCTGCAAGGGCCAGGTGTGCCCTCAGGCCAGCCAGAGCCTGCAGGAAGGGGAGGTAGGGTGCAGCCTGCCAAGACTGTCTAGCAGTCCGCAGAGGGCTCGGAGAGCACTGAATGTGGACATCGATGCCCTGCCCGTGGCAGAGCCCAGACCGAGTCCCCAGGGCCTTGGCTGTGCCGGGATTTAGGCTTCCAAGCTGTGCTCCTAGTGGGGGAAGGGAGTGGAGTGGAGACACCCTCCCAGGCCTTGGTGGGATGCAGGGCCTGAGTGGGGTCCCAGGGAAGACCCAGGCCTAGCTGGGGAGGGGCAGCCATCCTCCCATCTGAAGACCTTGATCCTCCCACCCACACTCATGTTCCCATGACTCGCTGCAGCAAAGGACCACAGGTCCTTTATTATTTTCTAAATCACTTGCTTTCCCTGGCAGAAGATGTCAGGCCTATCCCAGGGAAGTGATGTCCACGGCCACTCATTCAGCCTCAGCTTCAAGGGCGTGTGTGGGGGTAGTGGGGGTGAGGGCAGCAGGACAGACTCCCAGAGTAGCTTTCAGCACATGAATCGGAGGTGTGAAGGGGACAGGCAGTGACAACACTGTGGGATTGAGCACTCTGAAGCCATCACCCTGACCCCAGAAAGAAGGAAGGCCCGAGGGGTGTGACAGTAAGCATGGGGTATGGTCCCTTTGATCAGTACCCCACAGGTAGTAGATGCCAAAGTCAGAGGCAGGCGGGGCAGTGCCAGGACTGACCTCAGGGCTGGGCCCTGGCAGTCTGGAGAGCTGGGGAAGGCCTAGAGGGCCTCTCACTCCAGAAAGCAGCAGCGGGCCAGCCCGGCAGCCCCACACCCAGGCAGGCCCGCTGGCTTCTCTTCTTTCCTTCCACCTGATGTCCAAGCTCCCTCCACTGACCACTAGGGACTTCCTCACAGGCTGAACCCCACAGACAAGCTTGGCCCAGAGCTACTGGCTCAGACTCAGGGCCACACTGCCCTTTCTCCAGCTTCCTCATCCCTCTGCCAAGTGTTCTGGGGGCATTGGCCTTGCCTGAGAAGGCTGTGAGGGCCCGTTGGCATCTGCCTTTCTAGAGGTCAAGGGCAAATACCAGATACACATTCCAGTTTCTTCTCACTGGCACTGCCAGAGACACTGCAGTGGATCCTGGGATAGTGCGGCTCATTGAGTACCCAGGTTCGCACAGCAGTGCTCAAGGCTCTGAAATTTGGTCCACCAGCACCACATAAACTGGGCATGGTGGCAAACGCCTGTAATTTCATCAGTGGGAGGCTGAATCAGGAGGATTGTTGTGAGTTCAAGGCCAGCCTGGGCTCCATAGTGAGTTCAGGACCAGCCTGGACTACAGAGCAAAACCCTGTCTTAGGAAAAAAAAAAGGGGGGGGTGGGGTTTAAGGATGTAGCTCATTGTGAAGGCTCTTCACCCACAGTATCACCATAAGTACATTTATTTTTTTATTTTTTTGGAAGTAGAAAGTGACAACTGGGAGAAGTACAAAGGGGAAAGTGAGGTAGAAAGTAGGAAGCCCCCTGCAAGCAGGAGTGGGGACCAGGGCCCCAATTATGTGGCAGTTACAGTCATCTTTTATACAGTTTTACTATAGGTCATGCGTACTTATTTTCCTATTGGCCTTTATTGATTGGTGCATATTAGTATAATACTAGTGCATTGGCTTAAGATCAAGCTCGAGAGTCCAAGATAAGACCTCCGACCCTAGATGAGGCGAGTCTAAGGCCTCCAGACTTACTTGATTTCAACTTTGTCCTTGGAATTTTTTTTTAAGTGAAAAAGAAAAAAAGAGGTGAAAAAATGGCACAGAAGTTGAAGCGCTTGCATAGCAAGCGCAAGGCCCTGAGTTTAATTCCTCAGCACCACATAAAGCCAGGCCTGGTGGCGCACACCGGTCACTCCAGCACAAGGGAGGCTGAGACAGAAGGACTGCCCTGCCTCCAAGGCTAATCTGGACTATAGAGCGAGACCCTGTCTCAAAAAAAAAAAAAAAAAAGAAAAAGAAAAAGAAAAAAGAGGGCTGAGGATGTAGCTCAGTGGCAGAGCGCTTGCCTGGCACACTCAAGGCCCTGGGTTCAATCCCCGGTACCAAAACGAAAAAAAAAAAAAAAAAAGGATTTCTGGTAAGGGAAGGAGGAGAGGGTCCACTTGCTCCCTTGCGGGCCCTTCCCCAGGGGCCCAGGAGGGTCTGATGGCACTATGCAGCCTACCTGTGGTCAGTGACTTCCCTCGACGACCTTCCCGAAAGGGTGGCGGAAGTTCCGAGTTCCCGCCCAGGCTCCAGAAGAGCTGGCACCAGTCGGCCCCGGCGCCGGTCACCCTGGAGAGCTTAGCGGCTCAGAGGCCGCAGGCTCCCTGAACTTGCGTCCCCCTCTCCGTCTCCCAGTCACCCGGCGCTCCCGAGCCCCGCAGGCTCCCGGCCTCTGCTTCTCTGCCCTCCCCGCCTTCGGCAACGTATCCCCCCCACTCACCCCGGCCTCCCAATCCCCAGCCCCGACGCCGCCGCCAGGAGTCCGCGTCCCGAGAAGCTCCCCGACGCCGCGTCGGGCCGGCTCCGCCCCCGCAGCCCCTCCGTCTCCCCGGCTCCTCCTCTCCTGCCGGGGTGAGAGCGGCTCCGGAAGCCCCGCGACCCCGCCCGCTGCCGCCAGTACCTCCGAGCGCGCCACGCGGAGCCAGGCGCACGCCGACGCCCGCGCGCGGAGCCCCCGGACGCCGCCCGGCCCTCCGGGGACATCCGCTCCTCCCGCCCGTCTGGGACCCCCTCCTGCCCCTCTCGGGGGTGCCCCGGCGCCCTCAGCCGAGGATGGCGCCCCTGCTGTGCTGCGTCCTGGCGCTGCTGGCGCTGTGCCCCGGGGGGCGCCCGCAGACGGTGCTGACGGACGACGAGATCGAGGAGTTCCTCGAAGGCTTCCTGGCTAAGCTGGAGCCCGAGTCCCGGGAGGGCGCCTTGGGGGCGCTGCCGTCCCCCGAGCCCACCCGGCGAGAGCCCACAGTCCTGGAGGCGGCAGCGGAAGGTGAGGGCAGGCGCGGGGGTCCGTGGATAAAGGTGAATGGGGGGTCCGCAGGTGGTGAGGATCAGGGCGGGGCGTGTCCGCGGGTAGTGGGAACTGAGTTGGAAGGTCCGTGGATAATGAGGACGAGGTCAGAAGGTCAGTGGACGGTGCGATTGAGCTGGAGAGCTGCTGGAGGTGAGGCTGGTGACACAGGCAGAGAGCGCGGTATTGGGCCCCCAGGGACCCCATCCACATCTAGCACCAGGCAGCTGCTGCTTTTGGGTCTGGGGATCTCTGGTTCCCGAGTCTAGTGTGGTCTGGGACTCCGCAGAGCCCCTGTCGGTGTGTGGTGGGCGCCACTTCCTGCCCTGTGTCCTACCCCGGCAGCACACTGGCCGGGTAAGACCCCTGCCCCACGCCCCAGTGGCCAGGCAGTGGGCAGCCTGGGGTTATGAGAATTGCGGATGATGCACGGCCAAGGCATGCAGCCGGGTTCTTACGTAATCTGCGTCAGTAAATCTGGCTGTTTATGGGGCTCTCTGGAGGCTGTGAGGATCTTATGACCTCCCTCCCACTGCCACTCCTGACATCAGCATTCCCTTCGGTCCCCCCTCCCCAGCGTGGCTCTCCCCAGCTGAGCACCCTGCACCCTCCCTCTGGGTTAGGGTGCCTACTGGTTTCCAGGGCAGCCCCACTCCCAGACACCCGTCTGCCAGTTCCTCTGGCCTCCTGGTCCCCTGGGACACACCATAGCTGGTCCTGTCTTTCAGTCCTCCCCACATCCCTTTCTTCCAGCTCCCTTTCAGTCCTCAGGATCCAGGGTGTCCTTTTCCCAAAGGTTTTCCCTTCCCTGTGCAATGCTCAGGAGCGGCCTTGGCCCGGTTCTCTAACGTGTGGAACAGTGTGCGTCACCTCTCGCCCAGCCTTCCATGCCCAGCACTGAACAGTGCCCTGCGGCTGGCTGGGAGGGGCCCTGCTGAGGTTTCTGCAGGTGGAGGCCTCAGCACAGAAACTGTCTGGGTCCAGTCTCCTTGTTTATACAGGGAGTTGAAGGCAGGGTTTTGTGCTGAGCTCTGTCTTCAGCTCCAGCCCTCCTACCCTTTTTGTTTTTGCTGTGTTAGGGGTTGAGTGCTTTGAGATACACCCCCAGGCTCCATAGTTGGAGACAGGGTCTCACCAAGTTGCTAAATTTCCCAGGCTGGGCCTAAACTTGTGACCCTCCTCCTTCAGCTTCTCAAAGTACTGGGATTAGAGGCCTGTGCCCCTGGCCGCCTCTCCTGCCCTTTCTGATTGTTTTCTATTTTGAGACAGGATCTTGCATCAGTTGCCCTGGAGTGGCTCCAGCTTTTGATCCTCCTGTCTTAGCTTCTCTCCAGTGCTAGGAGGCTGAAGCAGGAGGATCACAAGTTCGAGCCCCACCTGGGCAGTTTACCAGAACTAGGTCTCAAAATCAAAGTGGAATAATGGTCTAAGGAAGTAGGATAGTGCAAAGGCCCTGGGTTCCACCCCCAGTCGCCCAAAAGAAAAACAAAACAGAACAACAAAACAGAGGCTAAGCCAGGATGTTGGCAGCCCAGCCCAGATGTACAGGTAGAAAGCTAGTTCAAAACTCACTCCAGTCCTGTCCACAATGAGAGCTGACAGGATCCTCTATGCCCACATCATGGCATCCTGAGGGGGCATGGAGGGACACAGCAGGGTCTGTTAATTTAACCTAAAATTCTAAATTGGACAGTGCTGCCAGAAAAGGTGAAAGAAAAAGGAAAGAAAGGCAAAAAGGACAAGGGCCCCAAGGTGACCAAAGAGCCCCAAGAGGGGCCCCCCAGGCTACCCAAGAAGCCCAAGGAGAAGCCACCCAAGGCCACCAAGAAGCCCAAGGAGAAGCCACCCAAGGCCACCAAGAAGCCCAAGGAGAAGCCACCCAAGGCCACCAAGAAGCCCAGGGAGAAGCCACCTAAAGCAACCAAGAGGCCCCTGGCAGAGAGGAGGGTCTCCACTCTGGCTCCCACAGAACCTGTGGAGTGGCCCCTGCCCCAACCCTCCACTCCAGGCCCCATGGAGCCAGTCCAGGAGAGAGGTTCGTGCCAGGTCCTGGGCTCTGTCCTTTACTGTAGGTAGGGAGGGTGAAGACAACCAAGGTGGTATTTGGGGTCTCATTTGTCTTGAGCTTTGCAATGTGACCCAGGCAGTGAGAGGCCCTGGTGGCTTGTGGGAGGGACCTCTCTCCTCGCCTCCCACACCCCATCCCCTTGGCCTGCACAGATCAGTCTTGCCTTCCCCTGCTGGCAGCCTCTGCCCACAGGTGTACAGCAAGGTATCCACGTCTCTCTGGGGTGATCTGTGGACCTAGGAGGGTATGACAGGCCCTTGGGCTCTCGTGGTCATCAGGGTGGCCTTGTCCACCTGCTCCTGGGGCTTCTATGTTGCAGGGGGAGCCCTCCCAAACATCTGGCAGGGCCCAGGTGAAGAGATTCCCGTGGAGGCCGGAGAGGACCAGCCAGGTGAGGGGCCTTGGGTGAGTCCCAGCTTGCTGGAGTGAAGGGTTTCACAGTGGGGTTACATGGCAGCCCCTGCGTCTTCCCCCTAGAGCTGCAGGAGGAGACTGAGATGCCTACGCTGGACTACAATGACCAGATCGAGAGGGAGGACTATGAGGACTGTGAGTAGGCTGCCCGTGGGAATGGGACTTTGCCTGGGTCCTCCTTCCAGCCCACTGATCGGAAACTACCTCCCCATAGTCGAGTATATCCGGCGCCAGAAGCAGCCCAGGCCACCACCCAGCAGGAGGCGACTGTGGCCGGAGCGCCCTGTGAAAGGGGAGGAGCCAGAGCAGCCAGAGAAGGAGGAGATTGGTAGGACGGGGGTGAGGGGAGGGGGGAATCTGTGGAGGGGCTCAGGCCCACACCCACTGCCTCCCCTCCCCAGAGCCACCGTCGAAGCCTCTGCTGCCCCCTGACTATGGGGACGGCTACGTGATCCCCAACTATGACGACAGTGAGTATCCAGTGCCAGGTTAGAGGACTGCGGCCCCAGGGACAGTGGCACATCCCAGCCCAGTGCTCGAGTCAGGGCACGGCCTTTACTGCAAGCGTCCCTAGCTGCAGACTTTGCTGGGGCGTCGCCAGGCTTCCCCCCCACCCCCACCCGCCCTGTCACCAGGTGGGCCCAGACCTGCCAGCTTGTGCCCCAGTCCTTCCTGTTCTTGTTGCGACTTGCCCTCCCTGGGTGGCATCCCCTCCCTCCTGGGCTGTGGCCATGTCCCTCCTCCCAGGCCCCTTCCATCCCTCCTCCTCAAGTCCTTGGCCCTGGCTCTGCACAACCCCTTTGGTGCCAGCTTCTGTCCAGTCTCCATCCCTACGTCCTCAGGCTGGGCCTCACTCTGCGTGGGGCCAGCAGGGGAACGCAGCAGGGTCTTACACCCCTCCAACTCCCTTTCTCCTTTCCACGGCCGCTCCTGGATCCCTACCTCTCTCCCTTCCTGCCTAGACACCCCTAGTGGCTCCTGTGGTCCCCAGACAAGGGTCAGGTTGGGGGCCTCAGGCTGGCTGTCTTTCTGCAGTGGACTACTACTTCCCACCACCGCCACCGCCACAGAAGCCAGATGCTGGGCAGGAGACAGATGAGGAGAAGGAGGGGCTGAGTGAGTGGGAGAGGCAGTGCTACCCAGGCCTCCTCTAGGGCTGCTCTGCCCTCCCAGCCTGTCTCCATGCTGTTCTGTCCCCCAGGCTCCCCCTGAAATTGCTCTGCCCGCCAGGTCTCCAGAGGTTGTTTTGTTTCTGCCCCTCCCAGGCACCTCCTCAAGGCTGCTCTGCCCACCCCCGCCTCCCCTGGGCTGCTCTCCCTGCCCTCAGGCTCCCCTCATGTGCCCCTGGCTCAGCCTACATCCCGCTTCCTGCCCCACACACCCACCTCCACAGTCCCCCAGTTTGCACAGTCCACAGCTGAGAAGACAGGCCTGTTCATCTCGCCCATACAGAGAAACCCAAGAAGGAAGGCAGCGTGCCCACGGAGGAGACAGAAGACAAGTGGATGGTGGAGAAGGACAAGGACCACAGAGGTATGTGGCCACGCAGGGGCAGCGTGGGGACCCTGGCAGCCTGAGCCCTGGCCACCATCTCCCCTCCCCGTCTGTCTGCAGGGTCCCGGAAGGGCGAAGGGCTGGAGGAGGAATGGGCCACAGTGGAGAGAGTCAGTGAGTGAGGGCAGAGGTGCCAGGAGTGACAGCTGGGAGACACAGGCTTGTTCCCCAAGTCCCTCCCTCCCTGCTTGACCTGGGTTTCCCACAGCCCTGGGGCAGGGGCAGCAACCCCTGGTCTGAGCCCTTGAGGTCACGGTGCATGCATCTGAGCCAAGGCCGCCCTGTGATGGACACCTGGATGGAGGGCGGGTGGCAGGGCAGGTGGTGGGGAGCTGAGCCCGTCGTCCACCAGCCTGGGTGCATGTCTTTAGAGTGCCCCCCCATTGGGATGGAGTCACACCGCATTGAGGACAACCAGATCCGTGCCTCTTCCATGCTACGTCATGGCCTGGGTGCGCAGCGCGGCCGGCTCAACATGCAGGTGGGGAAACTGTGTCCAGAGCTGCCGGCGAGGGGTTCTTTTGCCTTAAACCACTGTGGGCTAGGGGCTCCTCCACGATGTCCTTTGTGTGTAGGAGGACCTTTTCTGCCCTGTCTTCCACAGACAAGGGGCACCTTCGGCACGTGCCCTTGTGTGAGGGAAGGGCTCCTCTGCTCATGTCCCCTGTAGATGAGACACCACCACCATGTCCCCACGTCGGGGAGGGGTCACGCTTAGTCCCCCCTGCCTCCTTGTAGGCTGGCACTAATGAAGATGACTACTATGACGGGGCATGGTGTGCTGAGGACGACCCACACACCCAGTGGATCGAGGTGGACACCAGAAGGACCACCCGGTTCACGGGTGTCATCACGCAGGGCCGGGACTCCAGCATCCAGTAGGTGGATGGGCTCCCAGGCAGCTGGCAGGGACGCAGGGCAGCCCAGCACCTCTAGCCGCAGCACCTCTAGTCCGCTCTAGTCCTCCCTGATGGCTGACTTTGCCCTGCCTCTGAGGCACAGCCAGGCAGGTCACACTGGGTAGGGATAGGCTACAACCACAGGGCCCGGCCCCTGATGCCCAGGCTACACGTCACTGCCTTGGGAGCCCAGAGGGAGTCCGGCTGCCTCAACCAGGCAGGAGAGAAGCTCACCCAGGCCTGTCTGGCCCACAGTGACGACTTCGTGACCACCTTCTTCGTGGGCTTCAGTAATGACAGTCAGACGTGGGTGATGTACACAAATGGCTACGAGGAGATGGTGAGTGCTGGCGCCCTGGGGCACCCGTCATCTGGCCTGGGTGGGCTTGCAGGGAAAGCGCACACTGAGGCCTGCCCTCCACCCCAGACCTTCCATGGGAATGTGGACAAGGACACACCTGTGCTGAGTGAGTTTCCGGAGCCCATGGTAGCCCGCTTCATCCGCATCTATCCACTCACCTGGAATGGCAGCCTGTGTCTACGGCTAGAGGTGCTGGGCTGCCCTGTGACCCGTGAGTGCCTAGGGCCGGGGTAGCAGGGAGGGGAACAGCCCGGCAACCCTGCAGACATGGGCACTGCTCAGGGCCTGCCCGTCCTCTGTAGCCATCCACAGCTACTACACACAGAATGAGGTGGTGGCCACTGATGACCTGGACTTCCGACACCACAGCTACAAGGACATGCGCCAGGTCAGGAGCCCTATCAGGCCAGACCATGCCCTGTGTAGGAGTGGCAGGTAGCGGGTGAGCTGGTGCCCAGCTTGTTCCTGCCTTGCAGGGTATGGTGTCCCTGGGAGGGACTAGGGTTAGCCTTCACCCTATGGGTGGGAAGGGTACGGGCGGCTGGCAGCCCAGTATCCTGTCTCACCAGCTGATGAAAGGGGTGAACGAGGAGTGCCCCACTATCACCCGCACCTACAGCTTGGGCAAAAGCTCGCGGGGGCTCAAGATCTATGCCATGGAGATCTCCGACAACCCTGGGGAGCACGAGCTAGGTGAGGTCCGGGGATTCCTTCTGCTGGGGCCTGGAATGCCTGTGTAGCACTGCGCGGGCCAGGGCTCTCCTTCCCTCCCAGTGCAGCTAGCGGCAATTCCTGGCACTGTAGTTAGGCCACACAGCTGGCACACGGAGCTTGCTGCTTCCACTTCTGGGGAAACGGGGACCCAGCTGTCTTGCTGCACATTTTGAGCCACAGCTGCCCTCCACTCTGTCCCAGGGAAGGGGACAATGGGAACGTTCTCCAGTGCCCTGGGTCTTGTAAGGTGAGTGCCTGCTGGGGCTCATGCTCTTTAGGGGAGCCCGAGTTCCGCTACACAGCGGGGATCCACGGCAATGAGGTGCTGGGCCGAGAGCTCCTGCTTCTGCTCATGCAGTACCTGTGTCGCGAGTACCGGGATGGGAACCCCCGCGTGCGCAGCCTGGTGCAGGACACTCGCATCCACCTTGTGCCCTCCCTGAACCCTGATGGCTACGAGGTGGCAGCGCAGATGGTGGGTGGATAGGGACTGGCCGGTGATGGGTGGGCACAGCTGGGGACCCAAGGCCAACCCTGATGCTTCCTGCAGGGCTCAGAATTTGGGAACTGGGCACTGGGGCTATGGACCGAGGAAGGCTTTGACATCTTCGAGGACTTTCCAGATCTCAATTCTGTCCTCTGGGGAGCTGAGGAGAGGAAATGGGTCCCCTACCGGGTCCCCAACAATAACCTGCCCATCCCTGAGCGCTACCTGTCCCCAGAGGCCACGGTGAGGAACCAGCCAGCCCTGCGTTCCAGGATGGGAGGTTCAGAGGCCTGAGGACAGGCCACAGGGTAGTGGCACACAGATGGGGGCACAGACAGGAGCTGGTCCACCCATAGGTGTCCACTGAGGTGCGGGCCATCATTGCCTGGATGGAGAAGATCCCCTTCGTGCTGGGCGCCAACCTGAACGGTGGGGAGCGGCTGGTGTCCTACCCTTACGACATGGCACGCACACCCAGCCAGGAACAGCTGCTGGCCGCAGCCATGGCAGCTGCCCGTGGGGAGGAGGATGAGGAAGCATCCGAGGCCCAGGAGACCCCCGACCATGCGATATTCCGATGGCTGGCCATCTCATTCGCCTCCGCCCACCTCACCATGACCGAACCCTACCGAGGAGGGTGCCAGGCCCAGGACTATACCAATGGCATGGGCATTGTGAACGGGGCCAAGTGGAACCCGCGGGCCGGGAGTGAGTGTGCCTGGGTAGGGATGTGGGGATGTGGGGCTTGGGGCAAGGATGACCATGGTCTGTGTCTGCCCAGCCATCAACGACTTCAGTTACTTGCACACCAACTGCCTGGAACTCTCCATCTATCTGGGTTGTGACAAGTTCCCGCACGAGAGTGAGCTGCCTCGGGAGTGGGAGAACAGCAAGGAGGCACTGCTGACATTCATGGAGCAGGTGGGGTGGGAGGGATGTGGCGGTGCACACGGGCACCAAGCGGGGTGTGGGGCCAAGGTGACAGGGTCTCCAGCTTCCCTAGCCTTGCCTTCTCCCACAGGTACATCGTGGCATTAAGGGTGTGGTGACAGATGAGCAAGGCGTCCCCATAGCCAATGCTACCATCTCTGTAACTGGCATCAACCACGGAGTAAAAACAGGTACCTGTGTGCCCAGACCTAACCCCCCCAACCCTCGGGATTTGGAGACAGAACCACAAATGTACATATTCAACTCTAATTCTGGGGATGGGGAGACAGTTCCCATGTACTTAAACCAAATCCTGGGGGCATGGAGACAAGTTCCCATGTGCCCACACTTAACCTGACCCTGGTGGGGGGGACCTGGAGGTTTGATTCCCCAGTACCACATAAGCTGGGTGTCAGTGGTGATACCTGTAATCTCAGCATTCAGGAGGCAGACCATCCTGGACTATAGAGTGAAACCCTGTCTCAAAACAAAACAAAAAAAACCCTAACCCTGCGGACAGGGAGACAAGCTCCCATGTGCCCCCACCTAACCTAACTCTGGGGACAAGGGAGACAAGGCCTCCCCGTGCAACACACCTGACCTAATCCTGGGGGCATGGAGACAGGTTCCCCCTGACCACATCTAACCTTAACCCTGGGGATGTGGAGACAGGTACCCCCTCTGGGAACATGGATACAGGTCCCCATGGACCCATACCCAACCCTAATCCAGGGCAGGTCATGTCCTACCCCACCTGTAGTTCACAGGGGGAGTTCTGTGTACAGCTGAGGTAAGGCAGCCCAGGTGTCCAGCAGGGGCTGGGGAGACTGTCCAGGGGGATGGTAGGCCTCAGGAAGGGACAGATGGAACTGGGGGTTACTCAGAGGCACAGGAAGGCCTCAGGGGGATGCTTGGGCTCAGGGACTTATGGGGGGGATGCTCATCCCCATCTCCTGGCAGCAAGTGGCGGGGATTACTGGCGCATCCTGAACCCGGGTGAGTACCGCGTGACAGCCCATGCAGAGGGCTTTACCCCAAGTGCCAAGACCTGCAATGTGGACTATGACATCGGGGCCACGCAGTGCAACTTCATTCTGGCCCGCTCCAACTGGAAGCGCATCAGAGAGATCCTGGCTCTGAATGGGAACCGGCCAATCCCGCGCGTCGACCCCTCGCGCCCCATGACGCCCCAGCAGCGCCGCCTGCAGCAGCGCCGCCTGCAGTACCGGCTGCGGCAGCGGGAACAAATGCGGCTGCGGCGCTTGAATGCCACCACTGCAGGCCCCTCCACGACCTCAGCCCCAGTCCCCACCTCTGTCCCCACCTCTGTCCCCACCCCAGGCCCCAGCACGGGACCCTGGGACCTCTTGCCCCCAACCATAGCTGGCTGGGAAGAGTTGGAGACAGAGACCTACACAGAAGTGGTGACAGAGTTGGGGACTGAGTTCGGGCCAGAGCTGGAGCCTGAGGAAGAGGAGGAATGGGAAGGGGGGGAGGAGGAAGAGGAGACCATCACAGGCCTTGAATTCCCCTTCACAACAGTGGAGACCTACACTGTGAACTTCGGGGACTTCTGAGACTAGAGTCCTGCAGCATCCTGGGAAGACAGGTCCAGGGTGGCCCCCAGGGGCACCAGGACATAGGACCCTTTGCTCACGCCTGCACAGGGCAGGGGTGACAATAAACCAGCTCATGGCACTGACTCTGCATCCTGTGGCTCGGATGGCCATACACTGCATCTTTATTCACAGCCCTCGTGGGGCAGGCGGGTCAGGGGCCCAGCCCCAGGCCTTCCAGCTCGTCCTCCTCTGCTCCAAAGCCTGCAAAGCTGATGGGCTGGCAGGCCAAGCTGCGCAAGTTCACCAGGCAAGCTGTCTGTGTGGTGCTGAAGTCAGGAACTGCCACCAGCAGCACAGTCTGGTCCTCCGGGCCTGCAGAGGGCCACATGGGACCCGCCTTACCCTGGGGAAGCCTCGTAGCAAAGCCCAGGAAGTAAACAGGAGACATGAGGTGGGCACGTGACTCAGTGCCGTCCCAGCTTCAGAGGGGGACCCCTGGCTGCCCTCCCACAGGGGCCACATCCCTGGGGAACAGCTCAGGCCCCCAAACAAAACACTGACCTCGGATGATTTTGGAGCCAAAACTAGGAGTGTTGCCACAAAAGTAGACATGTGGGCATTCCAGCACAATGAATGGGTCCATCTTGTAGAAGGGGTAGCAGCCTGGTGGGAGGTCTTAAGTTGAGCAGGGCTGGGCACGCCCACCACGGATTGCCCGTCCTCCCCTGTCCCACACATGGCCCACGTGGGTGACCACAGCCCCACGCTGCCGTGTGACCTGAGAGGTGGGCTAGTGGGTACTGGAGGTGGGCCCAGTCCCTCACAAGCTCCAGGCCCTTCAGCATGCACGGCCTCAACTCACAGGATTAGGGTCCTAGGGCCACCTCCAGTAGCTCTTCACACATGGCTGAGCCCTTACCTAGGGTATCAGGAGCTGTGGGGCTGATGTGACGGGCCCGCAGGGTCCACTCCAAGATCTCCAGGTGGTCCTCCATGCTGCTGTATCGGAAAATGTCACTCACGTTCTGTCCTGATGTCCCGAGGAACCTTCAAGTCAAGAGACTGTTGACCCCTGGCCTGAGACCATCAGCATGGCCCCTCCCCAAAGGCCAGCCTAAGGCTCTCCTGGGGTCCAGCAAGCCTAGCAGAATTCCTGCCTCCCTGGCACCAGTGGCTACCTGACTCCGTCGATGGTGGCCTGGTAGGGGTTGGTAACCAGCTGCAGCGTGGAGTAGGCAGTGGCCAGGGGAAGCATGCAGGGGTGCAGCGGCTGCTGAGGGAGTGTATAGTTGGTTGGGTCAAACTCTCCAGGCATCACATCCACGGGCACCGAGGCCTGCAGGACACAAGGCAGGGAACACTGGCAAGCAGCCCAGGGGCAACAACCTGGCCCATGGTCCCTGCGGCCCATGCCCCATGCTGCTCACACTGAGCTGCAGGAGGATCTCGTCTAGCATCTTCACCGCCTCCACGCTGGCTGCCTGGGTCTTCTTGGTGAGGTACTTGGCCTGGAGGAGAAGCCAGGAGGCTTTCAGGACACATGAAACCCCCTGGGTCCCCAGCTCTGAGGAGGGGCACAGGAAAGCCCACCAGCAGGCGGTGGCCCACAGTCCCTATGCCTTCCCGCTGCACTCAAGGTGCAGGAGGCTGGGCACATACCTTGCTGATGGAGTCTCTGTTCTGGGTGCTGTGGCTGAGGAGATTGCCAGCTAGGATGACGCGGGACACTTGGGCAGCACTGCTCTGCTCTCCCTCATCGCCTAGCTGCCCCGTCACCACATCCACCAGCAGCTGGGTACCCAGCAGACTCTCGCCTCCGCCTCCACCCAGGCCCAGCCCTGACACCAGCAGCACAAACCTGCAAAGCAGAGAGTGTGTGAGATGTGAGGGGGAGGGAGCAGCCCATCCCCCATGCCCTCCTCACTTTGCCCTGACCTTTCCAGTCCCTCCACCCCTACCCAGTCCAAAGTGGGGTCAAGGCCAGCCTGGACTGCATAGTTCAGGTCTAGCCTGTACTACAGACCAAGATACTGTTTCAAAAGAACAAAAAACAGAGTAACAGAAAGAAAAACAGAGTGGGCTCCTCACCTGTCCCCATCAAGCAGGGGCGCAGGTATCTGTGGAGCGAGGTCAGCAAAGCAGTGATCCTCTACCAGGAACTTTCCATCGTCCCTCACAGAGCCAAACACAGCCAGGACTGTTCCTGGGGAGCAGAGGCGAGGTTAAGGCTCAGGAGGTGGCAGAGCCTCCCTCTTCTCCCATCACCCAACAGGTCATGCCTCCCGTCCCTCAGCCACAGAGGTGACTCATTAGGGCTCAGAATCAATCCTGCTTCTCAGGGTCACCGCTTCTGGGTAAACTGAAGGACAGACTGCCCAGGTGGTCTGACCCACTGGTGGCAACCTATTGCCTGACCCCACAGGCTTGTGTGCCCCACCCTCACCCCCAGCCCGGGCTGGTGGGGCTCCCTTTCCCCTTGCCTATCTCACACTGCCCCCCTTCACGGGCTCCACCTGTGACCAGCTTCGACACCTCGATGGTACCCTTCAGCTTGATCCGCTGCAACTCATCCTCCAGGACCAGCTCATCATCAGGGTGGATGTACTTGCTCCGAGGGGGTTGGGGCAGTAGGTTGTGCTGGAAGGCAGAAGTGGGAGGTAGTCTCAGCAAAGCTCCAAGACAGTCCTGCAGTTCTCCTGCCCCATGGCAGGAGCCCTTCCCACTCCCCCAGGGTTTCCCCAGGGTGGCACCATGTGTCTCCACGTGCCAGGCCTCACCCCACAGCAGGGGTCCTCCCCACCCCACCTGTGGTCCCCGAGGGTGGCACTGTGTGTCCCACCGCCAGCTCACCTCCTCACTGATCTCGCGCAATATGGAGGGCTGCAGGGGCATGGCCTTGAACAGCGTGCCCACCACGCAGCACTGCTCCCCTGGGTGCAGCTCACACAGCTTCTTCAACCTGACACCGCTGCCTGGCACAAGGGTTACAGGCTCAGGGACCATGTGGCCGCGGGGAGCTCCGATCCCAGGCTGGCCTTGGCTGGAGGGTACAACTAGGGATCCAGACCTCACAGGGCAGCGAAGAGGATCCTCATGGGGACAGGCACTCTGGGCAGGGCCCTGAGGCCAAGGCCTCATCAGGGCAGGAAGGGCAGGCGGGCTGGGGTGAGGCCACATGCAGAGGGATAGAGATTGGAGAGCTGCAGGCTGTGGCCTGGTGGCGCAGGGACCACCAGGGGCAGGAGAGTCAGGAAGGACCCTCCTCCGGAGCCTCGAAAGGAACTCTGCTCTGCTGTCACTCAGGTGTCAGAATCCTGGCCTCCAAGAGAGGCAGAGAGTAAGCGTGGTCTTGGGTCACCCACTTGGAACAGCCATGGGGAGAGATACAAGCAATACTTCACTTTCCCAAAGTCATAGCATCCCCCTTGGGAGGAGCGAGGCCATGTCCCCACGAAGTCCTACCCTAAAGATTTAACACCTTCCTCTAAAACTTTGGAATCTCCCCCTCCAATCCTGCCAGCCAAATGCACTGTCCTCTGAAAACAGCAAAGGTATCCCAGATTCAGGTTCAGACTCCATGTTTCCCTCCACCCAGCTCCATTCTGCTCCCTGTGAAGCCAGGCATCCCTGAGTACCTGAAGCAAGCCAAACACAAGGGAATACCCACAAACGCTCAGGAGGAAAGGTGCGGAGAGCCAGGCAAGCAACAAGAAGGACTGGGAGCCCCTGAAAGAGCCACGCCCAGTGGCCCAGGCCTGTCATCCCAGCCTGGGCAACTCAATGACTTAGCAAGACCTTGTCTCAAAATAAAAAATAAAAATGATCAGGGGATGTAGTTCAATATGAAAGTCCAAGACTCCATCCCCAATACTCCTCCTCCACAAGTCTCCAAAGGCCCACAGGTTCATCAGAGCAGACCCTATGCCTGGAGAAAACCCTGTGGGGAGACTGGTAACGTAGAGGCCTCCTGCCCTTGAGGAACCAAGAACATTCCTGGAGTCACAGGGGAGTCAGACAGGGAGGAAGCAGCCATGACCAAGATGGCAGGCACCAACACCAAGAGCGGTCTATCCCCCAACAATCCCCATGTGGTTATGTGACAGCTGCAGGGACCTATGAGAAGCAGGGTGGCATGGCCCCGTGAGTGACCTGCCACTATCTCCCCATCCACTGTGGCAGCTGCCTGAACTCCTGACCACGGCTGACACATGGAGAGGAATGACACCCATCACTGAGGAGTGATGGTCAGTGGAAAAGAATTTGATGCTGCCCTGAAGCCTTGGAAAGGGGGCTGACATTGTAAGTCCCCAAGGGTTTAAAGGGAAGTGAGGCAAAGGTCCCTGGGAGTGGAGGAAGGAGCTCTTGCCATATGACAGGGAGAGAAGACTGGTACTTTTACCTGGAGGCAATGGAAAACATCCCCAGTGAGGTGTTTGTGGCACTGTGGATTGTGCCCAGGGCCTTCGTGTTGATCTGTGTCCCAGGCCTTTTATTTTTATTTGTATTTTTTTTTTTTTTTTATCTCAAGACAGGGTCTTGCAAAGAAATGAAGTTTTCAGGCTGGGGTCAAACTTACAATCCTCCCATTTCCTGGTTATTACCTTAAGAGCCTGAGTGACAAAGAGGGTAATTGCCCCAGGTAACTAAGGAGTGTGCCAAATTAGAGAAAAGTTCCTAAGTTCTGGGCTGGCAGGGGAAGCATACCCCAAACTCACTCACCCCAGTGCTTTCGGGCTCGACTCTCCAGGAAGGGTCTCATCTGGATGAGGCGGGTGGCATAGATGTGGGCATACTGCCGACCAAAGCTGCGCTCTCCTAGCCGGAAGGGCTGCGAGGAGTTGGTGTAGGTGGCCACGGGCACTCGGGAGAAAGTGGCATTGCTAGCTGATGGTGGGGACAGCAGTGTGTGGGCCCTCTGGGCCGCCTGCTCCGAAAACATGGCTGAACTCCTGTCGTGCTTTCCAGACAGTCGTGCCCGGGCCAAGAAGAATCACTGCAAAGACACACAAAGGATCCTTGTACCCCTGCTGCAGTCTGGGCCAGCAGCTCTCCCGGATGTCTCACCATGATGCCTGCATACGCACAGGGTGCTAAGGAGGAACAGGAGTAGACACAGTGCACCCCTGGAACCACTGTGCCACTGACCTGGACACGCAGGAAGGGAGGGACGAGGGGGCAGGCTCCTCCCACCCGGAGCCACCTCCACATCCCAAACGCCAGCCCGCTGCCAGGTGCACACTCCCATTTGGACAAAGGCCTTCTGACCTGCCTTCTGCCTGTGGTCCCGATCATCTCAGGAAGGTGGCCAGCCTATGGACTATGTAAGCCTACCCTAAAAGGACAATCTCACAAGATCGCAAATACTAAGATAAACCTAATACAAGTAAACCAAACAGGCACTGTTCTCAGAATCCTCCCAAATTTCTCTAATGCACTGAAGCCCGGACTCTGCACAACGGCCCATGAGATCTGCCCCAAGCGCCCCACTAAGCCTCCAGTCCCACCTGCCTCCTGCCTCTTCCTGATGGCCCCATGGGAAAGCACCTCTCAGGTCAGCCCAGAGCTCACTGGCCTTTCCCATTCAAGTCCACTCAAACTCACTTTCTCCATCCCAATGTCATGTAATGCTGCTGGCCCTCCCCAGAACATCTGCTTCTCCAACTGTTACTGTTGTTTACAGCATTTAGCTTCTAACCATATTTTATATTTATCTGCCTCGGCTGGGCCTGGTGGACACTAGCTGGTCCAGTGGCATAGGCCTGTAATCCCAGCACCCTAGGAGGCTGGGGTAGAAGGATCTCAAGTTTAAGCCAAGCCTTGCCAACTCAGTGACATGGTGAAACCCTGTATCAAAATTAAAAATACAACTGGGCTGGGTCTGCAGTTCCATGTGAAAGCCCTGAGTTCAATTCCCAGTAATGACAAGACAACAACAAAAAACTGCCTGCCTCCTTCAACCACACCATAAATTCTGAGGGGGCAGTAATGTGTCTTATTTCTGGAGGTTTACCAGCACCTGGAACTACCATCCCAAAGAAGTCCAGCTGAAATGTATCACAGGATGCACACTGGATTCTGAAGAACAGCATAAAGAATACCTCAACAATTCTTCACATATTACTGAGATGACAATAGTTTGGCTATCAGCTTTCCCTTGTTTCTCCTGCATTTTTTGGGAGGGGGGGCGAGGGGGTGGAGTGGACAGAACCCAGAGCCTTCAAACTTAGCTGCATCCCCTGACCGTTTTTTTTTTTAAATGAACTTGGAACAAGTTCCTGCTAGGTAGCCCAGCTGGGGTTCGAACCTGCAATCCTCCGGCCTCAGTCTCTCCAAGTCCTGAGACAACAGGCTTGTGTCACTGGGCACGGCATCTTTTTATTACTTTTTTTTTTTTTTGACAGGGTCTCATTCTGTAGCCCAGGCTAGTCCTGAACTCACTATGTAGCCCTGGATGGCCTTGAACATACGGCAATCCTCCTGCCTCAGCCTCCCACGCGCTGAGATAACCGGCATGCGCCACCACGCCCCGTTCAGATGGTGCTGGTGGATCAAACTCGGGGCTTTGCGCACCGCTGTGCCATTCCTCCAGCCCTCTTTTTACTGTCTTTGGTTCAGCTCTTAACAGCTCGGCGTACTGTGCCAGGTGGAGGGCGCAACTCTGCCGCCTGCGCCATGGCGAGTCTGCATTCCAAGCTCAGCACCCACGATGGTGGCCACGGCCCACTGGAGCCCCCTAGCCTGTGGCGGCCACCCCACGGCGGGCCCCCGAGACTCGGCCCCATACAGCAGTGGGGAACATGTTCCGACACCAGAGCATACGGACCCGGGAACTCCCAGCCCAGCCCCATGCCCGAGGCAAACCCGCTCCGCACAACCACACTCACCTCGCAGCTCGGGCGCGCCCCGCCAAGGCCCGCGCGCTTGGCCCGCCCACCGCAGCCTTCCGCCAATCGCCGCACTTTCTGCCCGCCCCTCGCCTCATCTCGCCAATCGTTGCTCTTTCCGCTCAATCTATCACTACGCGCCGAATCCCGCCGATCCTAGAGGAGCCGCGCCCCCGGTTTCCGGGCAACGCGGGGCGGGGCCGTGGCAAGGTTTCTTGCGAGCTTGCGCACGCGCCACGGAGCGCCGGAGCGTACGCGCTAGGAGGAGTGGAGAGGCGGGGCGGCGGGGCGGAAGTCGCGAGCGTCGTTAATCATGGCTACGGATTGCGGAGGGCGGCTTCCCGCTCACCCTGCCGAGCCCCCCGCTCGAGCGCAGAGGACGGCGGCGTCGCAGGCCGGGCCGGGACGCTGCCCCGCGGAGGGCGGCCGAGTGGGCTCCAGTTTCCCTACTAGTTCTACGCTCACGCGCAGCCTTTTTTCCTTTTTTCTTTTCTTTCTTTTTTTTGTAGTACAGATCGAACCCAGGGCCTTCACAGTGAGCTGCATCCCCACCCCGTTCTTGATTTATTTTGAGTGTCTTGCGCGTGGCTAAGTTGCCCAGGCTCTTTAGCATCTTGGGATCGTCCTGCCTCAGCCTCCCAGAGTGCCATGGTGATAACAGGCCTGCACCACCGGGCCGGCAATGCTTCCGAAACGAACCCAGAGACCCTTCCCCGGGACGCCTCCCTTCTACTCCCATCTGCGCCAAGATTCTGCCTTTTCTGGGGTGTTTCTGTGTTTCCTGAGTCCATGTCTTGTCTCCCATGGTATGTATGTCCACATGGAAGCTCTTGCAATGGGCTTGCCCATGTCCTGGGTTCTTGGCACATGACTTCACCTACTCAACCTCTGAAGCCTGAACTGTTCATCACTCTACAGATGAGAAGAGAGCAACGGGAGGCCCCAGCTGGTGAGCAAAAGCCCTGTCCACAGCGGCAGGACCTTCCGGTAGCATTGTAGCCAGCTGGACCCTCACTAAGACGTTGTGTATGTGCCGAGCAAACAGGCAGTTTCCCATCCTTTCCAGTTGGGTACCTTTTATTTCTTTTTTTTACCTAATACCTCTGCTTCAGACTGGAATTCCTGTGCTACGCGGAGTAGAAGTGAAAAAAAATTTTTTTAAACCTTATACGAAGGTTGGACCCCAGGGCCTTCGTACTGCGCTACACCCTCAATGCATGGTCTCGCCAAGTCGCTAGTTGCCAGGCTGAGCTTGATCCGGAATTTGCCATGTTCCTGACTCTACCTTCCAGAGTCGTAGGGTTATGGGTCTGCAGCACCAGAACAGACTTAAGAGTTCAAAACTCCAGGGAAGCCTGTCTTAGCAGCCTCCATTTTGATGTGTTAGCCCCAGACAGAAACCTCACCGGGCAGATCCAGTGAAGGAGAAGCCCAATTTCCAATATCACAAGGTGTTTCAGAGTAGTAATCTCAAAATAGGCCAGAACATTCTATCCCTAACAAGACTATCCACATGCCTGGCATGGTGGGACACACCTACAATTTCAGAACTCTGGGTGGTTGAGGCAAGAAACTCACAAGTTCAAGCCCAGCCTGAGCATTTAGGATGCAATCTGTAGGTGATATTAAATAAGTAATAAATAGGGTTTAGAGAAATGACACTGGCTAAAGCACTTCCCTAGCAAACTCAAGGCCTGAATTCAATTCCTCAAAACCACAAAAGCCGGGAGTGGTGGCACACCACTCAGGAGGCTGAGGCAGGAGGATTGCTGTGAGTCCAAGGCTACGTAGTGAGTTCAGGACCAGCCTGGGCTACTGAACCAGACTGTCTCAAAAAAATAAAAAATAAAAATTTTTTTTCTGGGCTGGAGGAATGGCTCAGCAGTTAAAGTATTTGACTACCAAGTGCTAAGTCAAGCACTAACTATCTGAGTTTGGTTCCCCATTACCACATAAGCTGAGCATAGTAGCTTACGCCTATAATCCCAGAACTCAGGAGGCTGAGACAGGAGGATTGTTGTAAATTCAAGGCCAGCCTGGGCTCCATAGTGAGTTCAGGACCAGCCTGGGCCACAGAGCAAGACCCTTTCTAAATAAATACATAGGCCAAGGTGTAACTCAGTGTGAAGGCCCTGGCTTCAATCCCCAGTACCACAAAGAAAAAAAAAATACTTAAGACCTACCCACAAAAGAAACTTTTAGCTTAGCCTAACCAGCTTGAGGAAAGGGATGTGCTAACTCCAGCTACTCCAGCCTTTCCTCCTCATAGGAGGCTGAGGGGTGGAGAAAAAGAGATGAAGAAGCACCGAAGGTCACAGCCCAGGTCCCCATTCCCCACTCACAGGGATGCTGGTGGGTACTTTGATGGGGCTTCTGTACTGCAAGGTGTGGTTATTTCTGGGGATGCTCTCTCAATCTCTCAGGCTTCTGTCTGTCTCGGTGGTGGTGACAGTGCCTGGCACTGGCAGTTCTGAGGCTGCAGGCAGGGGGTGGGGGAGGGTGACTCCCAGCTTGCCAATGCTCCTGGCTATGGAAGCTGATCTAGAATCTGTGCTCAAGGGTCCCCGAGAAGGGGGTGGAGGTGCTGCTGACGCAGAGGGCAGGACAGGAGATAAGAGTCTATTCTGGAGCTATGTGGCTTTGCACATCATCAGCAGTGCCTGGGGACAGTGCTGAGATCAGGTGGCAGAGGGAAGGTCGGAGGCCACACTGATAGTGCTCGTCCATGCTCCAGAAGGAAAGGAAGGATGAGGGTGGAGTGTGGGCTGGGATGAGAGGCAGTGAGAAGTAGCTCCCTGGAGCACACGCCCGGTATGCACACACAAGTCCCTCACCCCCTATGTACACACCTGACAACCTCAGCCTTCTCAGCCTGTACAGGACTGGAGATCTGTGCCACCTCACTCACCCATGAGACACAGGTGTGGGACACATTCCCTGCCCTCATGGTGCTCACGGGATGCCAGGTGACCCATGAGAGCCCTGGGAGGAATATGGCCACACTGATCCAGGAACCAGGACCCGGGCCTCAAGTGCAAGGAGGCAGGGAGGGGCTTCCCCACACAGGGTCTCTGTGGGGCCATTTATCTGTTTTTGTGATATTGGGGGTTGAACTGAGGGTCTTTGCTCCACTGAGTTACATCTGCAGACCTTTGCTGAGTTGCTAAGTTTTGTCTAAACTAGGCTGGAATTTGCAATCCTTCTGCCTCAGCCTCCCAGAGTGCTAGAAGCTGGGCACCACAGCTCATGTGTGTAACCCCAGCACTCTAGGAGGCGGAGGCAGAAAGATTGATTGAAAGTTCAAGCCCATCCTGTGCAATTTAGCAAGATCCTGTCTCAGAGGCAGGGGGTGGGGGGGAGTGGGTACTGAGGCCAATACCCTCAAGTAAACAGCCAGTGCCAGGCCCGGCCTCTGGCTGTAGGAAGGGGGCATTGGCAGGGCCCTGGCCAGCAAAAGGTTGAGGATCATTCCCGGCACAGGAATCTGAGAGCCTGTGTCCACTTATCAGTGGTGTAGGCTTCCGGGAGCAAGAATGTGCAGGGGAGGCCTCAGCATGAGAGCAGAAGACACTGTACCTCATGGTCCAGACCTCCAGGCACCTCCCGAGCCTCTGGGGAGCAGCCTGCACTGTTTCTCCTCCGCCGCTACCCCAGTGCCATCTCCTGTCCTTCCCCAGCCCTGTTCCTGCACAGTCTCCCCAGCCCCAACCCCGGCACTGTCCCCAGGAGAGGCCCCCTTTTAGCTACACCTGCCGCCAGCCTGTAGGCTGTGGAGGGATAAAACACAGGGCCGTGTTGGAAAGACAGAAACAGAATCTCAGCTGGGCCCAGTGACACAGGACTGTCGTTCCAGCACTGTGGAAGATGGAGACAGGATGATCAAAAGTTTGAACCCAGCCTGGGCAACTTAATGACTTAGCAAGAGACTATCTCAAAATCAGAAATAAAAATGAGCGGCTGGGTGTGGTGATTCACGCCTGTAATCTCAGCACTAGGAAGGCTGAGGCAGGAGAATTGCTGTGAGTTTGAGGGTAGCAGAGGCTATATAGTGAGTTCAGGTCTGGCCTCGACTACAGAGTGAGATCCTGTCAATCAATCACCCAATCAATGGGTTGGGAATGTGGCTCAGTGCAAAGGCCTTGAGCTGAGTCCCGAGTACCATGTGGTGTGCTCATGCCCACACACAAACACGCATGCGCGCACACTATGGAATCTCCTGCCAGCTCAGGAAAACTTCCCAGCAAAAATAATAATAATAATAATAATAAAGTTTAATAATTGAACAAGCTTTAGTGAGGTCATTGCTTATCAAGGGCAGTGGCACTGCTAAGAGGTGACAAAGGCGGATGTGCCCATCCAGCCCTGTGGGCAGAAGCCTGCCCCGCCCCTGCTCTCAGGAGGGTCTGGGCCATCCACAAGCAGGGTTCCCAATGCTGCTGAATACACCCAGGGCACCCTGGGTCCCCAGAAGCTTGTTCCCTCTGGGTTTGCTGATTGTCTTAACCCAAAGAAGAAAATAAATTCTTATCTTTTAAGCCTGGAAGTGCTTCTGCCCTCCTCTCTGAAGACTGGCCGATAAGGAGGCAGTGGTCCTCGTGATGACAGGAGGACATTGAGCTGCTTTCACTCAAGGAGACATTCCGTGCTGGGCTATAAAACTGGCACAAGAGAACCTGCGATCACATTTTTTTCCTTTTTTATGGTGCTGGTGACGGAGCCCAAGGCCTTCACACTGAGCTATATCCCAGCCCCTTTTTATTTTTGATTTCAAGACAGGGCCTTGCTAAGTCACTAAATTGCTCATGATGGGCTCAAACTTATGATTTTCCTGCCTTAGTTTTCCAGAGTACCGAGATTAGAGCCCTGAACCGCTAGGCCTGACAAGTAACCACTATTCTCAACTTCTTTGAGACCAACTTTTAACTTTTTTTCTGATATATATATATATATATATATATATATATATATATATATATATATATAATTTTTTTGGAGACAGTATCTTACTGTAATCCAGGCTGGTACTGAACTCACTATGCAGGTCAGGCTGGCCTTGAATTTGTGGTAATCCTCCTGCTTCAGTCTCCCAAGTGCTGGAATTACAGGCAGGCACCACCACTTTCAGCTAATTTTTATGTGGTGTTGTGGGATTGAATTTAGAGCCTTGGGCATGCTAAGCAAGCGCTCTAACCCAGAGCTACACCCCCTAGCTAACTTTTTCTGAATTTAGTTTGTGTGACCACTGGCAGTCTGCCTGGTGTCCCTTAACTGGGGGTAACACAATTATGTGACTAGGCTGGGCCTTGTCCTGCTGGCCCCTGGAGACCTCCTTAGAGGGAAAAGGGGCTCCCGCTGGCCTTTGCAGTGGGTCTACTGGGGTGCAGGGCAGGGAAGGAGAGAGGCAGGAGGGTGGAGGCTCTGAACACTATCCCTGAGGCTTGGGTTCTCCCAAAGCACAACCAAGGGACCCAAACCCTACAGGGCAGGGTAAGTCTAGATGGGGGAGGGGTCATGTGCTCTAACTTGGAGTATGTGTCCTTAGAGCAGTGAGGCTTCTGGGAAATCAAGTCTGAGCATCACTAGACAGGTAGGGACACCTTTCCCCTCAGTGGCCTCAGAGAGGGACCTGAGCAAGGTTGTCACCTCCCGGCTACAAGGGTGGAACCAGGAGTAAGGGGAAAGTGCATGGAATGCCCCACCCAGAGCAGTCCTTTCTCTCCCTCAGTGCTCTGGGTCCCCTGTGGCTCCTGGACACCATGTGGGGTCACCGGTTCCTCCAGCCCCTGGCTCCTCAGATAAGGTGGGAGATAGGGACACTCTGTCTTGAAGGAACAGTTCTTCCCCAACCCCCCAGCTCCAGAGCAGAATCCAATTTCTAGTACTCTGTGTGTGTGTGTGTGTGTGTGTGTGTGTGTGTGTGTGTGTGTGTATGTATGTGTGTGTTAATCAAGTCCAGAGCCTTCACACTGAGCTACATTCGCAGCCAGTTTTTGTTTTTATTTGATTCAGGGTATTATCATGTTGTTTCCTCTAAGCACCTCCATGGGCTCTGATCTGACCTCCAGGGCCCATGCTCTGCCATGTCACTGTCCTCCCAGTGTGCCACAAGGGCAGGGGTAGAGCTCTGAATGGTGGGAGCTGTGGGCAGAGTCTGCTGAGTGCTCCCCGGATTCCTTCCTGGGCCCTGCAGGGTGACTGTACACCCCAGCATTTGCTTCCCAGGAGGCCACCCCTGGGTGAGAACCCTCGTGACCATGGCTCATATTTGCGTGTGTGTGTGCATGTTTGTATACATGTGGTTCTGGGGATCAAGCCCAAGGCCTTCATACTATGCTACACCTTCAGTTCATTTTTTAGTTTTAATTTTGAGACAGAGGTTCCACTAAGTCACTTGTTTCTCAAGCTGGGCTTGAACTCGTGATCCTCCTGTCTCAGCCTCCCATAGCACTGGAATCATTATCAGAAACTTCCATGGGTCACACTTTGCCTACCCATATTGGGAAAACCCAGGTTTGTTGGCATGTGTGATGGTCACTATTGCAGGGAGGACTGTGCCGCCCCCCCACCCCTGTCCCCTCATCCATCCCTACCCACGGATAACAGACCAGCTGACACACAGTTCTCAATGGGCAGCAGTTTATTGAGGCATGTGGGGGGGGGGTCCTCTTTTCCTTCTCTTCCCTTCCATCTCCTCTTCCTACTCCTCCTTTTCATCCCCATGGGTGATGATGTAGCACAGGGACTTGTAGTCAATGTTCCCGGACAGGTCCATGGGTGCCAAGGCAAAGAGCTGCTCCACCTGCAGGAGCACCGGACAGAGATGTGGCCCTGGGACTCAGTCCCCGGGCTGCACCCTGGCCTTAGCACACTCCACCCCAACACAAAGGGGACTAATGTGTCTCCACTGGCTGACAATGGGGGGACAGGCAGTGGCCCGAATAGGTCAAAAGTCCTACCACAGCCCATACCTCAGCCCATAGGCCGTGATGCAGTTACTGAGCTTGCCCAGGTCCCTGCAGGGTGGACGGGGAAGCAAGGGACAAGAGCTGTCAGGGCCAGGGAGCCTCACCTCAGCGGGAGAGAACTTGTCTGCCTGGGTCAGGAGGAGCTGCTTGAACCTGGGGAGCAGGAGGGAGCATGGAGGCCAGTGAACCCACACACACCCAGCACATGTCACCCTCCCCCCCCAATGTGCACACCCCCATACTCACTCCTCTTTGTTCACCACGCCCTGGCCGCTGGGATCGAACAAGCGGAAAGCACTCAGGATGGCCTCCTCGGGGTCAGTCCCTGCAACACCCAGCAGCCTGTGAACGCTCTGCCAGGCTGGCCACCAGGACGATCAAGGTGTATGGGGAGCTCTCAGGTCCCAGGGCAGGTTGGCCCATGGGCCAGGAAGGGCCATCTTCTAGGGGGTAGGTGGGGATGGCTATCTTTCTGGGGGGGTAGGGAGGGTCATCTTCCTGGGAGGGTGGAGAGGACCACCTTCCAGGGGAGGTGGTCCAGGTGGGGCCAAGGGGTTCTGTTGGAATTCCCTGGGGTTCAGGAGGAGTTCAGACAGAGTCCCCTGGGGTTTCCTGGGGTTCCAGAGGGCTCCCTGGGGTGGAAGCATGGCTTGGGGATCCCTCCCAGGCTCACCGTTGAGTTTCTCCCCAAACAGGGTGAGAAAGACAGTGAAGTTGATGGGGCCCTTTCCCTCTTGCAACATGGAGTCCAGCTCCTCCTCCGGGACACCCACCTTCCCTGTGGGATGAGGGGGTGAGAGAGAGACCTGGGGACCCTAGGTCTCTGAGAACGGTGGGGCTGCCCTCCCTATGCAGTTTCCCAGCTTTGGTGGTGGTGAGGGGAAGCAAGAGGAAAGAGTGATGGGGAGGAGAGGCAAAGGGAAGGAAGCCATTCTCTGCCTGCAGAGACTTCTGCAGAGTGTGGGGTGGGCTGGAGGCAGGGCAGGAAGAGGCAGGAGGAGGGGGACAGAGGGGAAGGGGGCACCTCACCGAGCTGGGAGTAGGTCTCTCTCAGGTCCGACTTGCAGATGATGCCGTCTCGGTTCTGGTCAATGCAGCTGAAGGCCTGTGCCATGGGAGGTCCCAGGGTGTTAGAGGGGGTGGGTCAGGGCCCTGGCCCTGCAGAGAAGAGGGGACCCCACGGGATGGGCTCGGGTAGGGGGCACTCACTTCCTTGAACTCCTGAATTTGGGCTTGCTCAAACATAGAGAAGACGTTGGAAGAGCCCCGCTGGGCCTGCTTGGTGGCTGCCTTGCCGCGTGTTGCTGCCTTGCGACTGGCCTACAATACCATGGGCAATAGGCTCCTGACTGCTGCTCCCCAAAGCCTCCCCAGCACACCCCGGGACAACAACAAGGGTCCTCTCCACCCTCAGGGTCCCCTCCCCAGGCCTCACCCAGACACAAAGGAGCCCAGCTGTGTACTCCCAGCCCACAGTCCTCACCATCGTCTCTGTGGTGACTGTGCCCTCCCTCCCAGGTCTCACTGCCAGACCCCTTTATGTGGCAGCCTTATCACCTGGAGGCCCAAATAAGGAGAGGAGCAGGGGCCAGGCCCAAACTTGGCAGCCTAGCTGGGGCCCCAAGCAGATTCCAGCTCCTTCCTGGGGGCCTGATTCCATGACACGTAGCATCCCAGGCTCCAGACACGACGCACATCTTGGCCCTCAGTCTCTCCCAGACAGATCAGCTCAAGCTCCTGCCTGGCTGGGCACTGGGGAAAGACCTGTTACCCCATCTTTTTCTGCGTGTGTGTGTATAAAACTGGGGATAGAGCCCAGGACCACGCTATGTCTCCAGCTCATTTCTTAGTTTTATGTTGAGACAAGGTCTTACTAAGTCTGTAAATTGCCCAGGCTGGGCTCAAATTTGTGAACCTGCTGACTCAGCCTTCCTTAGTGCTGGGATTACAGGCCGGTGCCATCAGCCTGGGCTCCATTTCCCCATCTGACTGTCCTCCCTGCAGCTTTGGTCCTCACCTGGGCTTAGAAGCATGTCTGGTTCTGAGGGGGTCTCTGATCTGAGACTCCAGGATTCCCAGTCTGGGTGAAGACCCTCAGCTCTAACCTCTGACCCCTCTCACCAGGGGGTGGGTCTGAGCTGGCAGTACCCCACACAAACCCTCTAACTTAGCCTCAGGGCAACTGTGGTTGCAAGAAACCAGCTCTTTCTCTATCTTTGTTACTACAGGTTCCGGGCTAGAATGGCTCCCTTCTGGGTTTAGGGTCCTGCAGCCCCACCTTGATGCCATGTTCTTCAGAAACTTCTCAGATGTCCCTGCCTGGGGCCTAAGGTGACAGCTGATGCTTGCAGTCTCCTCCTGGCTGACCCTCTGCACCAAGAGCTGGGCATACACCTGGCTGGACCCTTAGGGGCTGGCCCAACAGGCTTACCTAGTACTGTTTTGCACAAAGTTTTGGGGCACTGTAGTACTTTTGTGTTGCTGTGACTCAATACCCAACAGGCATAAATTCTGGGAGGAAAAACTTATTCTAGCTCACAGTTTCAGAAGGTCACTGTATATTTATGGGCACCTGGCAACAATGGAAGCACATGGTTGAGGCAGAGGTGACTCCACAGGAAGCCAAGTTCCATGGGAAGGGAAGAAGTTACATTTGTCCTTCGAGAACCTGTCCCAGTGATCTGCCCTTTCTGGTCCAGCCCAGGTTTAAGCCCCTAATCCACCACATGCCTGTAATCTATCATCCCCCGCACACCTATAAATCTAATCCACATGCCCATAATCCATTCATCCAGACCAGGCCACATCTCCTAACAGCACATGGACCCACAGATAATCCATAACATCTAAGTACATCCAAATATATGAGACTTTTGGGGGACATTCCAGATGCAAACCACAATAGGCACAAAGCCTCCTGGGAAATGAGAGTGGTCACTGGATGCTGGGTGGGGCTAAAGTATGGGGCCCTGGCCCAGCTGGCCCAGCCCTGGTGACCGTGAGTTCACTATTACAGTCAAGACCCCTTTCTGTATTTTATAAACTCTCCTTTATTATCTGCAAATGGAACTCGTAGCCGGGCCCTGATGATACAGGCCCGTCATCCCAGCATTCTGGGAAGCAGAGACAAAAGCATTGTAAGCTCAAGTCCAGCCTGGGGGACTTAGCAATATAGGACACCCTGTCTCAAAAGCAAAAATAAGAATGGGCTGGGGACATAGCTCAGTGTAAAGGTCCTGGGCCCCAGTACTACACAAGCACGGACACACGCACGCACACACACACACACACGCACACACACACACACACACATCACAAAGAAATTCATTTATTTCAATTCAGATACATATGCTCCCTCCACTGAATAACCAATGCAATACCTTAAACTGTATTGTGAAGTTAAAGCTATGCATGTTAAAATGTGTCACAGGATGTGACTACTGCTCAGATCTGAGCATAGCCAAAAAATGCATGTCACTTTGTAATGAGGAGTTTAAATTTAGGAGAATGAGGTGGTCAGAGGTGATTCCACTGGGAAGGTTTCAGGAAAAGGCAACTTTCTCAAATCGCGATCTTGTGTTGTGTTCTGAATGAACACACCCTGGTTGCCCCTGCTTTGCTGGGTGGTTTCTCTCACTGAGAAATGACGGCACTAAACTTACACAGGAGGTGTGAGCGTGTAGCTGTGTATGCTGCAGGAAGGTGGCACTAGAACCGCACTTGGCATGTAACCCACAGGAGCCTCTGGGAACCTTAGGGATTATAAGACAGCTGCATCCTGGGCCCCACTCAGCATCAGTACCTATGTGATTGTAAGGGAGCAAGGTCCAGTCCATCCCACCTCCCTCCCAGCAGCCCTGCCTGGCACCCTGCCCCAGCCCACAGTTATTCCACCCCAGCCTGGTTATATTGCCAGGCCTTGGGGCACAGCAGGCTGGGATTCCAAGGTGCACCAGATTATGGAAGCACCTGTGCAGGTACATTATCTTCCTATAATCCTCATGCATAAGGTCAAAGAACAGTGTGCAGGCCATGTCTAAATCTTCTAAAAATTTTAATTAAAAAACTCCACATAGTCCCAGGCTGTCATGGAGAGGGTGACATGGCACATGGGTGACCCAGTGAGGACTAGAGATCCCTTGGGGGTGTGCTGGATGCTACCAGTGACTTGTCCCTGGGCCAGGGGTGGAGCTGAGAATGCCATACTGAGAGTGGATGCAGGTGGGGGCCCCGATGGCACAGGTGGGGGCCCAATGGTACAGGGACCCCTTGGTGGGTCCTCTGGCATCTCTTGTGAGGATCCACCCCAGAGCCCTAAGCCATCAGGATAGCTGGTGTAAAAAGGCTCCTGGGGCACCTGCAGCCAGGGAAGTGCTTCTGCAAAGTTAGGTCCTTCTCCTATGAAACTCGGGCCTCCTGGTCACAGCCCAAGACACAGCCAGGCCTGAATGACCAGCACCCCTCACGCCCTCTGGGCCCTGGTCCAGTCTGACCAAGTGCCAGATCTGCCTTTTCACTAGGGTGAGCCCCATGAAGGCCATAGCAGGGGTGGTGCATCCCTCTTCTTCAGGACAGGGCTGGGCCTGGTGGGCAGCCTGAGGGTGGACAGTGTGGAACTGCAAAGTCCTAAGTGAGCACCGCCCTCCTGGGTCTTTGATTCCAGCCAGGCAGGGGCTTCCAATCCTGTTCCTGCTCTTGCCCGCAGACTGATCTGGAGATAGGCCTGTTGGTCCATGGGGCCTCTCCCTTTCCTCCAGGCAACCTGGGCAGGCAGGCCCCTTGCCCTGGGGCTGGGGGCTGGAGAGGTGTGGGGAGTGCCGTCCATGCCTGGCAGCCCAGCCCAGCCCTCACTGGCCCAGCATGCAGGCCTTCTTACAGGCCACTGCAGAGACCAGGGCTGCACCCCGGCCGCTGCCCTCCTGGGACTCGATGAAGGTGATCTCGCAGTGGGGCGCCAGCCTGCGCACGCTGGCGTGGAACCTCTCCTTGAAGCTGTGTGGAGGAAAACAGGCTGCCATCTCTGGAACCCGCAAACTTTACCCCCTCTTCCCCAACCTCCAGGGTCCCAGGTGGCCTCCCCTCCCCAGCTAGGGTTAGGGTTAGGGTCAGAGGCTAGGGTTAAGGATTCAGGCTTGCCTTCAGGTTTGGGTTCTAGTTAGGGTTTGGACTCAGATTAGGAGTGTTTGCGATCTAGTTTTGAGCTATGGTTTGTGTTGGGTCAGGGGTTTGCGCTCGGGCTGGATTAGGGTTTGTGTTTGGGTCCAGGTTGGGGCATGAGTTCTGGTTCTGGTTCATGTTGGGCTCAGTTCAGGTCTGGGATCTGGTTCAGGGTTGGTTCCAGGTTCAGGTCTTGGATTGGTTTGGATTTGGTTCAGATTAGGTCTTGGTTCTGACTTGGGCTCAGGTTAGAGATTTGGGTCCGGGTTCGAACAGGGATTAGGGTCGGGTTTGTGTTTGGGTCTGGGTTCACGGTAAGGCCTGTCCTGGCAACTGGGGTGCAGCTTGTACACTGAGCCCCACACCCACGGTTAGGGTTAGGGTTACAGTTAAGGCCAGAATTTGGGTTCCGGTTCGGGTTTGGCGCACCTGGGGTGCAGCTTGTACACCGAGCCGTCCACGCCCACGGTGATGCGCATCTCCTCCTGGCACCGGCTTTCGCGCATGCGGTTGATGACACCCGCCAGTCCCGCGGAGCACATGTGCGCCGCGCGGGTGGACACGCTCTCGCAGGCACGCCGCACGATGTCGCAGTCGGTGGCGGAGGGCCGCAGCCCCAGGGTGCTCAGGATGTTGTGAATCTGCTTTCGGTCGCCCGTGTCGCTGCGGGGGCGGGGAGGTGAGCGCTGAGGTCCGGGTTGGGTCCTCCCTGTGCGGGGTTGGACCCTCCTCCACCCGCCCCGCCGGCTTAGAGGGGGCGACTGCGCCGCTCCCAGGAGCTGTCGCGCGGAAGGAGAGTGTCCATAGCGAGCGGGAAGCCCTGAGGAGTCGGCCTGGGCCCGAGGCTGCTCAGGTCTCTGCTCCTGCTCGTTTCCGCTTAAGCTCCAAACACTAAATTTTGGCCTAAACCTTCGATTGCGCCTACTGCCCTATAGAGCCCGCCCTACCTCTTGGCCACGCCCACAACAGCCTAGTTTCGCCCCAGCCCCTACCCAGCCCCACCCCTGAACTGGGCTTCTGAGCCACGCCACGCCCAACCCCAGGACCTCGCCCTGGCCCCGCCCCGACCACGCCCCAGTTCCGCCCATGACCACACCGTGACCCTGGCCCCTGCCCCGAGAACGCCTCAGCGCCCCGTCGCGCCCCGCCCCTCCGCACACCTCTCCACTTGGGACACGAAGCGCGTCTCGAAGGCCCCGCGCGTTCGCAGCTGCTCCGACGCCTCCCCGTGGAACAGCAGGTTCTCGTCCACCAACTTGAGTAGCACGAGCCGCACCAGCTCGCCCATGTATTTCCCGCCGATGAGCTTTTCGTACCTGCGGGCGCGGGGCTCTGGTTATGCTGGCCTGTCGGGGGCTACCCATCGCCCGGCCAGAGGCGGCGCGTGGGACCCTGGGAACTCTCCGCCCACACTCAACACCTGTGCGAAGGCCTGCTGATCTCATCCCTGGTAAGAGTTGGGGAAACTGAGGCCCAGCGGTTTAGTGACCAGCCGGAGCTCACACTGGCACATTCTTGCTCAATCTGTGCACCTTGCCTTGCCTTTTTTTCTTTTTTCCGTCTTCCTTTTTGATACTGGGGACCAAGCCCAGGGCCTTCACATCCCCATCCCAATTTTTACTTTGGATTCTGAGACAGGGCCTCACTAAGTCACCAAGTTACCCAGGCTAGTCTCCAACTTGAGATCCTGCCCAAACTCCCAGAATGCTGGGATAACAGGCCTGCATCACCAAGGCTATCTTCATACCTGAATACCTTGAACACTCCTGACTAAATGGAAGGTGTAAGAGTCTGAGAGGTGGCTCATGAATGAATTAGCAGGGCTGACAACTTGCGGACCCAGAACAGGTGACACCATGACTTAGGACTAATCACGGTTCCTGAGATGTACTGCCAACCTGTGGCCTTCCACGAAATAACCCATTCTGTGAACCGGCGTGCACAGAGGTATAGGGGGCCTCTTGGTGACACCTGTAAGTCCTTGGTTGTCCTCTGCAAAGCCTCCATGTCCCTGGTCACGTGTAGAAGCGAAGAAGGTAGAGAAATCTAACTACTACCATTCCCTATCCTGTTTACGGTGTATGTGTGTGTGTGTGTGTGTGTGTGTGTGTGTGCACGAGTATACGTGTACGCATGTGTGTTTTTGTGTGGATGCACATGTGCAGGTTGAGACTGAGCTGGAGAAAGAGGACCAGTGAGCAGGCATCTGTGGTGTGCGCTTCTCCAGAGCTGTCTAGAAACGGCCTTGGGGCCTATCTGGGTGGGGGCATCCTTACAGCTGCTGCCCAGGATTGGCGGAGCTCTCATCTACCATGCGGTCGTACTCCAGCAGGAACTCGTCCAGCTCGCCCGAGTCCCCAAAGGCGCCCCACTCGGTGTTGACACACATGCGGCCCTCGTCCCCCTCCACCAGCTCCACATTCTGCATCTCCTCCATGTAGCAGGCATTGCAGCCTGTGCCTGCAGGTGGACAGGGGAGGTATCACAGGCTGTAGGGAAGGTGGTGTGACCCTGAGTGGGCCGGCCGGTCCTGTCCCCTTTCCCAAAAGAAGGGGTTAAGACACTTTCCTCACCCATTACCCGAATGGCTGAGACTGGCATGGTGGACAGCGGGGTGTGCCCGTGGGCTTTGCCAGCTGGAGTGGATGTGGGGTGTGAGGGTTCCCGGTGCCATACTCTGGCTGTCCTGAGTCCTGTGTGGGGCCTCCCCAAAGTGACCTAAGGCATGGTGTGGACCCTGAAACATCAGGTACTGCTGCAGGCAGGACTGATTTAGCAAGACCTTGTCTCAAAAATCAAAACTAAAAAATGGAAAACAAAAAAAAGTGGCAATAACAATTGAGCTGGAGGTATAGCTCAGTGGTGGAGTGCTTGCCTAGCACTCACTCTATGGTGAGGTTGAGTCATCACCATAGCCAAGAGAAAAATGAAAGAACAAACAGATAGATGTGTTTGAGGCAAGGGGGAGTACTTAGAGGGAGATAATGGATGGCAGTGTGTCTTTTATTGTAATACATTAAAATTTTAATTCTCTGTATTTTTGATCACACCTCATGTGTATATATAAAGCATGCAATTATTATTTTTGGGGGGGATAAAATTATAGATGGGAACCTATGAATTCAGATGCAAGACCTTTCAAGACCATAACATTTTAACCTGGATTTTCTGGAAATCAGGGTAGAGAGCCCAGACACCCTCATGCCTGTGTGCACAGCTGTAGCTGGTAAGATTCAGCTGCTCCCTATGAAACCTTTGCCCATGTATAAGGACCATGGGGACTCTGGGAGGTGGGACTCCCTCTCCTGGTCAGGCTTCAGTCCAAGCAGGCCTGAGGGGGAGGAATAGGGAACAAGGCAGGCCAGGCAGGCTCACTGAGAGACCTTCTAGGAAAAGGGTGATGCTACTTTTGCTTATCTTCTGCTTGGACAACTCTGTCCAGAGTGGTTAATTTACCAGAAAAAGTATTTTAATTATATCCGGATGGGTGGTGTGTGTGTGTGTACAGCTGGTAGCCACCTGATGCCATGGTACTGTAAGTGCTGAAATCCCCCACCGCTCCCTGCCAGATGCTCTAGGGCCACTCACCCCGCCTTCACTACACTACAAGTGCTGGTGCCCTGCCCAACCCCTCTGTACCCCCAGACACTGTGCAGCTTGAAAGGGGTGAGGGACCCTTACCCACGATCATGCCAACCTCACACTGACGGTCTTCATAGTAGCAGGAGATCATTGTGGCCACAGTGTCATTCACCATGGCCACCACATCCATCTCAAAGTCCTGCCAAGAAGCACAAAGAAGGGGCTGGAGATGTCAATCAGTGTGAATGCAAAGGTCCTGGGTTCAGTTCCCAGGAGTGGGGCGTGGAGTGGGGGCATGCCCAAGGCAGCCCCTCTGGCAGCATAAGGTGTCCTCACCCCTCGCCTCTTGATGGCATCTCGCAGAAGCCCTACAATGTTGTTTCCTTCTGCTCCTGAGGCTTTGAATCCCTTGGTCCAGTTGAGGAGGATGCCCTGTGGGGAAAGGAGGGACGTGTTGGCTGTGCAGGATCTAGGCAGGGAGACTCTCCCAAACACCAGCTGTGCACCCCATAGGAAACAGCCTTGTCTGCTTCACATGGCTTACAGAGCTGTTGGGGATGTTCTCCAGGAATATCTCATAGGGGCCTGGGCTCTGGCCAGTTTTGTTTACTTATTTTGTACAGTCCTGGGGATTGAATCCAGGGTCTTTGCACTGAATAAAATCCTTGGTCCATCTTATTTTTTATTTTGTTTCCCAAGCTGGGCTCAAAGTTGTAATTCTCCTGTCTCAGCCTCCCAGAGTGCTAGGATTATAGACCTGTACCACTGGGCTGGGCTCTGGCTAATTTAAAAATGTAATTTTGTGGATAGAGGCGTAGCTCAGTAGTTAGATTGCTTGTGTGGCAAGCACGAGGCCCTGGGTTTGATTCCCCAGCTCCATATAAGTTGGACATGGTGGTGCACATCTATAACCCCAGCACTCAGCAGGCTGAGGCAGGAAGACTGCCGTGTGTTCAAGGCCAGCCTGGGCTACACGGTGAGTTCAGGACCAGCCTGGACTACAGAGTGAAATGTGATTATGGCAGCTGGAGGAATGACACAGCCATCAAAGTGCTTGCCTAGCAAGTGCAACACCCTGAGTTCCATTCCCCAGCACCATGTGTGTGGTGGCACATGCCTGTAATCCCAGCACTCTGGAGGCTGAGGCAGGAGGATTCCAGTGAGTTCCAGGCTAGCCTGAAGTACATAATGAGGTAAGGACCAACCTGGGCTACAAAGTGAGATCCTGTCTCAAACAAAAACAAAAACAATGTGATTTTGTGTGTGCTCACAATACATGTACACACACGTGTTTGTGTGTGTGTGTGTGTGTGTGTGTGTGTGTGTGTGATGCTAGAAGTCAAAGTCAAACCTCTTGCCTGGAGCACACATGATCAGCAGTCTGCCACTGAGCTGCGCCTCTTGCATGTGCACTGAGCTGCCTGTGTTTCTGTGGGGCCTGAGGCTCAGGAGTCCATGAGATGTTGATCTGATGCTGCTTTTACCTTGAGCCATGACGGGACTTTGTTTCTGACCCAGAGGCATATAGGTGCCGGGCATGTGCGCAAGTGTATGTGTAGCCAGCAGGCTGACTGGGGAGTTTCTGGCTCATTAGGTGGTGAGGTGCATGGCAGCCTTTGGCCAGCTGCCACTTCGCACCACGGCATGGTTGCCTGACCTCAGTTTTCCTGGCTGCCATGGGTTTGGGCGGGCTTAGGCACAGAGCAAGAATCCTCCAACGGTATGTTTATTTTCTGAAGCTCCTCAGTTGGCCTTGGGCAGGGCTGCCCTCCAGCTCTTCCCTCTGGTGCTCAGGGACCCCAGGCTGGGCCTCCCTCCATTCCTTCCCACCTTGTCGATGTCCTCATGCCTCACAGGAAAGGAGAAGGTGAAGCCCAGGGGCAGTTTCTTGTGCTTCATCTGGTGCTTGTCCAGAAAGTCAGAGATGCATTCGGAGATGTAGTCGAAGAGCTGGAAGACAAGGTGGCCGCTGGGCCCTGGAAGGGCCGGCTGGCAGCCCCCCCTGACCCTGTGCCTGGGATGGCCCCGTTGATGCCTCCTACAGTCAGACCGTCTGTGGCTCACCTCCCCAACGGTAAGCCCTACCGGCAGCCCCAGGATGGGTGACCCAGGATGGTTGGTCCGTGAGGCTGGACTCCATGAGACTGGGCCTCAGGCCAGGCTGGTCACCCTGGAAGGTCAGGGTGGGCACATTCCCACCCGCAGCTGGGATTTCTGTCTCCTTTGCTACTTGCAGATGTCCTGGCCACCTTATTCCTGATAACATTGGCCCCCAGCCCCAGATGTGCCTCTCTGCTAGATTGGGCACTGCTTGCTGCCTTGCAGATGGACTGCACTCTCTGCCGGCCCAGGGAGGTGCTCGTGCCACCCTGCTGCCTGCTTCCCTGGACAGAGACAGTGGGCTGTAGTGGATGAAGGCTGGGACCCTGGAATCCTGCCCTTCAGGAAGGGCCTTGCCCTATGCCTGGCCATGCCTGGAGCCTCAGGGTGCTCCCCATGGTCGGGTGGAGTCTTGATGCCCTCGACACCGTGTTTACTGTCACCCTCTTTGGTGTGAGCCAGGTGGATCTTGAGGGTTGGGGGGGGGGGCCTTGCTGCATGGGCCACAGGACTCTGCACAAGCACATTCTCCCAGCTGCTGTAGTTCACACCATGGTGTTTCCTCTGATAAATCTGACAGAGCACCACCCACAGGGGGCTCTCTGCTCCACACTTCTCTCCAGCCTGATCCCACCCCAACACTGTGGGACGATGGGACTTGGGACACTTTGGCCATGTTTGAAGGCCACCTACCAAGGCCTAAAATCTGCCTCCTGCCCACAGCCACTCCGTCCTTGTGGGAAGTAGAGTCTCCCCTGCCCTGGCTGAGCCATGACCCCTGATGACCTTGCCAGCCCCTCACAGCACCCCAGCTGCTCACCATCTCCGCGGTGCCTGTCATGGCGTCCTCCGGGATGGAGTACATCTGGTGCTGGGTCTTCACGCTCCACTGTCCCGCCTCTCCCTCTCCCACCTTCACCAGCATCACCCTGAAGTTGGTGCCACCCAGGTCCAGTGAGAGAAAGTCTCCGACCTCTGTAGACAAAGAGGGACATGCTCAGGCAGGACGAAGGATTTTCAGGGGCAGAGATGACAGAAGACTGTCCATCTGCCTTAGAAGCCAGTGAGCCGCAGAGGCCCAAGATGATGGCTTGGGCCTCCCAGGTAGGGTTTGCGGTCCCCAAGGGATCACAGAGGAAAGTCCCTTATGTTGAGGCAAGCTGGGATGCTATCACATGCCCAAGGTTCTTCCTGGGGAAAGTGGAGCCTCTGGCCTTGAGGTGTGGACAGTCCCTGTGGTACCTGAGCCCTCTGGGGTGGAGCGCACATAGGTTGGCAGCATCTTCACGCTGGCCTCCTCATGGGTCTCCAGGCGCAGGCCACGGTCCATCTCCTTCTGCATCCTCCGCATCACCTTCTTCAAGTCTTCCTCCTGCAGTTGGAACTCCGCCAATATCTGCTCCGCCTACAGGAGGAACAAGTGCTCAGAGCCAGCCCAGAGAAAGGGCTGGGCTCCAAGACTAGTCCTTTAGGTTGGCCTTGGTGTGCCTGAGGGCGACTCAGCTTGTCCCTGGCCCTGTGCTGGGATCCAGTGTCCAGTAACACTTCCCGATGGCCCTCAGATCCACAGCAAGGGGAAGAGGTCAGGAGGACACTAACCAGAGAGCCAGTGATACTTGACAGTGCGTGCAACAGGCAACTGGCATGGCTGGGCCAAGACCCATCCATTTTTCTTCTAGAACTTTAAAAACAAAAAGGGCCAGCCAGAACCTGTGGGCACAGGACAGCCAAGATCAGGGCACTGGGAGTGGCCACAGTACCTATCAGACGCCCACCTGGGCTCTGGCTGGCCTGGCTGTCTGCTGTGCAGGGGCGAGAGGGTATCCCTGAACACAGCTGAGAGAGGCCTGTGCTAGGAAGCTGGGACCCACCAGTGCTGCAGGGCCCCGCTTCAATCCCCAGCACCAAATTAACACTCATAATGACAATAATTCTGATCTGAAAAGGAGAAGTAGTTACTCTAATGAAATGCTCAGACCTACGCATGTTAAGAAACTCTGTTCTTTTTGCCTTGGGGCTGTAATCCCTGAATTACAGCCAGGAGGTAACATATCACTTGCTTCTTTTTTTTCTTGGAGTTTAGGACGTAGGTTTTATTCAGGAACAGGATTGTACATGAGCTGCTATAGGGCTAGGCATGTTTTCTGTGCATGTTTGTGTGTGTCTGTGTGTCACTGGAAATAAGACCCAGTTCTGCTTGATGACAGGTGAAAGGAAGTCTGATTTTAGCAGGAGGGAGAACTTCGGTGTTCCCTACATTTGTGAGCACAGTTGTCTGAGGATGTGATGGCTGGCCCTACAACAGCCATTTTGTCACCATGAGGAGGTGGAAGGCTGGAGGGAGATGGCTGAGAGACTGCAGATAGCAGATGAGAGAGATTGACCTTACCCTCTCCCCTCATATGTTGGCTGTGGAACAAATAACCACTCAAGCCATGGGTAGTAAAGCTTTTGGTTTTCTGCCACACAGAGCATTCCTAGTGGATACAAACCCTTAGTTAAGAGCCTGTTGTGGTTTGAATCTGGAGTATCTCCCAAAAGCTTCATGTACCTATGGGCACTCAGCACTGTTGGGAGGTGGGGCCTGGCTGGAAGGAGTGGATGCTTGGGTGGGATGGATGCTGGTTTCAACCTTCCTACCTCTCTTCTACCATGCCCTAAGGACCTCTCTCTCTGACTCTGGCCTCGTTATGTGGCTCCACCATTTTCCAGCAGCCTGCCTGGGAATGAGCTGTGACCTAAAACTGTGAGCTAAAATAAACCTTTCCTCCTAAAGTTGTGGATGTCAGGTATTCTGCCCCAGCAATGAGAAAGTAACTAAGACAGAGCCCTTTCTTAGAAGGGTCTCACACTTAACTACATAAGGGTTGATGAGCTCTCTGACAAAAGTGTTGGCCAAGCCAGTAGCATTTTGCCATCAGGATTGGGGTGGGATATGTTCTGTGTTCTGGAAGGTTCTGGGAGCCCAGCTCTCTCTGTGGAGAGTGACCTCTCAGAGTTTCTTCCTTAGAGAGTAGAGGCCCCTCCTCAACGCACAGCATGTTCCTGGAGCCAGAACCAGGGGAGGGAGCTCTGCCTGGCTTGGCCTCGCTGATCCCTGAGCCAGCGCATAAACAGGGCAGTCTCCGGGTCAGACTGGGTTCCCCATAGTAGCCCTGAGACATACTTTGTTATCCCACCTCTCACAAACCAAGGAACTGGCAAGCATTATGAACCCTTCTCTGAGCCCACAGAGTAGGCGCAGGGCTGGAGTATGGAGCAGAGCCTGGTTCTGACTCCTGCACCTCTGCCATCTCTTACTCCATCTCCAGACTTGGCTTCCAGCCCCTTCCAGCGCCCACACTCAGCAAAAGTGTCTCTGACCAGCTGTGTGCAGGGTCTACAAGCAGCTAGGGAAATGGGGGTGATGTCCAGAAGTCCTAAGGACCTTTGCTGTGGCCTTGAGAGAGGAGCAGTAGCCATCCTGCCTAACCCTGGCAGCCAGCCATGGGGCTCTGGGGACTGCAGCCCTCTCTGACTGGTCCTGCCCAGGAGGTCACAGAACCTATTGCCACTGTTCCCACTTCAGCCAGGCATGGTGCCGCAGGCCTGTCATCACAGTACTCTGAGAAGTTGAGACAGGGGAATTGCAGGTTCAAACCCAGGGGGCCACTTAACTTAGCAAGATCCTGTCTCAAATGACAAACAGAAAAGGGGATGGGGGTATAGCTCAATGCTAAGACCCTAGGCTCAATCCCCAGCACAACTAACTAACTAACTAGCTAGCTAAATATCCCCACTTCACCCAGCCACTCCTGAGGCTCCGACTGTTCCCTGCCCAGCACCTGACCCATCTCTGCAGTGGATAACCCCAAGTGCCAAAGCATGGCATGAAATGTGGAAAGGAGCCCAGAACAGACACTACCCCCAGGAGCTGCGGGGCAGGGTTACAGCATGCAGGGTGGCTGGGTGTGGGAGCAGCCTTAGGGACAGAGTGCGGGCGGGCAGAGAGGCAGCTGTGTCTCCCCACACAAAGGCGACCCACACAGAGGACTCCATGTCTCCCAGGAGGCAGGTGGGGGTGGTCCCAGGACAGCAAACGGGGGCTATTGGGGGTACGGGAGCCCTGGTGGCCCCCAGCCAGTGTGGGTCATCTCAGGATGTAGGGATGGTGGGCACAGAATAGAGAGCGGTGACAGTAGAGGAAAAACACTGACCACCAGAAGCAAGATTGGGGGTGGGGCAGGAGGCCCCGGGGGAGCAGGGACAGCCGGAAGAGGGTTCTGGGCTGGGGCAGGAAGAGGCTCAGGGCTTCGAGGGATAGAACGTATTGGTACAGTGCCTAACCAGGAGACATCTGTCCCAAGTAAGTTATCCAAGAGAGGCCAGGATCCAGGGGAGTGCCAGCGGGGGCACACACATGGAAGCCCACAGTGATGGGCTGTCCTTAAGCACTGGGGGCCACCAGTGTGTCCTGGGTGGATGGCATAGAGGATGGAGAGGAACAGCCTGGGCAGTATGCAATGCACAGGCTCTGAGATCCCCAGAACACAGAAGAAAGGAGAACAATAGATGGGGATAGCTAGAGGGCAGACACCCTCACTCCAGGGACCATAGGTACCCTAGGACCTAGCCAAGGGTCAGGCAGTTCCTTAGCATGCAGAGCCCTCCTTTTCAGTTCCTTTGGGAGAGCTGTATTCATAGTGCCAGCTGCCCATGGGCTTCTAAGAGAACCTTGATCTACCACCCTCAGAGCCACCACAGAGCCCCAGAGAATGACAGAGGACTATGCCCAGCCCTCCAGCCCCCTTAGGAGGGGGACAGTGGCAGGCCTGGGAAGAGGGGTGATAGTCAGAGGAACCATGTGCAGGCCTCCCAAGATCTGTGTGCCTCCTTGAGGGTCCCCTGCATGCTCACCACTCCTGCCCCAAGCCTAGCTCTGCCCCAGGGTGCTGGCTGGGGATTCCCTCCCAGCCCAAGGCCATGGATACCCTTACCAGAGTCAAGGCCATGTGAGTTCGGCTCCTGGTGGCATGCATGGTCACCTCTCTGGGCCAGCAAGGAGGTGTCGGGAGTGGAGCTGCTCCTATCTGCCAGGGCTAGAATGAGGCCTCCTAGGCAGGTGAGGCAGTCTGGCCAACAGGTGCCAAGGCAAGTGGCCCGGAACTTCTGCATGGAGGGATTCAGCGGGTGGCAGCTGAAATACTCGGCCCACAGCCATGGGTTCAGGGGCAGGGTCAGAGGGCAGAGGAGGCCCTGGGGTCAGGGCTGGCAAGGGTCCTAGGACAGGGCTCCAGGGCAGGCTAACATGTCCTCTAAGCCCAGGTCAGGACTGCTGCCAGGGCAAGTGTGGCCAAGCCAGCCTATCCACCTTCTGCACCTGGCTGTGCTGGGTAGGACAGAGTAGGCTTCCTGGGGCGAAGTGCCAAGGGCCTGCATCATGGCCAGTCTGGACAAGCTTTCGGAGCGAGGAAGGTGCTGCTGTCACCATGTGCATGGAGGGCTGAAGTGCATGCCTGCAGTCCAGGGCACTTGGATGGAGAGGCCAGGGCTTGGACCACCACTGGGAACAGGCATGGGCAGCAAGTCCTGGGGCTGAGATGCTTGGGGTAGATATGGAGACTCAAGAGTATGGGGCCCTCCAGCCTGTTGGGCATAGATACTGGCTATGGGATTGAGTTGGCACTATGCACACACCAGCAGGAGCAGAAGCAGGTTCCAGGCTGCCCGAAAGTATCCCCAGAGAAAACCTACAAGCTTTAGTCAGGACTCTTCGACTGTCAATCACATAGTCTCCTCCCCCAAAAAGCGATAAAGTAGGGAGAGCATTAGGTTTGTGACCACACAATTCAGGCTCAACCTGGGGGTCTGGGGGCTAGGCCTAGTGGTGCAGGCATCTCATTCCAGTACTCAGGGAGGCTGAGGCAGGAGGAGTGAAAGTTCAAGCCCAGTTTGGGGAGAGCTGCAGAAATAATTCAGTGTGAGGGCCCTGGATTCCATTCTAGGTACTGAAGGGGGAAAAATAGTTGCTTTGGGCATATCTGTCGGGTGTAGACACATGCCACACCCCCTCCCTGTGCTTGCCTGGGAGTGACCCCAGCATGTCCACATGTCCTGCCCTTGCTGGCCCCTCCCCAGCCTTGCTAAAATTAGCCTTGGCCAGCGAGTGGATCAGGACACAGGGATGCTTGCCCAGCCAATGGCCAATGTGTGATCACCTTTCAACCAATTGATCCATTTCCCTAAATAGAGCAGATGTGGCCTCACCAGACCTCATGTGAGAGGCTGCTGACCCCAGCCCCGGGTTCGTGGCCCCAGTTATCAAGGGAGCAGTGTGTGTAGCCAGTTTCCCAGACTGGCCAGTGAGGATCAGAGGCCAGGAGCCTTGCTGTGCCCCAGGAGGCTCCACATCCTCTGGCTGTGCTCCCTGCATGTGGGAGGGAGATATGGACCATGGAGGGCCCCTGGCACTTGGCTGGAGCAGGTGCCCTCTTCTCTCCCACCCTGTGCCCCGGGGCCCCTCACTGGTTATGCCTCCAAGACTGGGTCCTGTAAAGCAACATGGCCGATAGCTTACTGGGGGTGGGGGTGACGCCAGTGGGCCAGTGCTGGAATAAAGAGAATCCTGCCCTGCAGGGATTTTGGAGGGACCAGCTGCCCAGAACCAGCCCTGAGGGGAAGGTGCTTTATGGTTGATGGTTCACAGAGGTGGATGAGCATTATTTCTGTCTAGTGTGTGTGTGTGTGTGTGTGTGTGTGTGTGTGTGTGTGTGTGTGTGTAGTGCTATGGATTGGAACTGTGGTCTTCACACTGAGCTACATCCTCCTCACCCCTTTCTAGTTTCCATTTTGTGACACGGTCTTATTAAGTTGTTCAAGCTGGCTTTGAGTTTATGATCCTCTTGCCTCAGTCTCCCAAACAGCCTGGATTGCCGGCATGCACCACCATGCCCAGCTGTGCTTAGAACTTTCTAGAGCTGTACAACTATAGGTCAGAATATTTCATTAGGTGGTGAGCTCCTCATTGGCAGAGGGGAAGGAGAGTTGATTAGAAGGGACCAATCTGTGTCCTGCTGGCTTTCTGTCTGGTCAAAGAACTGCCTCACAGGCCTCACAGGATTCTTGCTTATCTCAAGGGAAAATGCATCAAGCTGTGTGATCAAATTCAGTATTATCCATTCTGGTGTCAAAATATGGAACAGAGAGCTGGGGGCTTAAATCAGTGGTTAGAGCACTTGCTCAGAGTGCACAAGGCCCTAGGTTTGATTCCCCAGTACCACATTAAAAACTAGCTAAGTGAACTTCAGGAGAAAGACAGAATGAAAGAGGGAGACAGGGTGAGGGTGGAGGGAGGGAAGGGAGGGTAGGGGGAGGGACAAAAGGAGAGCAGGAAAGCCCTTGTCACGTTGACAAGAAACGTATGTGCACAAAATGCTCAACTCCATTGTAAACCTTAAATTTTGTACTTGTACATATCAATAAAATGGGGGGAAAAACTAGCTAAGTGTGGGGGCACACGCCTGTAATCCCAGCACTAGGGTGGCTGTGGCAGGAGAATTCCTGTGAGTTTGAGGCCAGCCTGGGCTATGTAGTGAGTTCAAGACCAGCCTGGACTACAAAGTGAACCTCTGTTTCAGGAAAAAAGAAGAAGGAGAAGAAGGAGAAGAAGGAGAAGAAGATGAAAGGAAAGAAAAGAAAAAGAGCTGAGAATGTAGCTAAAGGTCCTGGGCTCTATCCCTAGTACCACAAAAAAAGTGAAGAAGGAGGAGGAGGAGGAGGAGGAAAAATGATTGTGGGGAGTGACTGGAGGCTAGGCCCTGGACACGGGGATACAGACCCTTTCTAATTGTGCCCAGCGAGAGGCAGGCCCCCATGCTGCGTGGATGCCCAGGCCTGGGGAAAGTCCGCCACGAAGGGAGCTCTGCCTGCCAGCGGTGGGAGAGACCCACGGTTCCATTGCATCTTCAGACACTTTGCTCAGCCAGCGCCTCTTGCCGGCAGCAGCCTCCGGAGGAACTTGGCCAGAGCGCTTCCGAGTGGCTTCTGAGGTCCTGACCACAAAACCCATGTGAGTAGTAAAGGTGTGTTTTCTTAAGCCACTGAGTCTTGAGATGGGCTGTTATATAACAACTAACATGCCAGAGCTAGAACATAAAATGACATGTCACAGATATGTGTAGATTATGTGACAAAATTGGTCCTACACATGTGGGAGGGCTAGGTGCTGGGGCACAGATTTGTCATCTGGTTACTCTGGAGGCTGAGGCAGGAGGAACATCAGTTCCAGACCAGCCTGGGCAATTGAGTGAGGCCCTGTCTCAAAACATAGTGAAAAAGGCCCAGGGACATAGCTTATTGGCAGAGCACTTACCTGTCATATGCGAGGTCCTGAGTTCAATTCTCACTATCACATACATACATACATACATACAAACTTCCTTTTAGATTTTTCTGTTATAACATTTTTTTTAAATCAAGGGCAAAATGCAGAAGGCTGCAGGTTACACATGCCTACCTTAAAGGATCAGGGCTATAGCCAAATAAGCCAAATACCAGGCACCCCTGTGCTTGTGGGAGAGAAAGCAGAGAGCCCACCGTGCCAGCTTCTGCTCCAGGCTTGTGCCCTTCCTGCCCTGCCCCGCTGGGTGCCTGTGTGGGCACACTGATGCAACAGCCTGAAGCTGCGTGTGTTGCAATATTTGCCCACTGAGGGGCAGACTGGACACTGGGCTTCTGTGCTCAGGGGCAGGCCATGGCTGGCCAGGGGAGGGTTTAGGGCCGGGCAGACAGATCAGGGCCAAGGTACCAAGACAGGAGGGGGCTGAACAGGAGGTGACAGACTGTGTGAGTACCAGCATCACAGCCGGTGGGTGACCAGTGGCTTCTATGGGCCATATGTCACACCACACCCTCAACATGCTCACAACAGCCTAGGTGAGGTGGGGAAGGTAAGTCCCTGCTGTGGGCATTTAAGAATTATCCAGGACACACCAGCCCAAGGTCTTCGGCCAGGATTTGCCCCAGGTCATCTGAATTCCTCCATGGGATGCGTGCAGGGCCAGGCCCACACATTGAGATGGTGGACATCCTTGAGATGACTCCCAAATGGGATATGGCCAGACATCCACTGTCAATGGCCACGTGGGAATGTGGTGGCTGTGGAGTCTGCTCTGCCTTCAGCTTGCCTCCCTTGGGTGCTGGGCTGGAGCCTTGGGCTGTAGTCAGAGGCCAAGCTCAGGGGTGGGGTAGACCTGTGAGGTGCAGCAGGCCAACACCTGGCCACATGCTCAGGAGTGGGTGTCACCAGCTGTATCCCAGAAGCCAGCCCTGTTCTCAATAGCTCTGAGCCAGGCCAAGTCCCCCAGTATCTCCAGACCCCGACCTGCCACCAGCAGGGGATATGATACTCTCCATCCTCACAGGGTGTTGGGTGGATTTAGCTGCACAATGTGGTTCAGTACCTTGTAGCAGCTGTGGAGGGGGAAAGGGAATGGATCAGAGCAGGTAGGAGGGGAGAGGGAAGTAAGAGCACTCAGGATTGACATGGACATGCACCAGTTCTTCAAACTGAGTGTAATTTTTTAAAAAATACAGTCTCTCTCTGTAGTCCAGGCTAGTCATAAACTCACTATGTAGCCCAGATTGGCTTCAAACTCACAGAAATCCTTCTGCCTCAGCTTTCTGAGTGCTGGAACTACAGGCGTGCACCACCATGCCTGGCTAATTTTTGTGTGTTGCTGGTAAATCAAACCCAGGGCCTTGGGCATACTAGTCAGGAGGTCTAATCACTTTGCTGTGCCCTCCAGGGCTCTGAATGTAATTATTATGTATTGCAAATACATACTAATAGAAAAATTTGGGAAAAAATAAAGCAATGACACACTTTCTGTCTGAAAGGGAATGACTGAGAGGTGATAATCATGGAAAATGGCAGAGTAGAAAGTTCCAGGGATTGATACCTCTTCCAAAACAGCCATGGAGTAAGCACCAACTGGAATCTTATTAGATCCTTTTTTTTTCCCCCCCTCTAATGGTACTAGAGATGGAAACCAGTCTCTTCACACACTGCCAGTCCATTTTTATGTTTGAATTTTAGACAGGGTCTGACTGAATTGCCTAGGATGGGCTCAAACTATGATCCGTCTGTCTCAGCCTGTGCCCCCAGGACTGGCCTCCGAGACCCTCCTGGCAATTGCAAGAGGGCCTGATGAAGGGAGAGGTGGTGGGTGGCTTGCCAGTGGGCAGCAGAGGTTGACGACCGCCTGATGCCTGGCCCTCCAGGGGACATGGGGACTAAATGGTATCTGTGTTCTTGCTGGCTGACTGGAGTGCCGTGGGAGTGAAGGCCCTCATCTTCCGGAAATGTCTTCTCTGCTCTTCTCTGCCTGTGGTTTACCATTGATTCCCAGGGCCTGAGAACAAGCTTTGTTTCAGGACCTCAGCCTGTGTGGCTTCCCTGGCACAATCCATCAGAAGATCTAGACATACGTGCTGGGGATTTTACATTTAATAAGCTGTCTTTAACATCATGGATAGTCTGCAGACAACAGGACAGAAGAAACCATGTTGGTGACCACATATGAGGAGGAATGCAGACTTGGGAGAAACCACTGGGTAGGTGGACAGCTGCAGACCGCAGCAATCAACCACAGGCTGGAAACTCTGACTCGGCTACCACATCATACTTCCTAGAAGAGCCAGTACCCCACAAAAATTACAAATCATACAAAAGCAAAACAAACAAACAAAAAAAAAAAAACAGGAAAATAGGGCCCAAACACAGAGGGAAAAAATAATTTAAAAAATATATCTTTAAGAAAGCCATGACAGTAGAATTCCTAGTTTTAGACATTAAATTAAGTGTCTTAAATGTACTTAATGCTCTGAAGGGAGCCATAGGTAAAGAACCAAGGACCCACGCTTGGTGACACAGGTTGTCACACTGGCACTCTGGGAGCGTGAGGCAGAAGGATCACAAGTTTGAGCCCAACCCAAGCAAATTAGGGATTTAGTGAGACCCTGTCTCAAATCAAAAAATAAAAAAGGTTGTAGTTCAGTGTGAAGGCCCTGGGCTCGATCCCCAGCACCACATACACGCACCCCCACACCAAAAAAACCCATCAATCAGTGACACAGCTTCCACCATATTCAGAGGAAAAAGACTTAGTTTTCCCCACTAAGGTCAGAAAAACAAAATCTAGCCCAAAATAATTAAGGAAGGAAAAATAAAGAAAGAAATATAAATTGGAACATGTCACAGTCCAAATGTTTGTGTCTTTTCAAAATTCACATGTAAAATCTGAATCCCCACAGTTCTAAGACCAGGAGAAGGGCTGGCAGTGGTAATTGGGTCCTGATGGCCAGGTGGCCATGTGTAGGGTCAGCGCTGTCATATGGGGCCTGCAAAGACTCTTGTGCAGAAGACAGGGAGACTGAAGCATGGGGAGCCGCCCTTGCCAGGGGGCACCTTCACCTCCAACTTCCCAAGCAAGTTTGTGTTATTTATAAGCAGGCTGGCTCTTGGGGGGTTTCTTTATTTTGCTGTTTTTGTTTGTTTTTTGACTGTCTGGCCTCACACTCCTAGGCTCACGTAATTCAGACTGGCCCTGAACTCACTATGGAGCCCAGGCTGGCCTCAAACTCAAAGCAATCGTCTTGCCTTAGGCTCCTGAGTGCCAGGATTATACACATTTGGTACTACACCTGGCTAATGTTTATATGTGCTGGGGCTTGAACCCAGGGCCTTGCGCAGGTAAGGCAAGCGCTCTAACTGCTGCGCTATGCTATGCCCCTGCCCGCTCATGATGCTTTGTTGGAGCATCTAGAATGGACAGGGCATGAAGGGAGAAGTGAATAACTCCTCCATCTCAGCAGACACAACCTTACTGCAGAAAACCACGGATGACCCACAGGAACCCTGTGGCTCATTAGCCCATTCAGTAAAGTCACAGGAGACAAAAATGATTACCCCAAAATTAGTTGTACTTGTATATGCTAACAAAAAGGGAGAAAACCCCAAGAAAGAAATTAATAAAACAACTTCGTTTCCAATAACACACACACAAAAAAAAATACATAGGGGATTTGTGGCTAAAGTATGTGCCTAGTACATGCAAGACCCTCTGTGTGATTCCCCAGCACCACATAAAAATTAGCAGGAAAGGATGGTGCACACCTATATTCTCAGCACTCAGAAGGCTGAGGTGGGAGGACTGCCGTGAGTCCAAGACCAGCCTGGGCTACATAGTGAGTTCAGGACCAGCCTTGGCTGCAGAGCAAGACCCTGTCTCAAAAACCAACCAAATTAAAACCAAACAAGAATGAACTTAATCAAGGAAATGAAAGGTTTGTATACTAAAAACCAAAAGCCACACACCGCTGCTGAAGGGAATTGGAGGAAAGCTAAGTGGCCTCGTGTCCGTGCACTGGACGGCAGCATTGCTGAGAACGCAGCACTGTCCTGCTGAGAGGTCCTTCTAGGCTACTACTGCCAAAATCCTCCAGGTGTTTTGTTTTGTTTTTTTGGCCAGAGTGGAATAAGCCATCCTATAAAGTTGTAGCAACAAAAGAACGTGGTAGGTGTGGACACAGTGGACAGGTACACAGTGGCACCTTGGCTCTCGTCCTTCATGGGCTCCAGGAGGCACAACGCCTGCCAAGTGTGACGAGTACCAAGCAGGATATTGTTCTGCCTGGAGAGGGCAGGGAGAAGGAGGCAGCGGGCACCCACTGCCAAATTCTGGCTCGTGCACTGAGTACAGAACAGAGGACAAGTCTTCAGACAAGATTTTCACATCAAAATGCACTGAGTGCAAAATGGGACAGTTCAACCCAGTGGAGCATTGAGGGGGACATTGGTGGAGTTGTACAGGGCGTCTAGGAATCAGCAGCGTCACATCGGAATACTTGGTTTTTGACACAAGTGCCAGGATCATTCAATCAGGAGGAGCAAGCAGTGCTAGGAAAACTCGATGTGGAAAAGAGTAACATTAGGTTTTTTCCTTGCACCATAACAGAAACTCTTCACGACCCTGGATTTGGCAATGATTTGTTCTTTTCCAGTGCTAGGGATCAAACTCAGAGCCATGAGTGTGCTGGGGAGTTTCTCTGCCACTAAGCTACACCCTCAAACCTGGCAGTGACTTCTTAAATATGACACAAAAAACAGTCAACATGAGGGAAAAGTAGATAAATCAGACTTAAACGAGATTTAAAAGTTGGGTGTGGTGGCACAGGCACACATGCCTGTAGTTCCAGCTGCTCAGTAAGCTGAGCCAGGAGATCACGTGAACCTAGGAGTTTGAGGCCAGACCTCCACCTCAAGAAACAAAACCAACCCCTCCCAAATTAAAGTTCTGTGAGGGAGAGAATGCTGCTAAGACAGTAGGGAGATGACTCCCAAAACAGAAGAAAATATTTCCAAACCTCATATAGTTTTAATATAAAAAACTCTTACAGTTCAACCACAAAAAGGCAAATAACCCATTTTGGGGGGCAAAGGATTACAATAGATATTTTGGCCAAGAAGATTTGGGGTAGACATAAAATACACAAACGCCCAGCTCGCTAGTCATCAACTCATGAACTACCCCTTCATACTCACCAGGTCTATATTAAAAAGAGGATAACGAGTTGGAAGGATTGCTCAGTGGTTAAAGCACTTGCATAGCAAGCTCAAGGCCCTAGGTTCGATTCCCCAGTACCCTATAAGCTGGGTGTGGTGGTACATGCCTGTAATCCTACCACTCAAGAGGCTGAGGCAAGAGGATTGCTGTTTGTTTGAGACCTGGGCGCCAATAGTGAGTTCAGGACCAGCCTGGACTATAGAGAGAGACCTACCTAAAAAAAAAAATAAAAATAAGAAAGAAAACCCGAAATTAACAAGTGTAGGCAAAAAGGAAGAAAACCCCAAAGGAGAAGCTACTGGTCCCTCACACATTGCTGGTGGGAATATAAAGTGGTTTATTGCTGTGGGAAAGAGCTTGGCAGTTCACCAAACAGTGAAACAGAGCTGCCACACCATCCAGCAATTGTACTCCTCATCTGCGTTCCCAGAAAAAATTGAAAAGGGAAACTCAGTCCAGTGTTGTCCCAGGTAATATTAGTCCCAACAGCCAGAAGGCAGACTTGACCCACCTATCAGCAGACAAATGGATAAACACACACCAGCCAAGAAAAGCAGCTAGGTTCTCTGGCACCGATGAGCCACGGCGATGGTGTGCTAAGTAAAATAATCCTTACCAAGGGACTTCGGTATGAATTCCACTTCCACAGATGCAGGCAAATGAACAGAAACCAAACTATAATAGTTACTAGGGATGTGGGCTGAGCGGGAAGGTACCACCTTCCTTAACAGAGTGATGAAACTCTTCTGGGAACGGGCGATGTTGCCTAACATTGCGAGTGTACTTCATGCTGCTGAGTTGTACATTTAAGAACAGCTCAACTGGCAAGTTGTAGGGTAGATATTTCATCACACTTTTCCTTCCTTCCTTCCTTTCTCTCCTTCTTTCTTGTGACGCTGGGGATGAAGCCCAGGATCATCACCTTGAGCTACGTGCCCAACCCACTTTTTGTTTTTGATTTTGAGACAGGATATCATTAAGTCACCAAGTTGCCCAGACTGGGTTTGAACTTGTGATCCTCCAGCCCCAGCCTCTCAGATGCTGGTATGACAGGCGGCAGCAGCATCACAGTTTTCGAAAGGAAAGTGTGACTAACAGGCTGGTCTATTTTTATAGTGAAAGTGGGGTTTTCCTTCCCTGACAGAATCACCCCTTAGTCAGGCTTGGGCTTCATTCTTCCTGGCAGCTCATCATGGGCGCCCTGTGGGTTCCTAGGGCCTAGAAGCAGGTTAGAGCCCTGTTATGCTTCAGATCTAAAGTGTCATCCAAAGACTAGTGTTGGGGGGACAGTGAGGAGAAAGGCGACTGGATCCCAGGGGTGCTGTGCTCACCAGTGAAGCCATCCTGGATGGTCTTCTGGGCTGTGAGGAGGTGGAGCCCGGTCTGCAGGGGGGTGGGTCACTGGAAGTGTGACGTGCAAGGGTATGAGCTTGTCCCTGGCTCTTCTCTTCTCTCCCTGCTTCCTGGCTGCCATGCAGTGAGCAGCTGTCCTCTGCCAGGCCTTTCAGCCATTGCCATGTCTGCCTTGGAGCCAGTTGACTTTGGACTGAACACACTGGAAATTCTGGACCAAATAAACCTGACTCCTGACCTTTAAGTTGTGAGTAACAGATATTTTGTCCCAGTGATGGGAAAATGAGCAGTCAGCTTCTTGTGGACTCTCCCAAGGCTGCAGGTGAGCGAGGAAGGTCCTGGGGGAGGCCCATCTGCCCTTCCCAGGGACTAAGGGCCTCTGGCTGGGATGACGGTTAGCCAGATGGGGCTTATCACCCTTGTTTCAGATATTGTGAGTTCCTGTCGTGGAGTCAGAGAGGAACTGGGGGCCAAGGAGGAAGAACAAAAGCAGACATGGGAGCTTTGGTGGGGTTAGCACAAGCTGGTCCTGAGCTCACTATGTAGCCTAGGCAGACCTTGGGCTCACAGCCACTCTCTTGCCTCAGCCTCCCAAGTGCTGGGATTATAGGTGTGCGCCACCATGCTTGGCTTTATGTGGTTCAGGGGAATCAAACTCAGGGCCTTGCACTTGCTAAACAAGTGCTTTAACAGCTGTGCCATTCTTCCAGCCACATTTTGCCACTTGTGGACCTTGAGATGACTATTTTAATTTTTTTGAGACAGGGTCTCGCTCTCTAGTAAATGCTGGTCCTGAACTTCCTACATATCTCAGGCCAGTTTCAAACTCATGGCAATTCTCTTGCCTCAGCCTCCCAAGTGCTAGGATTATGGGTATATGCCACCAGACCCAGTTTATGTGGTGCTGGGGAATTAAGCTCAGGAACTTGTATTTATTAGGCAAGCAGTCTAACCACTGTGCCAATGCTCTAACCCCTATTCATGTTTTTCAGAGGAACACCCCACAATCTTAGCTTGACAAAGCCTTTGACTACTCAAGCCAGAAATGAGTCTCCCACACTTTACTGGTAGAAATGGGCTGTGAAAGTTTGGTGACTTCAGACCATCATGGAAGTGTGGCTAAAGGGTCTGTCAAAGGCGACCCAGGCCATGGAAGGCAGAGGGAGTGTAAACCTGCCTGGAGGCAGACTAGAGCATCCGTAGAACTGACTCTCTTGGCAAGGGGTCTGCTTAGGCCCTGCTAAGTAAGATTTCATCCTTCTTTTTTTTTTTCTCCAGTACTGGGTGGCCCCAGGGCCTAACCCTGACCCACAGCCCTAACACTTCTTTACATTTTATTTTGAGTCAGAGTCAGGGTCTCACTCTGCCATCTAGGTTGGTCCTGAACTCACTGAGTAGCCTAGCATGGCCTCAAATCATGTACATCCTCCTGCCTCCACCTTCCGTGTGCTGGGATTATGGGCACTTGCCTCAATGTTTGGCTTATGTGGTACCAGGGAATCTCAAGCCCAGGGCTTTGTGTGAACTAGGCAAGTGCTGTAGCTGCTGAACTATGCCCCAGCCCCAAGCTGGGATTGAATTTGAAGTCTCCTGCCTCAGGATCCAGTGTGCTGAGATGATATGCCTTCATCACCCTGCAGATGAACAACTGTGAGCCCTGGCTAGGATGTGTGTGGCCACAAGAGAAAGCAGCACCTGGGACAGTCTCGTTAGTGTGTGGATGAGATGGAAAACCAATGAGTGAAGCACTCCTCTCTGGATGCCGAAAAATCCAATACAAACAATGAAACGATCCACAATGATAAAAACAAAAATAATACAATAAAAACCCCACAAAATCAATAGTCACCCAAACCTTGTTCTAAAGAGTGGCTTGTCTAGGACTTCCGGTCAAGATAGTGGCCAAATAAAACTGTGGCACAATGTCTCCTCATGAACCCACTTAAAAAGTTGAGAATTTAGTCAAAAACACCTGTTCAGTGTAGCTAGGAGAAAGAGGAGCACCCCAACAATTACCAGGAGGTCAAGGGAAGATAAATCCCTAAGGAACACTGGACATGGAGGGGGAAAAAAAAGCAGCCTAGGAAGTCACCCCGGGTTGGTTACTAACGGCTGGAAGCTGCAGGCATCTGCAGATGGAGGAAAGTCTGTGTGGAGCCCGGAACATCTGACCAAGCTAGGAGAGGAAGGAGCGCCCCAACAACTGAAAGGACACCACAGGAAGGTCAGAAATCCTGAAGACATACTGGAATAGGAAAAAAAACAGCAGCTGACTGGCTGCAGCCCTGAGCTGCTGGCATCCATAGACCACAGACAAAAGAAAGCCCTGAGTCCAGAATCTCAGACTGAGGTAAGTGCTGATCAGTGAGAAGTAGGAATTGTCAGCAGCTTGTAGCCCCAGTCTCCAAAAAATGAACCCGCAGGTAGTGCATACTTCAAACACAATGTGAGCTCCCCCTAGAAAAGCCCTCCTGGAGTCAAGATCAGAAGCAGTGCTCAGCAGCCATAAGAGGCAATGATGCAAGCAGGAGTCATTAAAGAGCCTGAGACTGAACTGATTAGAGTAAGAGAAAGCTCAGAAGAACACACCAGAGCTTTTAAGGTCACAAGCAGTGCCTAGGAAGAAACTGGCACAAGAGGCAGTTTCAGAGAGGAGGGAAAGGCTGCCAACCTCCTGAGTGGCTCAGTGTAGTGGGAACACCTCCAAGGGCAGAGAGCCCTACCCTTAGGGGAAGGAAGCTAGGACAGGTAGAAGAGTTTTGCTGAGGGGGCTAGGGATGAACAAGACACCTTAGAGGCCATTGGACTGTTAAGTCTTCCCTCATTGTCTACTCCCAGCACAAAACTCAGTAATTGCAGCTTCCCCATCCCATACCATCATAGCTGTTCAAAGAAACATCTCCCTGGGCCTTTAAAGTAAAGTCCATCAACAACAGAAACATGGGAAGAAGACAAGGCCACAGGACACCCACAGAGATGCCTGAGACCCCAGAAACTAACGTCATGGGCCCTGAAATAGTGGAACTCATAGGGAAGGAAGTCGAAAAGCAAATAAACGAGTTGAACATCCAGTTCAAATGAGATATTCTTGAAAAAAATACAAGCATTGATCAGCAGGCTTAAAGAGGACCTTACTAATCAAATAATGGTCTTAATGGAGACAAAGCCCCGTGAGCATATTGAAGCTACAAATAAAAAGTTGGCTGAGGTAAATAAAGAAATACAAGATGTAAAGGAACATTTTTGATAGAGAAGTAGAAAATCTGAAAAGAAATCTAGCTGAAATTCAAGATATAAAAAATACGGGTGAAAGCAGGGGGAGATGACTCAAATATTGTAAGGACAGAATTTCAGACCTTGAAGACAAGGCTGAGGAAACAAATGCTATAATTAGGCACAACTCCAAAATTAGAAATAAGCAAAGTAGCTGGATACAACAGCTGATAGATGATTCAAAGAGAACCAATCTCAGAATTATGGGTGTGGGAGAAAAAGCCAGAGACAGCACTGAAGGTATAAGGAATTTATTCACTGAAATAATGCAATAAAATGTCTCTAATCTAAATAAAAATTAATTTACAGGTACAAGAGCTTATAGAACACCAAATAATCTCAACCAGTAATGAGACTCGCCAGACATATTATGATCAAAACCTCAGAAATACAACATAAAGAGAGAATATTAAAAGCAGCAAGAGAAAAACAGACATTATTCTACCAAGGTAAACCCATTCAAATTACTGCAGATTTCTCAATACAAACTTTAAAGGCTGGGAGAGCCTGGAGCAAGATCTTTCAAGCATTAAAAGACAGCAAGTGTCAACCCAAGTTGTTGTATCCAGCAAAATTATCCCTGAAAATTAGAAGAGAAGTTAAAATTTTTCATGATCAAGAATCCCTAAAGAAATTTGCGACCACTAGCCCAACATTGCAGAAAATACTTGAAGGAATCTTTGAGAGAGAGAGAGAGAGAGAGAGAGAGAGAGAGAGAGAGAGAGAGAGACCAGCAACACCAAAAAACATGGAGGAAAGGAAACACCTAAAGAGAAAGTGTAACAAAAAAATACTGGTATTTGTATCATTTGATTGGTATCCTACTAAAACAGTACCAACTGTCTCATAAAATCTGTGAATCTTCCCTCATAATTATTATTTTTAACAGTTTATAAGTTTGTAAAAACAATAATTATATTCAACATGGGGAATTGGTATAAAATCTTTAAAAATATGTATGCATGAAGTTAAGGATGCATAGGTAGGTAAAATGATAAACCAAATCTGGAAAAACATTAGTAATTAGTGAAATCTGAGTAAATCATTTAGGAAAGTTAAAAAAAATCTGAAATAACTAAGCGTGCCACTCTATTGCTTTAAGTGTAGTATACTTATGTGAGATGTAAATATACCAAATTTTCAAGTTGATTGTTATTATGTATCACAGATACATACTAAAAAAATTTTTTAAAAAAATCCAGAGTGTCTTGTCTAACCACAGAGGCCTCCCGTGGGGACAGGCCCATCGGACAGTGTGTGGGGCTGTACAGACAGGACCTGGCGCTTGGCCGTATACAAGGGTGTGTGCATGAGACTCGGTCATCAGCTCGGTTGGCTGGGGAGCTACTGGAGGCCGGGGGAGGTTAGGAAGGCATGCTCTTAAGTGTGTCTCGGTGGGTCTCCGTCTGGGCCCTGGTCCTTCCTCTCTGGCACTGCTGCCCTGTTTTGCTTCCCGGCCACCATGAGCTGAGCAGCTCTGCTTCCCTCCACCCTGTCACCATGATGTTTCTGTCTTGGAGCCAACCCATCATGGATTGCATCTCCTGAAACCCTGAGCCAAATGGAGCCCCCTCTGCTAAGCTGTGGTGCCAGCTGTTGTGTCCCAGCAGCGGGACAGCTGACTGATGCAACGGCAGGAACAGGTAAGAAGGCGTTCAAGCACCTGGCAGTGCAGACGGATAGAAACAGAAACTGGGAAGCTGGCAGTTCTGGGAGAAGCCAGGACGTTCACCTGAGGTCACCTGGCTTTGTACCAGCAGGCAGCTCCTTATTGTGCTGGCTCTGGCCAGTTCTCACTGTACCTGACTTCACTCAGTTCTGGAACTCCCACCCATGCTCCGCACAGACACCTGTGTGTATGTGCATGTTTGTATGTATGCACACCCCTCTAGCAGGACCCAAAGAGCTAGGATACACATAGATCTCAACTGAGCTGAGCTCTGGGTCTGCTTCAGCATGGCCCTGGGCACCCGGCTTTCAAGCAGAGTTGATACTTATGCAGTTCTATGGAGTGGGGGAACGTCACACAGAAAGCACCAAGAATTCAAAAAATAGCCATATTCTTCTCAGCATGGCAACACCCAGCTTCAGTGGTGGTGGCCAAGGTTGGTCTGCATTCCCAAATCTGTTGAGACTTGGGTTCTCAAAAATCAAAGTTGGTCTGGGGACTCTTGCAGCAGAAATGAGACAGACGTGGAGAGACAGAGAGAGACAGTGACACAGAGACACACAGAGACAGAGACCGAGACAGTCTCTGTTGTCTAAAGCACCCAGTACAAGCTGGGTGTGCACATCTGGAATCTCAGCACTGTGGGAGGTGGGGGCAGGAGGATTGCAAGTTCAAAGCCTACCTGGGCAACTTAGCAAGACCCTGTTTCAAAATAAAAAATTAAGAAGTGCTGGGAATGTAGCTTAGGGTGAAAGTTCTGGATTTGATCGTCACTACCACAAAATAAATAAAGCAAGCAAGCCCCCAGTCCACAGTGCTCTGTCATGGCAGCCAGAGCTGCCCAGGATCCTGGAATACTCCCCTTCTGTGTCCCTTCTGAGGAGCCTTCCACACCTAGCTAACCACACCTGTTCTACTCCCCTCCTTGTCACCAGATGACCTCTGGAGGGTCGGTACCATTCAGTTGTTTTCTGGACCAATGTAGGGGCCTTGCGAGAGCAGGGAAAAGCAAAGAGCAGAAAGTCCTCAGAGGAGCCTGGGCCACTTTCAGTCCAAGGGACAGGCGCTATGCCACAGGAATGATCAGAGAGGTGGGCACCCAACAGTGCAGCCAGCTGGGAGGCACTATGAGCAAGGGAAGGGCCCTGCCCCTCAGGAGCTGATGTCCCCTCAGGGAGGCCACTGGGCATGGCACTGAGGTCCTTTGCCCCTGCAGTTCATACGGGGATGAGTACAGTGGAGTCCAGAAGCCACCTGGCAGCTCGCAAGCAGACACCGGAGAGAGCACTGTTCTTTCTCAAGGCAATTCTCAGGGAAACAGTCATCTTCCATAAGCCTGCACAGCCCCAGCCCTGCCAGGGTCCAGGGACAACTGTGAAAGTGCAATGAAGGCCGGCCTCCCTGTGTCCCAAGGTCATAGTCAGGGAATACGGGGCAGAACGTCCCAGGGGACGCAGGGCTGGACCTGGGGAACATAAATAGCTCACAGGGGAAAGTGGGGATTTTAGGAAAATCCTAACCTAAGACAAGGGGTGGGCTGTTCCCCAGTTAGGATACAGGGACCGGAGTCCAGGGACAGAGGGGTGAACTGACCCATCCCCCATGTTCCTGTACATGGCCCCTCACTGCTGCCTCTGTAAGTAACTCTTCAGTGACACTCCTGAAAGCAACCCCAATAACCTTCACAGTCCCTTGTGGGCCTGGTCCCTGCTGCCTGGCCAAGGGATTACTGATACTGTCTAAATTTAACACTTGATTTCCTTTTTGGTTCTAAGGATTAGAGCCAGGGTCTTTGCACTGAGCCACATCCCCAGCTCCGTGTGTGTGTGTGTGTGTGTGTGTGTGTGTGTGTGTGTGTGTGTTTCTAAATTTTGAGTTAGAGTGTTTGCCTAGCAGGCACAACGCCAAGGGTTTGATTCCCCAACACCACACAAACCAAGCATGGTGGCACACACCTGGGATCTTAGTACCTGGGGGACTGAGGCAGGAGGTTTGCCATGAGTTTGAGGCCAGCCTGGGCTACATAATGAGTTCAGGACCAGCCTGGACCACAGAGTAAGATTGTGTCACAAAAAAGTGCGATTTTAAAAGAATGTTTATCTTTATGACTGACATTTTCAGTGCTACCTGAGCCCTAGGCTTCTGGCCTGGCCAGGACCAGCACCTCTTCTGGTGGGCATATATGAGAAGAGCATGGACTACCTGGACCCTGGAGATGGCTCACCCACCAAGAGCCAGGCCAGCCAGCCCTCCCATGCCTTTCCTGAGGGTGGCACCACACCCGCAGGAGCAGGTGAGCAGGTCACACGCACATCTTAGCTTCTCCCTGGGTCTAAGCCTATCTATCTGCCTCTCCCTGACTCTGTGTCCCCCTGCTGGACCAATCAATGCACCCCTTCTTCCTCCCAGGCAGCCCCTGGGGCAGTGTCTCCCATCCAGACCACAGCTCCACTGTGGAACAGGGCAGGTGCCTGGTCGTGCGTGGCCTGGGGCGCGTGGGCCCTGGGCCAGGCTGGTTGTTTTTCTCCTGACATCATTAGCTCTCCCAGCAGAACACCAGCGGGTGTTTGTGCTGACCTCGTCATTTCTCACCACCGGGGAGGTGAGGACCAAGGACAGACTTCTGCCCACTGACCCCCTTTCCCTGGGACAAGAGGTGAGGGTGTGTCGTCCCCTAGAATATCACGCCCATGCCCCAGCCCTCGGCTCTGCTGCTCCCAGCCTGGCCCAGAGCTGGGCTCGGGGATGCCTGGGCCTCTTTCAGCTGGCCTCTCCAGGCCTCCTGGTCCTCAGGCTCCTGGGAGGTGTGAGGCCTTTCTCCAGGCACATGTCTGTAGAATGTCCTCTCGGGATCAGTGGAGGGTCCCGTGCACTAAGATCCCACAGCCCCCAGCTGGGGCTCAGAAACCTTCAGCCTCTCCTGTGGAGGCTGCTTCCTGGACCTCCCAGCGGCCTGCATTGCATCCCAGGCACTAGGCTGGGAAGTACAGGCCTCTTAGCCCCAAATCTGGTGTATAATGCCAGATTTTGAGGTGCCAACCCTGGGAGATGTCAGGCAAGCATTCCGTGGTTGCTCCCAGAATGCCTCTGTGGGTACTATGCTACTTTCTCCTTCTCCTTCTTCTTCTTCTTCTGTAATGATACTGGGGATTGAGACTAGGTCCCTCCCACTGAGCTATGTCTTCAGTCCATTTTCTTCACTTTTGAAACAAGGTCTTGCTCACTTGCCCAGGCTGGGCTCAAACTTGACCCTGTGTCTTAGCCTCCCAGAGTGCTGGGATGACAGGCCCATGCCCCGAGGCCTGGCTTACCTTCTCCTTCTTGGCGGCCTCCATCCTGGCTCTGTCGTCCAGCATGGGAGCAGCGGCTGGACTGGGTGATTTGGGACTTCCTGTTGCTCCCCACGGGCCCTCTGGGGCAGAGCTGGCCCAGTTCCTGCCCAGCCCGGGTGCAGCTGGCCCTGGGGCCTCGGGAGAGCACTGTCCACCACAGGCAGGTCAGGGCTTGAGGCTTGATCACAGTTTCCTCCTTTTCATTGTTCTCTCAGGCTCTGCCCCACAGACCTCCTCAGGCCGGGTGTCTTCCGGGCAGCGCCATTGGGGTTCTGGGTGCGTTCCTGGCTCTGGCTGGCTTTTCCCAGGTGCTGTTGAGCAGTGAGAACTCAGGGCCTCACGACACAGTTGGCAGAAAGGGCCTTTCCGTCCAGGAGTTTGGGGACAGCTTTTGAGTAATGACGCAGCGGTGAAGGTATCCTTCACGCCCCAGCTTGCTGCCCTGGGCCTGTATTGTTTCTAGTCCTGCCCCAGCCAGGTGTGGAGTGAGGGACTCTCCTGCCAGGGCCTCTGCGCCAGAGAGGGCCTGCAATCACCATGGTGACCGTCCTGTCATTAGAGCTGCCATGCAGAAAACGGGGACTGATGGTGAATGGCCTCCATCCTCATCACCGTGGAGACTGCGCCGTCACCCTGTCACCACAGCGACAGCCCAATGGCCTGGGAAAACGTTGCCACCTGCTCAGTTCCCAGGCCCCTGCCTCTCAGTGTCTCACATGTGCATCCTGAGGAGCTTGGGAGAGGTATCTGGGACCAGCAGAAGGAACAGGTCCCCCACGCTGCCAGTGTGACCACGTGGGCCAGGTCCACCATGGAGCCCATCCTGAAGCCTGCCCTGCTGGGGTCTGCACAGCTGGAACAGAAGCCACAGGGACAAGAGCTCTTCCTGCCTCAGATGGGATCCACATGCCCTCTGCCTGCACAACCAACACATTCCTGAGAAGGCCGCTGGTGCAGAGGGTGGGAATGCCTAATGGATAGCGCAGGAGGCCAGGGCCCGAGCAACATCAGGTACCTGCGTAGGGTGGACTGGATAATCAGAGGGCAAGCATACTGTCTCTGGCCAAGGACTCTGAGAACTGTTGTGTCTGTTACACTTAAAATTACTCTGTGGTCCAGGTCTGGTTACAAGCACTTTACTTGGCTAGTAGCCACTGTCCTGGGTGGTGTGAATGTGGGATAAGGGGATTCAGGACCAGGCTCTGAGCCACTGCTGTTCCAAGGTCCCAAGGGCAAGGTGGAGTGGCCCTGAGATCCCCACAGAGAGGTGGACTGACTTATTTATTTTTTTGAGACAAGATCTCACTCTATAGTGTAGACTGGTCCTGGTCCTGAACTCACTATGGAGCCCGGTACCCACAGCAATCTTTCTACCTCAGCTTCCCAAGTGCTAGGGTTACAGATATGTGCCACCATGCCCAGCTTATGTGGTGCTGGGGAATCGAACCCAGGGCCTTGCACTTGCTAGGCAATTGCTCTAACCGCTGTGCTATTCTGCTATTCCTCCAGGCTCTTTTTTCTTTCTTTTTCTTTTTTTTTTGGTAAGACAAGGTCTAACCCTGTAACCCAGTCTGGTCCTGAATTTACTACATAGACCAGACTGGCCTCCCAAGTGCCAGGATTACAGGTGTGTGCCACCACACCCAGCTAATCTTTATGTGGTACCAAGGATTTGAACCAGGGCATTATGTATGCTAGGTGGGCACTTCAACTACTGATCTATGCCCCCAGCCACAAACATGGTGTAACTCCCCAGTCTATTGCTAACGTTACAAAACTCGACTAACAGTGTGATTGTGATTATGGTATATCTGTAAAGATGGTCCTTGAAAATTTCATGTATTCCAAAGTAGAGCTTCTGGAAGGTGATCAGATTCCGGGTGCTGTGTGCCTTCGTGGATGCATGCTCACAGCTGGTTGAGCTGTTAGATGTGGGCTGGGGTGCAGCGGGGCCCCTGGAGCACGACTGGGAAGGGTGGGTTCTTCTCTCTCTGCTTCCTGGCTGCTGTGGGTTGGGTGGTTGTCTTACACCATGACCCTCTGGAGTGCCAGGTCTGCTTTGGAGCCAGCCAACTGAGGGCTGAGTCCTTTAAAGCATGAATCAAAACAAGCCTCTGATCCTGTGAACTGCCAGAGTTAGTTGTTCTGTCCGAGAGACTAAGTCAGTAGTCTGGGTCTCGAGGTACAGCTCAGCAATTAAAGTGCTTGCCTTACAAGTGCAAGGCTTTGAGTTCAATTCTGCAGCATTCACTGTGGTGGGGCACGCCTGTAATCCCAGTACTTGGGAGGCTGAGGCAGGAGGACTGGCATAAGTTTGAGGCCAGCCTGGGCTACATAGCAAGTTTAGGACCAGCATGTACTACAGAGTGAGACTTTCCGGGAAAAAAAAAAAAAAAACAAAGCAAAAACAAAACAAAAAAACCACTCATACAAGTATGTTTTCATCATTCAGAAGTGTCCAGTTCTCTTGAATTTCAACCTTCATTGTCATTTTGGAGGCTTCATATCTTGTTAAGGAAATGCCTTCTCAACCCTAAATAACTCCAAATGTAAAAGTACTCACATATATTTCCTTTTTCTTTTCTTTTCTTTTTTTTTTGAGACAGGGTCTCACTCTGTAGCCCAGGCTGGTCTTGAACTCACTATGGAACCCAGGCTGGCCTTAGACTCACAGAAATCCTCCTGCTTCAACCTCCCAAGTGCTGGGATTACAGGCGTGTGCCACCACACCCAGCTTATGTGGTGCTGGGGAATGGAACTCGGGTACCTAGCGCCTGGCTTAGGGCTCGCCTAGCAAGCGCTTTAACCGCTGTGACATTCCTTCAGCTCTCCTTTTAATTTCCTCCAGTCCCTTTCTCAAGTGAGAGGTAGAGGCTTGAGCTTTGTTTAGAATGAAACAGCCCCATGACTGAACAGGGGGATGGGAGCAGGGGCCAGGACACAGCCGGGCTCCTACCTCAGCTGGGCCTTCTTGGGGCACACCCTTTCACTGGCCCGGCCCACTGAGGTTCTCCTGTGCTGACCCCTAGGGTCGAGTCTCTGATGGTGCACAGTGCTGCTCCCAGGACCCTGCGCTGTGGTGGCGCATGGACTCTGTGTCCCCCCAAGCCTGTGTGCCATGCTTGCTGCTGCAGTGCCACGTCCCTGGTGTCCAAACAGTCCTAGCCAATCCCAGATGCCCTGCACACGTGCTCCTGAAATCTGCTTTACTATGTTTGCTTTACCTCTCTCTCACACACACATGCACGCACACACACACACATACACACAAACTCCTGCACACACACATGAATGCCTCAAAAGTAAGTGGTAGACATGATGTTCCTTTACCCCCTTTGTATCTCCTAAACATAAAGAATTCCCTTCCAGAATCATAGTTATCAAAGTCAGGAAACTAAAATGGATCCAGACTGGTGCATGCCTGTAGCCCCAGATACTTGGGAGGCTGATGAGGAAGGGAAAGTTTAGGTCATGAGTTTGAAACCAGCCTGGTCAACTCAGCATGATTTTGTTTCAAAAAAAAAAAGAGAGAGAGAGAGAGAGAAAGAAAAATGTCAGGCAGATCACCTAGAGGCAGGAGAATCACAAGTTAGAACCCAGCCTGGATAACTTACCAATTTAGAGAGACTCCCTTCAAAATTTAAAAAAAAGAAAGCACTGAGGATGTAGCTCAGTATCAAGTAATAATACAGGGAAAAAAAGAAACAGTGCTATTGTATGATCTCTAAACCTTCCTTACATCTCAGCCTACCCTCAAAATCTCCTTCTAGAATACGTGGGACACTTTCAACCTACTACAATCTTGCCAAACTTTCGCCTTCAATTATGTAATAAGACAAATGATTAATAATTGTCACTTTATTAAACATCTACAGTGAGCAGAGCTTGGAATATAATGTTTTATCATGTCCAGCACATGCCTATGGGAAAGAGGTTTTTTTTTCCATGTTAACACATTTAAAATAAAACAGGAGCCTCAGAGAGGATAATGGTTGGCTTACTTTTGTGGTATGACAGAGCTGGGTGACAGCTGCGATGACAGTGTTGGAAGACGGGTCTTGCTTTTCAGTAAGAGGGTCAAACAAAGGGAGCTCAAGGCCATGGGCTGAGCAAGGCTACCGGGAGCAGGGGCTAAGCAAGGCCCGAGAGGCTGCGGAGTTGCCAGAGCAGAATTAGGCTGCAAAAGAATTTCTTAAGCATTACAGTTTTCATGTTTGAATTCAGCTCTGCCTCTTGAAAGTTTTTTTTTTAAACCTGAACCTATTTTTTCTACATCTTTAAGGCGATAGTAATAACGTTGTTGTTGTGAGGTTTAAATGAGGTAGGCACACGAGAAGTGCCCGGAGGAAACCTCGATTAGCTACCCTTAAATCTATTCCACGTGACAGGGGCCCTGTAGATGATCCTGAAGAGGTTCTCACCTGCCCCCTGGAGGACAACTGTGTAGGTTCGCCAAGACTGGCACCAAAGTGAACGTGATGTGGAAGGCCCTTTTCCAACTGTGCACTCAGGAATTCCAGGAGGGGAGAAGAGGTGAAGGAGGTGTGCAGGAATTTGCAGGAGGGTGGGACCTTCCTTAGCCATGGAACCATTAAGGCGACGGCTTCCTGAACCATTTCTCAGGGGCACATCTAGGAATGACGACTCATTCTCGGTTCCACTACAGGGAGTGTGCTGGTACCGATGCTGAGTGGGTGTGAGGGCCAAGATGCTGTGCCATGTACAGATGCTCCTCACCCTCAACTATGACCCCATTCACACTGCCAACAGTGCTAGCCAGCCAGATTTCATTAGGCAGGTTCAGAGCAAATAGGCTGGGTGGGTTGAGATGTCCCCAAATGAGGAACTCCTCCCAGATAAGGAGCTCCAATAGCTTAAGAAAGACCACACCTTGGAATGGTGAAGGAAGGGCAAGGCTAAAGTTAAGTGGGTCATGAGACTATAAATGTTCATGACCCAGGGTCTGGTGTCTTATTTGGGGCCCTTGAATTGGATCTTAAGCCAATGAACTGGTTTTATGCTAATATGCACCAATAAATAAAGGCCAAATCTGTATAGGAAAATGAATATGCATGATCCATAGAAAGAAGTCCATGGTTATAATTGTCAACCAACTGGTGCCCTTGCCCCTCCTCCCACTCTCAGGGGAGTTCCTACTTTCAAACCTCAATTTCTCCCCTGTTCTTGTCTCAATAAGTTACTTTCGGCTTCCCTACTGCTCTCTTTGTATGCAGTGTTCATTCTTAGACATTGGAACAACACGAACCCAGGTTTTGAGCTCTTTAGTAACACTATAGTTGGAGAAACCTTGCTTCACAGTAATGTTTGGAGCAATGCTGTTCGTTTCCCAGTATTTCATATCTTCCCCATAGTTTCTCATTGCTTTTGGCATGATGATTGTGTGACTGGAATGCCAACTTCCAGAAACCAGTTTTATTTTAGTTTTTTCAGACAGGATTTTTTTCCTCCTTGGTACTGGGGTTTGAACATAGTGCCTTCACTCTGAGCTCCATCCTCAGCCCGTTAGTATAATTTATTTGAGACAGAGTCTTGCTAAGTTCCTAATTTTCCTAAGCTGGGCTTGAACATGAAATTCTCCTGCTTTGGCCTCCCACAATGCTGGAGTTCACACGCTTGCACCACCAGGCTGGCTAAGATAGGATCTTTCTATTGTCACAAAAACATTACTTTTGCCTTATAAAGAAAGAGATAGCTTATTCTAAAGCCAAATATGAGTGACCTAGGCCCGTGAACATGAACTCAGGGTTGCCCAAGTAGCACGTTCCGAGCAGCAGTTACATACAGAATTTATAGTTACAGGATAGAAGAACACCGTAAATCCAAGCACAATTTGAAAGCACTGCTGGAATTATCAGGTAGGCAGGTCACCCGGAAGCAGAGTTACTTCTGCTACAGGCCTCAGATGTTACCTAAGCACATTCTTAGTGCTCAGGTTGGTGGAAAGCTTGAAGTTCTCCTTTCATGTTTTAAAAAGATTACTTAGTAATTACAGGAACATTGCATATCAAAAGGATTTAATCGCAGGATGTTAGGTCAGATGCAGAGGGGCAGGGGAGGAGACAGATGTGGCCAAGAAAAGGGTCAAGATAGCGCCCCCTTTCCCCCCAAGTCTGGCTGGGCAAACATTCCAACCTCACCACAAGTCCTTGGGAATCCAGTTAGCCAGTCCCTAGGAGGCTCATCGTGAAGGAGGCTATTTTCACACCTCCCTCTTCAGGCCCACACTACCATGCCCTACAACCAAGGTAGTGGCCAGGGGTGGCACCCTTGGGTACTGAGCCTCGCTCATCTTCATCCAAGGGCTTGCATGATTGCAATAACTCAAGCAAGATGGGGCTTGTAGGGCCCCACACATCACTCCAACGCCGGAGAGCTCAAACCAGGGCTCCTGTTCTGCCAATGTCGAAGAATAAACACCGCAAACAAAGACGGTTTGGAAGTAGAAAGTAACGTTATTGGGAGAAGCCTAAATGGACGGGGAAGAGAATGCCAGGGTGCTCGCATGGGAGGGGCTGATGTCCATATTGTTTGCGGTTACAGCCATTTTTATAGTTTTCTACAGATCATGCATTTATTTTGTTATACCCGGCTAGCCTTTACTGATTGGTACACGAGAATTACTGATTGATATAGATTAGCATAAGAACTAGTTTTATTGGCTTTAAATCTAGTTCGAGGTAAGTTCCAAAACTGCCGTGCCAGGCAAGCCTAGCTGAAGAGTCCCTAGCAGCCATTGCATGTTTCCTTGCCAGAGTTACGCCCTTCAGGCCTGTTTCTTTTTACCGTTTGTCCTGTATTCCAAGATATCCTGTCTTTCAGCTGTTCAGCTCCTAAACCTTAGGGGGCAATGCCTGGGCCCAGCACCACTAAATGCTCCGACCTTGCCTACAGAGCACAATTCTATCTTATTAACCCTACACCTGCCTAACAGAATATACCTTAACGCTACACACAGAGTGAAGGTGAACCCCGGCTCCCTTCTTTCTTTTTTGGTACTGGGAATTGAGCCCAGGACTTTCACATTGCACTCAGTCCCGCGTCCAGTTTTATCTTTGATTTTGGACCACAGTCTCGCTAAGTCACTAAGTTGCCGAGGCTGTACTGGAACTTGGACTCCACCCGTCTCGGCCTCCCAGAGTGCCAGGATTAAAGGCCTGCGTGCCATGCCTGATCTCCCTTCTGCAAATGTGGGATCCCAGGGTGGCCAGAGCCAAGGCCAGGGTTCCGGATCCGCTCCGACCCGCAGTGGCCCGGCTGGCCACTCACCGGCTCCCCAAGGCTCTAGGAGGGGGCAAAACGTGACTCCAGCAACCTCCGCTGCTAGAGCTGAGACCGGCGGACTCTCCCGCGCGCATGCGCCTTGACCCCCGCCGCGTCGCACTTCCGTCGCTCCCTTCTGCATCCGGGTTATGACGCGCACCCTGCCCCCTCCCCTGGCCAGGCAGGGGCGCGGCCGCGTCGGGAGCCGGAAGTGGTCCCGACCCGGAGCGGATCCCGGCGGGTCGCGGGCGGCGGCGGCGGCGCGCCTGTCCCGGGCCCAGCTGGTGGCGGCCCAGGGCGGCACCATGAAGCTGTACAGCCTCAGCGTCCTGTACCGGAGCGAGCCCAGGGCGGTGCTGCTGAAGGCCGCCTTCGACGTGTCCTCCTTCAGCTTCTTCCAGAGGTCCAGGTGGGCGGGCGGTGTCCGGCGGGGATGCGAGCGGGAAGGTTCGGGGTCTGACTTGGGCCGGGCCTCGGCCGGCAGACTGGACCCCGGAGGAGCCCCCCACATCCGTCCCTCACAGCTCCCTGTCCGCTCCACATTGCTCTTCTGCCCTCGGCGTCTGGAGAGTCGGGTCGTGCGCACGACTCGGACCCGGGGCGCCTTCCCGAGGTTCGCTCCCGGAGGTTCCGAGCCAGCGCGCCGAGTCCTGGCACCCCGCCTCGCCTGGGAGCCTGGGGCTGTGTCGTGGGGGCGCCTTCCTGTTCCCCTAGGTCTTGCAGGAGATTTAGCATGAGAGAGCTTGTTGTGTTGTTGTTGTTTTTAAATCAGTGATGTCCCTGAGACTCCCTGAGGTCATCGCACCGCGGGCTGGAGTACAAAGCCCACCGTGTTTGAGAGTTGGCACTAGAGTGCAAAAGGTTCTGTCGCCGAAGACTTGGAAGGAAGCCTCTGATCTAGAGCTTAGAGCCCTTCCGATGTTCCGGGCCCTCCATGGCAGGGGGATGCTGGATTTCAGGATGATGTGTGTTTTAAGTACTTGAGGGAGGGGACAAAAGCGTCAGTGTCTGTAGTGCAGCTTGTTTCCCAGTCTGGTGGGGTTTGCCGGCTTTGAACTCAGCACTCCCACCTCAGCCTCCCCAAGTCACGGAATTACAGGTGTGTGCCACCACTCCTGGTTTATGTGGGCCTGGGAATTGAACCCAAGTGCCTTGTGCTGGCTAGGCAAGTACTTTTAACTACTGAGCTAAGCCCCCAGCCCCGAACTTTGTTTCTTTTAAGTGCTTTTTTTTTAACTGTGGTAAAGTGCATGTAACCGAAAACTTGCCATATTGAAGGATTTATGTGTACAGTTCAGTGTCTAATGTGTCCATAATATTGGTTAGTACCTGTCCATTTCAGTCATTTTCTTCGTCTTGTAAAACTGAAGTTTCACCCATTAAATGCCACCTACCCTATCCCTCCTCTGTGTCTCCGGGCAGCCCTGGCCCCCTTTCTGTCTCTGTGGTTTTGAATCTTCATGGGACCTCATTCAAGTGCAATCATATGGTATTTTTTTTTAATGCCTGGTGTGTTTCACTTGGTATAACATCGTCGATATTGTTTTACGTGTGGGAATTTGCCTCCTTTTGAGGCCGAGTACTATTCCAGTGTATGTATACACTGTGTTTTGTTTACCCTTGCCTCCGCTAAAGGACACTTAGGTTACTTCCACATTTATACAGAACGCTGCTCAGATACGTGGTAGCTCAAGACCCGCTTGCGTTTTCTTTGGTGTACGCGGGGAAGTGGGGCTGCTGCACGGTTTTTTGGTCTGGCTGTGCGATTTCTTGATCCTTGGCTGTATTTGCTGGGGCCTCTGGTCTCTGCTCAGTGCTGCTGCTGCTTCCCAGTGGGATTTTGCTGCCAGCTTGGCTTGTTTCCTGTAGTCCTTTCCATTTGCGCTGCAGATTTTCTGAGGTTTCCCGGTAGGACTGACGCGGCCTCACTGGGACAGTGTGCTAGTCTCAGCTGACTGATGACTCCTACACAGAAGGACCGTTTCTGTAGTCTCTTAAAGCACTTTGTTCCTCCAGGCGCCTTTTCCTTCCATCCTTCCTCTGGCATTTCTGGCCTTAGGTACGAGATCTGGCAGTGCTCCTCTGGCAGTGCTCCTCGTTCTGTCTCGTGACAGTCTTACCCTAAGCTTTATCTCTTCTTGGTTTTACTGCAGAGTTCCTTCTTTGAGGACTTAACTTTTCTTCTTTTCTATGATGATCTGGCCCACTTCCCTTGTGATAATAACACCTAGTGATACTGTGTTCCCAGCCTGTGCCAAGGGTTGTGTGCCTGTGAACTTGCCTATCGCCCAGGTCTAGATTCCACAGGTGAGGCATGATACAGACACTTGCCTGGCACCCTAGGAGTGTGGGGCTGGGTCCCAGAGCCGTCCTCTGTCTTTGAGTGGTTTGTGGGAGCCTGCCTGGACCCCAGCTGAGGACTCTTCAGTGGCTGTGGCTGCGCTTTCTCTTGGTTCTCCATTCACGGTTCCTGTGAGCCTCTGTCCTCTAGTGGGACCATCTCCAGGGACTGTGCCATTTTGGCCAGATCTCTCTCTTGGGCTTTGACAGACCTCCTCCTCCCTCTCAACTTTTGTACAATTTGTACAAGCTGTTTCCCATGTCTTGGCTGAAACATTTTCTTCTTCCATTCTTTCCAGAGCACCTGGGCTTGACGTGAGCAGGTACGTGCTTAGGATTTACACACGTGTCCATGGCCTTATCAGGGCCAGCCAGGTGCCTGTAGCAGTGCCTGACTATGGGCTGCCCAACAGTTTTTTTTTTTTTTTTTTTTTTGATACAGGGTCTCACTCTATAGCCCAGACTGGTCCTGAACTCACTGCATTCCAGGCTGGCTGTGGCCTTATGGCAGTCCTGCCTCAGCCTCCTGAGGGGCTGGGATTACAGGCCTGTACCACCATACTCAGCTTATGTTGTGCTGGGAAATCAAAGTCAGGACTGTGCGCTTGCTAGGCAGGTATTTTAACCGCTGTGCCATTTCTTCAACCCCATGCCTAACGTTTGCTGCTACTGTTTGTCTAGTGAGTTTTGTGTTTGATTGTGGAACTGAGTAAGGCCCTGAGAGTAGGAATTGCCTTTTCCTTTTCCACCCTGTCCCAAATTGTGCTTTGACCAAAATGTTAACATGTCCTGAGTCTGAAAAAAATCCCCCCTGAAGTCTGGAAGTGGGTTGGCTCCCCCTCCCCACCCCAGGAAAAAATTTATTCAGTGAAAGGAAAAGCCACAGAATAGCAGATAGTTACAATGTATTAATTTGCTAAAACAGTTTTACACTAAAAATTAAGTATTAGTACAGAATCAGAAAAAGAAAACATTAAATAACAAATCCTGATGCCCACATGAGCTGTCCAACCGTCAATTATAGGGAAATAATTTATACAACAGGTCCACAGACAAGTTTGGAAGTGGGTTGTTTTGTTGTCAGACAGATGTGACTGGGGTAGGAATGATGATTCCTGATTGTCTGCCTCTTACTCATTTACCCAGTTAGTATTTGTTACTAAGGTTGGGAGGGAAAAGAATAATCTGAGTGGCAGTTTCACTTTTAGATAAAAGCTAAGAGGTCACTGCGCTGTGTTGAGGACAAGGAGACAGGAAGAATGTAATAAATATGTATTCTGTTTTTTAGCATTCAGGAATTCATGACCTTCACAAGTCAGCTGATTGTGGAGCGCTCGACGAAAGGCAGCAGAGCCTCTGTCAAGGAGCAAGGTAGAAGGCCCAAGGCCCTCCCCAGGTGTAACTGGCTCTTGCCACATTTGTGGCCACAGGGCCGTGCTCCTCTGCCAGCTTCTCTCTTATTCCTTTTCCTATTGACGCAGAATTCTGTGCCCACTGTTGAGTTCGGAGCTTCCAGATAAAGTTACCTTCAAAGTGACCACCATGCCCACTAGGCCGTACCCTTTGGTCATGACAGCTTCAGTGCATTAATGCCAGAGACCTCACCAGCAGTAGTTAATTTCCTCTACACGACTCCTGCTTATTCCCACAGGTTGGAGCAGGTCAATCAGTGTGGGGACCGAGGTCTGGGGAGCTATTTACCATCTCCAGGCCTCTTTGAAAGGATTCATTTAAAGTGGAGGGCTGAGGTTCCTTCATTTTAGGAGTGTGGCCTGAGCTCAGGAGGTGCGCTGGGCATGCGCCTGGGGACCTGTGCCCAGCATGTTTCTCTCACCGTGCCTCTCTTTCAGCCTTGTCTTTGTATACAAGGCTTGGGCCTTATAGTTTTGAGTAGGTGCAAGCATGGAGCTGTAGCCCCACCTGTAGCTGTGGGCTTCAGGGTGGCTTTGATTGATCTGGAAAGCAGTAGTCAACATTGTGACACTTTGATTAAGGGATTAAAAGCAATCTGAAGCTGGGCATGGTGGCACATCCCTGTCAGCCCAGCACTCTGGGAGGCTGAGGCAGGAGGATCACAAGTTCAAGCCCAGCTTGGGCAACTTAGCAACTTAATGAGACCCAGTCTCAAAATAAAGCATAAAAAGGGCTGAGGATGTAACTCAGTAAAAAGGCTTTGGATTCAGTTATCAGTACAAAAAAGAAGAAAAAAAGCCTTCTGAAGCACAGGTGTCCCTGTCCATGTGTCTTAACTTCCTTTTCCCTCAGAGTACCTGTGCCATGTCTACGTGCGGAACGACGGCCTGGCAGGTGTGGTCATTGCTGATAGCGAGTACCCATCGCGGGTGGCCTTTTCCCTGCTGGAGAAGGTGGGTGTGATTGGCTGGGCTAGCCTAGGGCTACCTATGAGGTCGTGTGTACAGTGGGTAGAGCCTGAGTACAGGAGTGGCTAGCTCACATCCTCGTGTTGTCTGATCACCTTGACCCTACCCAGGCCCCCTGTATGTGCCAACTCTGTTGTTGTCCACCCTATGTCCAGCCACTGAACTGCAGCACCTGTACCTGGAGCAGGGCCAGCTGTGGCCTTGGATGCTTGAGGCTGGTGTCCTGCCCCTGCCATCCTGAGGGTCCCTGCCTCTCCCATTGCTCTTGTGGTCACTGCAGCCTCTCCCCTGAAAAACATCAGTCATTAGTCGGTGGAACCCCGGAGCATACTTTATTCTGTACTTTATCTGATAAGGGCTTTTGCACTGACATGAACCTCCATCCTTTTTTATTTTGAAACGGTTTCACTGAGTCATTTAAGTTGCCCAGACTGGACATGAACTTGCTGTCCTCCTGCCTCAGCCTCCCAGAATGCTAGGATTACAGGCCTGTGCCACCATACTCTACTCTGAGTGTACTTAATTTCTTTGTGTGGTACTAATTATAAACTTGGAGACAGAGGTCTTATTCTAGCTCCCATAGCACTGAGATGTTTCCAAGCATACAAAACCCAGTGATTACTTAAGTCTTAAGTCCAGGAGACCTAGTTCTTCCTTTTCTTTCTTTTTTCTTTAATTGGAAAAATACCAGGCCAATGCCATTTCTTGGAAAGTCTGCTGTTTAAACTACAAATCCCTGTACCCTTCTCCAGTGAGGCTCATTCCTGCCTGGATGTACTTCACTTTGATTCCTAAACTACTTGGGATATATTTCAGTGACAAGAAACACTTGGAAAGAGGAGCTTTGGACGAGACCATCCCTTGACATTGGGCAGCTGGGGGGACCCACTTGGGGTAGGGCAGGGATACAGTGGTGCCCAGCTGCTGTGGGAGGGAACTGGTGGAGACTCCTTTGTCTGGCAGGTACTAGATGAATTCTCCAAGCAGGTGGACAGGATAGACTGGCCTGTTGGATCCCCTGCCACCATCCAGTACTCAGCCCTGGAGGGTCACCTCAGTAGGTACCAGGTAGGTCTCAGGAAACACGCACAGGCACTCAAGGGGCAGTGCTGTGATGGTTTGGGTCTAGTCACACACACACACACACACACACACACACACACACCCACACACCCACCCCACAACCCCCCACCCACTCATCCACCCCATACCACACCACACCACCACCTGTTGCTGGCATTCTGCCTCACACCTTCACTGTGAAAACCAGGGACTCAGCCTTGTAGGCGGAGCCAGAGCCCCATGGCAGGCCCCTGTCTATGTGTGCCTGGCAGGCTGTGTCTTCATGGAAGTGGGTTGGAGTATTTCCAGAGAGCTGCTTGGTTCTGACTCTGTCCCTGTCTGCTCTTCCCTAGAACCCTCGAGAAGCTGACCCCATGAGTAAAGTGCAGGCCGAGCTGGATGAGACCAAGATCATTCTGGTAAGCGGGGAGTAGGAAGCAAGACAGAGAGTCTGGGGCAGCTGAGGTCCCAGCAGCTGAGCACATGCCAGTCAGGGCCTTGTTCTGATAGTGACCTTGGTGCACAGGAAATGGTGACTGGCTCTTCCAACCTGTGTCATCCTTTGTTCCTCCTGTGCCCCATCTTGGTTCCTGGCATCTCCTATGGGAACCAATATAGCCCTGGAATCTCCTCCCCATGGCCATTCCCTGCCCAGCAGTCTCAGGGCCTGAGGTTTGAACTCAGTGGTGGTTCTTACCTCCAGTGCCCATGGTGGGCACCTTTCTTTACAGAGTCCAAGTGAGAGGAGGCAGGCTGCAGCCTAGCAGTGACAGGGTTGCCTTTTTCCACACCATGGACCTAGTTTTAGATGGGCTGCAACCCACATTGACTGTTTACTTTTTGCAGTACTGGGGATTGAACCCAGGGCCTTCACATAGAGCTGCATCAATAGCCTTTTTTATATCTTGAGAAAGGGCCTCTAAGTTGCACTGGTGGGTTTGCCTCAGCCTTCTACAGTGCTAGGATCACAGGTTGCTGTGCAAATGTCTTCGGACGTCTCTGTCTTTCAGGACTTGTTTGATCCTCCTGATCACTAAACTTTCTTTCCACATCTTCCACCCAAGTCTGTCTCTTTCTTGTGCTGCTCCAGTCTGAGTCTGAGACCCCTGAGCCAGGGGTACCCACCCCTTTTCTTCCCACTAGAACAGGGTTGAGCCACGTTCCTCTACTTGCAATGTAGCTGCGGATATAAATCCTGTATTATTGGTTTCTGTAGCTTAATTCTGCCAACTGCATGTTTGTTAGGTTTTATTAGTACGCCTTAATTGTACAGAGTGATGGGTTTTACTGTGACATGTTTATACTTGCACACACATACCTTGTTAACATCCTCCCCACCTTCCTGTCCACCTTCTACCTCTGAGCTGCTCAGCTGTGTATGAGGGCCAAGGGTGCTTTGCCAGCTTCGTCTCCTGGGCCCTTTGCCTTGTGCCCATCTGTCCCTGCCGGGGCTATCTGGGAAAGAGATGAGCCACTGCTTTTTTGAGGGGCCGCTGACGCTTCTGAGGACCTCTAGCCAGTATCCCTTCCTGTTTCCTGAGTGCAGAGTGTAGGGATGTCATTTAGGGAAGTAGGCATGTTCCTCTGTGGGGTTGTTGGTAGGAATGTTCTTGGTTTTGTTTTTTTGAGACAGGGTCTTGCTCTGTAGCCCAGGCTGGCTGAACTCACGGCTGTCCTCCTGCCTCAGCCTCCTGAGTGTTGGGATTACGGGTGTGTGCCACCACACCTAACTTACATGGTGCTGGGGAATTGAACTTGGGTACTTAGCGCTTGACTTAGCCCTTGCTAGGCAAGTGCTTTAACCACTGAGCCATTCCTCCATCCCCTGTTGGTAGGCATATAATACACTGTCCATGGAAATTGTGGTATCGTTCTGAATTTTGTAGGAGCCATCTTAGAATGACAAAATTAGTTGGAATTTATTTTAACAATTTTTTTAAAAAATGAGTCCAAATGTAATCCAACATGTAATCAGTATAGTAAACTACTAACAAGGTATTTTTGTATACAGAACCTAAATCTGAAATCTGGTATGTTTGTATCTTTTTTTGGTGCTGAGGACTGAACCCAGCCCTTTCTTTGTTTTGTTGTTTTTATTTTGAGACAGAATCTCACTATAGTGACTAAGTCCCTGTTTGCCCAGGCTGGGGTTGAACTTGCAGTTCTCTGGCTCAGCCCCACAGAGTGAGGTAGGCTTCAACAACAGGTCTAGCTTGTTGGCACTTGGAGCAATCTGCAGTCTGGACTCATCTCAGGTGTGTGGCAGTTGTCTCTGGCTCCTGTGTCAGATGGTTCAGGCCTGTGACAGCTGCTAAAAAGTATCCACCAGCTGGAAGACCTAGAACACCTGAGGGGATGGCTCAGAGGCCCGAGACTGAGGTGCAGTGGGTGTGCAGTCTTCTGATTGTGGGAGCGTGACTCCTGCTCCCCCTGTTGTCACATGGCATCTCCCCTCTATGTGATTGTGTTTCTTACCTTCTAATATATCAGGCTCACCCTAATCCATCGTAGCCCTCATCTTAACTAATGACATCTGAAAAGACCCTATTTTCAGTTTGTGGAAGCTGCCGGCCAACCCTACAAAGCCACCCCTTGCCCGTCTATGGTTTTCTCTTCCCCTAGGTGCCGTCTGTGTGCATGCACATGTATAAATATGAGCATACATCTTCATGAGACATGTATAAATAAACATATGCACAAGCCATGTGCATGTATGAAGATGCATGTGTACAATCTAGATGTGTGCTTGTCTGCATTTATTTAGGGCAGTTTCTTGCGGGTGGCCCACATCCGTATGGGGGCTCATAGGTCCAGTGGGGATGCTGCCTGGTCCTGCCCACTACAGGCCCCGTCCTATATTGAGAGGTCACATCTGCGTTGGAGAGAGCCCAGAGGAGGTGCTTCCCCAAATCGGAGTTTCTGGGGGTACACTTGTCCATGGTCACTTACTGAATGAGCAGACACTCCCCCACACTTGCCTTTCTCTCTCTCGCCCAGCACAACACCATGGAGTCTCTGTTGGAGCGAGGTGAGAAGCTTGATGACCTGGTGTCCAAATCGGAAGTGCTGGGGACACAGTCTAAAGCCTTCTACAAAACTGTGAGTGGAGTGGCCGCCAGGCCCGGGTGCCCTTCCTGGGCTGTGTGGCTGCTTCCCTGGTGCTCTCCGTTGCGGGTGGGTCCTGCTGGTGTTCTGTCAGTGTGCTTCAGACTGCAAACTGCTCTTTGAGGTGCGGGAGCCCAGGCACACGGCACAGCGAGGGGCATAGCGGGTGCCAGCTCTCCTGGTGTCTGGCTGCGTGCTGCCAGGCGCTGGGTTTGGCCTCTGCTCTGCTAGGTGTGCTGCTGCATGTGAGTCCTGGCAATGCCAGCGGCTCATCCTCTGGAGAGGCTCCTGAGCCTCTAGTTTATTTCCCCTGGATAAGACAGTGTCCTGGCAGGTCGCCTTGCTGACTGCCCTTCTCCCTGCGGTACTCACGGCCCCATGGGGTGCAGTGCTCTTGGTCCCTGGTCAGACCAGCCTGGTCCGCATGTGGGGGTCAGGACTAGCCTGAGACCAGAGAGCAGGAGAAGTGTAACAATTGTCCCACAGTTTTGAGCAGGGTGTCAGGAGATGGGAGTGGGGACAGCTGATGGCCAAGCCACTTTGTATCGCTGCTTCCACCCAGCCCAGTAGCAGGAAATTTACCCTCTTGGCATTAATAGGTGTAATACAAGGTAAGGCTACTAGCCTAGCCTGGAAGCTGTGATAGGCCCCATGGCATGTGGCCTCCTGTGTCTCTCTCCCAACTCACTTGGCTTCTCCGTCCAGCAGTTTTACCACCAGCAGCATACGACTTGATGCCACTGAGGTTGGCACCTCACCTCAGCCCCTGCAGCTCCTCTTCATTTCTTTTAAGGCCCGGAAACAAAACTCATGCTGTGCCATCATGTGACACAGCCCCTGGCGGCCGGCACTGGATCGTCCCATTCACGTCCAAACTGCGGCCCTGGAGGAGATGCCCTGAGGACCGGGCCAGTGAGCCAGCCATTTTATTTTGGAGTTCCCAGGATGAACTGAAGGATGGTGGAAGGGTGGGGAACAAAGTTCCATTGTCTTTTGTGATTTTGGCAAGGAAATGAGACCCCAAAGGTGTATTCTTGGGAAAATGAAACCATAAACTACAAGTGGCTCCTGTAGATGTGGAGGGTATGTGGGAGGGAGTCAGGAGCTGGCCCTCGTGATCCTCCAGACTCTGGAGCCTTTGGGTCTTGTTTGTGCATTAATGGTGTTAACTCTGTGGTGGGGGTGGGAGCTTGGTGACAGGGCTGGGGTGGGCACACAGAATGCTGGGAAGCATCCCAGGGCACCTAAGCCTGCAGGGGCCCCTGTCCTGGTCTCACATTCTGTCCCTGTGTGTGACTCATCTTCTTGGGTACCTCCCCACAGCCACTGTGAGGTGCCTTGTGGGAGGCATGTGGAAGGAGCTATGATGGGCAGTATACAGGTTGTAGTTAAACCAGCCACGCTGGGGATGAGGCCCAGGGAAGGGGCTGGTCTCAGTGTCAGGATGGTCAGCTGCATGTGTCAGCTTCGGGGGACAATCCAGACTCCGAGCACAGCTCCCATGACCTCCAGTGTGACTTTGGACATCAGAGCAGCAGGTGCTGTATTCAAACAGAACTGGTTTTTATTCCTCTCTGGCTATAAGACTGTTTTTGGCAGCAGCCCAGGGCCTGCACACCTGGACAGGTTTCTGCTGGACATCAGTAGCCAGGGCTTCCATGCTCACCTGTGTTGGGACAGCACTATCTGCCAGCTTCCCAATTCAAAGCAGCTGCAGGGGTGGAGCCAGGTAGAACGTCCTGGGTGGGCCCAGGACCTGCTAGTCCCAGTGGCCTTGTGCCTTGTTGTGTACTCATGGGCCCTGTTCCCCCAGAAACCTCTGCTGGGATGGCAGTGTCCATGCTCAAGAGCCTACCCTGAGACGGCCCCATGGAATCATGTCCTGGTTGGCTTTCTTGCTGCTGTCCTTTTCTCTGGGCACAATGCTGGCAAGGGCTTTGTTTCCCCACTAGAGTGACCTGCATATGACATTTTTCCTACTGCCAGATACCACGGCCCAGGGCCTAGGAGGCACAGAACCCCCTGCTCTCTGGTGCCAGAGATGGGGTGAGCTGGGCCTGGCCTCCAGCGAGAAGGAAGATGTGGTTGGAGGAAGAAAAGGGGAGACCTTCCCCCACATCCACCAGCCCTTCCTTGGCAAAGCAGAAATGGTGGCTCTGAGTAGGGCCCAGAGACAGCAGGTACCCTGCTCTGGGTTCCTCACTGCCTGGTGTATTGTGTTCAGTCATTTGGCAAGAGTGTATTTTAATAACTGCAACCTAAAGTCTCTGTGTTGTTTGAGAGGTCCCTGTCTAGATAAAGTTGTCTTTGAAGTTCCAAGGTGGTCCTGTGCTTTGTTAGAACTTTGTTTGGGGTGGTGGTGGGGTGCTTTCCTCCCTAGTGCACACCCTGTAGGGATGCACTCTATGGGCTCTTACATCTACCTCTTAGGTCCCGCCCAGAGACCTAATCCCTGGGATGTTCCTTAGCCTCCTCCAGGCCTCATTGCCTTTTCTGCTGTTAACCAGATGAGGGAGCCCTGCAGCCAAGGCCCTGTCTTAGTCTCGTTCCGGAAGGGAAAGGAAGCCTTGGTTCTCTCCAGCCCTCTGCCCCTCCATGGTGGGGCTAACCACCTAGCTTCCTGATACTAGGTGGGAACTTGGGTAGGGTATGGGAGGAACCTGCCTCCTGAGGGGCAGAGCTGGACTCTGTGCATCCCCAATCTGGTCTGAGCTCAGAGAGAGGGCTCAGTACTGCTCAGCAGGGGTTGTGGCCCCCTGCAGCCAGCACTGGGCCCCTTGGCCAGGAATACCCTCTGCCTTTCTGGAAACAGCCCTGAGTCCAGGGACAGCCTCTCCTGATCCAGGGGACCTGCCAGAGCATGGGGTAACCTGAGCCTCCTTGGGGTGACAGGTGGCCCAGGGAGCTTAGCCAGTTAGTGTGGTTTGAAAGTGGTGAGGGAGCCAGGCCCACTGGCCTGTAATACCAGCTTTGAGGAGAGGTTCCCCAGTTGGCAACCAGCCTGGACAACATAGTAGCTTAAATTCTGTCTCAAAAGGGGGGGGGGGGTGCTGGCATGTAGCTCACTCTGAAGGCTCTGGGCTTGATGCCCAGTACCACCCCCCCCACCCACCCCCACATACACACACACAAAAGATGGAGGGAAATACTCTCCTGGTGTCTCTTTGGCCTGTGGTGCTCGGCCCCATGCAGGGTGGCACCTAGCACTGTCCCTGTAGCCCGCTGCGCTACCCTGCTGCCATCTGTCTGCAGAGAGCCCTCAGGAATAATGCATGTGGAGGCTTGGGATCAGCTGCAGCTTTCCTGGGGGAGGCCTGGCCTGGAAATCTCTGATTACATCAGATAGGCGTGCAGAGCCCTAGATAGGGCGCCTGTCACTGCCCTGCCCTCAGGCACTGACCTAGATTCTGTCCTGGGGTCTTGGGACCAGTCTTCTGCCCGCCACACCTGGGGATACCTATCTAGGTGTGGCTCATGGGGCCAGATGAAAGCATTAGGGCGCTTCCCCAAGTAGAGGTATCGGGGTAGAGGAAGCAGTGAGAGCTTTGCCCAGTTCTGGGGGGCCCCAGGGACCTCAGCTCTGGGCAGATGAGGTTGCAGGTGGAGGGTGCACACTGTAGAGGAAGTTGCCAGCTCAAAGGTGAGTGTGGCTGGTGTCAGGGTTGTTAGGAGGCAGGAGAGTGTGAGGTGTAGAAACACAACTGGGCAAGTCCTGGGGTGTGGGAGTGCAGTGACTGGGTATAGTCAGGGTGCCCAGGGTATTTTGGGGGTAGGAGGAGGGTCTCCCTGCCCCCAGGTTCTGGCAGCATGGCTGAGGCAGGCTCCAGGCCTGGCATTGGGACCCAGTCAGTAGAGCCTGTGCACAGGATAAGCCTAGCGTAGATGACAGGGAAAAGCTGTCTGCGCGATTCTGGGATGGAGATGCACAGGGTTGACCTGAAGAACAGCCCACTCCAACTCGCCCACCCAAGTGCCATCTGCCTGGGTGACCCCCTGGAGTGGGTTTGGGCAGCCGGGGGCAGGTGTCCATGTGTCTAGAACAGCCACTGTGTGTCACATAGTAGGTGGTGATAGAGGAGACCCAACAAGACACCAGGTCCTGGGCCTGGGCCTCCTTCCTGCCAGTAGGATGCCCCTCCCAGCTTTCTTTTTACTGGCTCCTGGCGTGACTGGTGAGGTCAGGGCTTTGGGGCTGGAAGCTAGTTGGGACTCCCAAGGCCTGGGTGCTTAGTGCTGGGTCCAGCGGATTTGAGAGGAAAAGACATGGGTTGGGCTAGCAGAGGCCCGCTGCCCAGCAGCCACCTGAAAGAAACTTGAGAGCCTCGCCTTCCTTCACTGCTGGCAGAGAGGCTTGAGATAGGTCTGGCCCAGGGAGTGAGGAAGGGCCTGTTCAGGGCAGGGGCTGGGCATGGCCCCAGCATAAAGCACCCAGCTGCACTTGAAGCAGTTTGTCTTGTTTTTCTTTTATTTGCAGTTTCCCGAGACAGAACAAAATAAGAATAATTTTTGTACACCTACAAGGCTCAGAAAGAAAAGACAATGAAACTCAGCAAAAAGAAGAGAAAGGGTGGTCAGCGCTGCGGGCAGGGACGCCCTGGGACACTGACCCGCGTGACGCCACTGCCCGCAAACACCTAGCTAGCAGAGCAGGGGTGGCCTGCCCTTTGGAAAGGGTCATGCAAAAGAATTATCCTCCAGGAAAAAAAACCCCAAATGATCCCAGACAGACAGCTCTGTGGAGATAAGAAGGTGAGGGGAGAGGAGGGAGGAGGTCCCAGGACGCCAGGGTGGCCATCGTGAGCCCCGCAGGTGTTACCCTGTGTCCAAGGATGGGGCCTAAGGGTAGCACCCACTCCAAGTGTCCGGGGGTGGATGGTCCCCTTGGCATTTAGAACCTTGCACGTCTCCCATCCTGTTTCCCTCCCCTGGCTAGACTGGTGGGGAAATACAAAGAAAAATCCTTGTCGAAAACAATGTGAAGCCAAAGATGGGCAGCCTTGGGGTGGAAGCCCCTGACTGTTCCCTTGTCCCAGCCTCACGATGGACCCCCCCTCCCCCTGTGGGGAGGGGCCCGGAGCCACTGCACAGTGAGCCGGATGGCCCGTGTCCCCAGCACCTCTGCCCTGGAGGCAGCACACTTTTCTCCCAACCTCCCCTCCTCCAGCTGTCTTCTGGCCCCAGACACATGGCCGTGCCCTTGTCCCTAGCCAGCCTCCTCTCCAGGCTCCCACCCAGCAGCCCCAGCCACCCTACCTCCCTAGTGCCCCTAGTTGGCGTCTGCCGTGGTTGGCTTCTGCTCTAAACTCAGGCCATGAAATGTCTCCTACTCCATCAGATCCCTGCACAGACCCCTGCCACAGCCTAAGCCCTCATTCCCCCCTTTCAACCCCCTGCCACTTGCTGTGCCATTCAGCACAGCTTGAAGCCTACAGCCCCCACACTCAGCAGCCAACACTCTGAGTCCATGGGGCCCACAGTCCTTGGTTGGGTCTGTTCGAGGCACACAGGGAGGCCTAGCTCCTGGCCGAGTCCCTGTTGTGGCTGGGCAGGTCAGAGCTGCAGCCAACATGTCCTGTCAGCCCAAAGGCTGGTAGCAAGCTGCCTTCCATACCTCACTCCTCAAAGGGCCAGAGCAGGGCCCAGGGTTCCAGGGACTTCTGCGATGGCCTAAGATGGCCACCTCCTGCACACTCCAGGGGCGAGGGGCCGTCCATGCTGGGTGGCAGGTCCACAGCTGAGGGAGCCACACCCAACCCTTCTGGGAGGTGGGGAGGGATGAGGGAGCAGGGACAAGAGCTGGTGGCCACAGCCCTCCTAGGACACTGGCGCCACGACGGTTGGGTGGGCACACGCAGGGGCCATGCGTTGGCAGAGGATGCACACGCCTGAGCGCGGGGTGAGCGCAGTACCTACAGAACAACACCATTCAGCACACGCAGGGCCAGCAACACAGGTCAGTGCCTGGCGTCCCCGCGGCTGGGAGTGCAAGGGACACACTGGAGCTTGGGTGGGGGTGGCCCCACAAATGCTAGATTTTCACGGCTTTTTCCTTTTAGTTTTTTTTCATCCGATGTCAGTGTGTGTGTGTGTGTGTGTGTATGTAGTCGTTGTCTTCATCTTTTTTTTTTTTTTTAAACAAATCACGTCTGGTCTCGTTTTTCCGCAGACACAGGCATCTGGGGGAGGGGATGAGGCAACACAAACATGCGACAGGCAGGCCGTGGCCCGAGGCAGCCGGGATCCAACACCGACTCTGTCCAGGTGGGGACACCAGGCACGGCTCTGAAACGAGCAGGTGCCTTCCTCAGCACCCACCCGCCCCGGAGAATCAACCACTCCCAGGCTGTGGCCCCTACACCTGCTGCCCCATGACTTCCTTTTGGGCACTGTCAGACGCTTAGGGCTGGGACCCCCTTGCCACCCACCAGGGTCCCCACCATGCCTGGGTGTCCTAGGATCCCCCTGCAGACCCCCGGGGTCCCTTTGTACCCAGCCCCACTCACCTCACTGCAGTGGGGCCACGGGCGCTCCCGAGCAGTGGAAGTGCACGTTCTGCCACTTGCCCTCACGGCGGTGCCATACACGCGTCTCCTCAGACTGGCTGGTGCGAGGCCGGCCCTGGCCATCGATGTACTGCGTGAGGCGGATGTAGGCGATGCAGGCCGCGTCCTCCCCAATGACGTGAACGTGTGGATTCAGGATGGTCGTGTGGATCGGCTTGCTGTTCTTAGCCAGCACTGCGGGCAGGCAAGCAGATGCATGACAGGGTCAGCCATGAGGCCTCTGCATGTGTGCCCTGATGTGTCACACTGCACCCTGTCCTGTAGGAACAGGGTGATGGTGCCACCCGGGAGCTGCCCCCCCACCCCCACCCCACTCACGGTTCTCGAAGTAGAATCTGTGGAAATCCATCCCTTCCACCAGGTTCCCCAGAGCTTCAGGCTCAAACGAGGTGAGGCCAGGGTCACAGATTTTCCTGGGAGGCACACCTGAGTGAGGGGGGCCCATCCTCCACCCCTGGCCCCCACAGAGACCACCTTTCCCCCAAGACTCACGCATAGGCCTCAAAGTCGCCATTGTTGACAGCCTCGATGAGCTGCTCGGTAGTCTTGATGATCTCCTGCTTCCGGGCTGTGGGGAGGTGCCAGGTGACCACAGGCACTGGAGTGGCCCAGCCCAAAGAGCCCCACAGACACCCCTGACTCCTTCCCTCTTCCCCAGAAGCGTTTTTGTTTGTTTGTTTGTTTGTTTGTTTTTGAGACAGGGTCTCACTTGTAGGCCAGGCTGGTCCTGAACTCACTACACAGCCCAAGCTGGCCTTGAACTCACAGCAATTTTGCCTCAGCCTCCTGAGTGCTGGGATTACAGGCATGCACCACCACACCGGGCTTTATGTGGTGCTGAGGAATTGAACTCAGAGGTGCTTTAAATGCTGTGCCATTCCTCCGGCCCCCCCAGAAAGGTTTCTGAGCCCAGAGAGTCCCAAGTCACCTGCTTTTCCTGAAGCCACCAAGATTTTCCTCACTTCAAGGGCAACTGCTTCTATTGTTTCTTTTGCTGTTGTTGAGACAGGGCTTACTCTATGGTCTAGGCTTGTGCTGAACTCACTGTGGAGCCCAGTGCTGGGATTACAGGCATGCAACACCATGCCTGGCTTATGTGGTACCAGGGAATCAAAACACAGGGCCTTGCGCTTGCTAGGCAAGTGCTGTAACCACTGTGCTATTCCTCCTGCTCTACCTTGTTTTTAATTTAAAAAAATTTTTTTGAGAAGGATCTTGCTCTGTAGTGCAAGCTGGACCTGAACTTACTATCTAGTCCATGCTGACCTTGAACCACGGCAGTCTTCCTGCCTCAGCTCCTGAGTGCTGGAATTGCAGGCATGTACTACGATGGCTGGCTTATGTGGTGCTAGGGAATCAAACTCAGGGCCTTGTGCTTGCTAAGCAAGTGTTCTAACTTCTATGCTGTTCCTCCAGCTCCTTTCCTAAACGTTAAGTGACAGAAATATTCCATTTGTAATTCAGAATGTCTCAAAAATGCAAAATGCGTAAAAGGCCTGTGGTCACCCCTTGCCTGCTCCTGCAGGCCCACCCGCGCTTCCCTGCAGCTTCTGGGCCAGAGTCCGCTCTGCTCCTGTCTCTCCGCGCTCCGTCCTGCTCCTTCCGCTTTCTCACTTCACTCTGGCTTCTACCCATAACCTTTTGACGACAGGGGCCAAAGAAGAGCCACTGACAGGCTTCCTTGGTGGGGTCCACTGGACACAGGCTGAGGGACACGACGGCCCAGACTTCGTGGAGACGTGCGCACAGGCTCTGTCCCCGATGCCCTCACTGGTGTAAGGGTAAGTGTGTAAGTGTGTGGATATTGGGCCCAGGGTCTTTACATGGAGCTACAACCCCATTCCAATGTGTTTATCTTTGATAGTGAGACACGGTCTTAATAAGCTGCCCACCCCCTGCTTGTTGTCTGAGAACACAAGCTGCCCCCGGGGAAGACCTTCCCACACCCACTGGCCCTTGACTGCATCCTGTTGCTTCTCCAGGAGCTGGCTGTGCACTCTGGGCCTTTTCTGGAAGCACTCTGCTTCTCTAGTGACACAGTATTCTAAACAGGAGAAGTAAAGAGAATGACTCACCCCTCCCCTGCTCCCATGGCGGGGCTGCCCTCACCATCCCCACTGCCCGGGTACCTCTGAGGTATGGCCTGCTGCAGAGGACCCCAGGCACCATGTGCACTTCCAGTAGGCCAGGTGAGTTAAACTCACTCAGGGTCCCTCAAACCTGGGCACTGACAGCAGGAGCTACTCGATAACATGTCTGGAGAGCATATGTGAACGTGTGTGACATACATATACATGCATGAAGCCTGTGTGGGCATACATGGTGTGAGCACAACCACAAACACTGTGTAGCCATGCACACACATGGATGCACGTGTGTCTGTACCTGCGCATGGAAGTGTCCATATGTACATGCTGGGGCGCTGCATTGTTTGCTCACAATGTCCCATCCTGAAAGGCTCCCTCCTAACCAAACTTGGCTTGGTGGCTATCCTGTTTCTGATCCCTGCCTCCCCTAGTGTCTACACCGTGTCATGATGTGCATTAGGGCAACCTCCCAGCCCCGCCTGGAGCCTCACCTATACTTGGTCAGCCCTGGAAAGCAGCCTCCAGATGGCAGGCCAGGAGCTCTAGCAGCCCCTTGCCTGCTCCTCCTCCAACCCACTTCCGTTTGCAGTGTCAGTAGAAACCAGAGCTTCACCTACACCTGCAGCCTATTGCAGTGCCCAGGCACCCTCCTTCCTGCTCATTTTTTCCCACTTTCTACAGGTGGCTCTGAGCTGACTCAGGCCTGGCCCCTGCCCCTTTGCCCTCCACCTGCCATTTTTATGTGCCAGTCTTCTCTGATGCAGGCTAATCTCCCCTCTGTTTTACTGGAGTAAAGGATCAAGCCACAGCCTGTTTTTTATTTTTGATTTTGAAATTCTTGCTGAGCTGCTCAGGTGCAAACTTGAGATCTTCCTGCCTCAGCCTCACAGACTACTGAATGACAGGTCTGTGCCACCGGGTTGTCTCTAATCCGCCTTTTCGCATCTGAGCTCTCCTTCCTCCTCCACAGGAAGCTCTACCTCGGGAGCAAAGGGACTAGGTGTTGCTCCCGGGTCCGGTGTGTTTCCAGTCTGCACTCACCTGTGGTAAGCTCATTTTCCATTGAATGAACTAACATTGAGCATTTTAAACGCATTATAATTAAACATGGTGTCAATCAATGATGGGAATTCTGCTGAAGTCTAGGAAATCAGGGCCCTGTGAGAGTCTCCTACCCCTCCACAGGTGCAAAACTGAGGCTGCTCATGAGAGGCCTGGCCATCTTCTGCCCTCCCAAGTGGCTACTGCAAAGTCCCTGGGGTGACCTGACCCCAGCTCTGTCTTCCCAGACAGCACAGAGGCATACTGGTGTCCTTCATATCCAGGACCCACAGGGAGGGGCCAGGGCCATTGTGGAGGATGACCAGGTGGTGAGGAGATCTGGGCTGAGGATGAGCTGCCCCTGCTGTCATGCAACTTCAGGGAAACTACTGAAGTAGGGGGCAAGGCCTGGCCTGGGGGCTCCCCCTGTCCAGGATGAAAGGGCCTCATGCCTCCAGGAGGGCCCAGGCAGGCTGGGGTGGGTGCTACCCACCAGCTCCATCCTTTGGAGTTGGCTAGTGCGCTGGGATCAGCTAGGATCAGCCCGGATCATACATAATCCTGGATTAGGGGGCGTAGAGTGGGTGAAGGCCGGGGTTTGCAGAGGGTGGTAAGTACCTCCTCTGCCACATACTAAGATGGCTGGGGGCATCTTCCCAACGTAAGGGACCATGGCCCACCTGCCAAACAGCCTAGACCTGGCTGTGTGCCCTGCCTCCCTGCAAGCTTTAAAGAAGGTCCTTGCCTCCTCTGCCCAGCCCTTCCCTGCCCCTCCATCTTCCCACCTACCTCCTGTTCCTGTCACCCCCGCCAGACTCCGGGTGGGCCCTACAGAGGCAGGTCTACCAGTCCATGACATGCCTACTCTTTCCTTCCACAGGCCCTGTCCTAGAGCACATGAGCACTGGGCCGTGCTCGAGTTTAGGCCCCAGTCCAGTTGGCTCTCCAAAGGGCACTCAGATGAGACAGGACAGAAGCCTTCCAGTGGCACAGATATCCCAGAAGCCCAGCTTTGCACCCAGCCACGAGTGTGCTCCTCCACTTCCTGTGAGCTCTGCAGCTGTCCACCGCCCTGCCCACCCCGCCCACTCACATCACCAGCATGAGCCCACCTGTCCCCTCAGCGCCTCACCTCCAGTCCCACAGCTGGGCCCAGGCTGCTCCCAGCAGCCGTGTCCCGCCACTGCCTCCCCCATGTCATGGGGGCTACACGGCATGGGTGCGGTTCTCTCTAAGCCTGCACGCTGCATGCCCCACCCCCACCCGAGGTCTCCCCTCCACACGTACTCACCTAGTTGCTGCTGTGCCCCCCCCCCAGGCTCCCTCTGCCCCACAGCAGCACCCCAGGTCCCCCAACAGGGCACTCACCCAGCCACTGCCCTGCCATCCCGAGCCCCTGGTCGGGCGGCTTCTCTGAGGGCACCTTAGCGCCACTCCCAGCCCGTGTCTCCCCAGAGGCGGGGGTGGCAGCCGCCTGGGATGTCATCCATCCCTGTAAGTGATACCAGTGCTGTCTCTCCCGCCCGCCCTTGCCCCTGGCTGTCCCCTACGCCTGCACCCCAATGTGCCTAATGGGCAGCCAGGACTGGGTTTCTCTCACAGCCACGTGATCCAGGCAGGTCCCAAAGGAAGAATCTCACCTGGCCCACTCCCTTCACTCTTCAGGGTTCGCACGGACCTCAGGGAGGTACTCCAGGTCAGCAACACACCGCTACTTTCAACAGTCTTTCTACAAGCCAGTGACCACCCACACACACATACACATGCTCAGACGCCCATAGGCACACTTACCCACTTCCACACACACCCACACGCAGACACGCCTCATGACTGTAATCAGCATGTTCTAAGACCATGCAGCTCCCAGGACCCCACAGCCCATGTCCCAGGCCCCTGGCTTTACACAGCAGGCCTCATCCCTGTGGCTTCCACACCGCTACTTACATGGGGCAGGCGGGGGGCCAGGGAGAGTCGGAGATGGACAGGGTGGGGGGCCCACGGGTGGGGGACCCTCGGCATCTGGGGTCCCTGAGCCCCTCCTCACTGAGTTGAGAATGTCAGAGATCCTGGGGGCTGGGGTGGAACAGACAGACATGAACACAGGAGGGGAGGCATGCCAGGAGAGAGCATGGCCAGCACTGAGTGGAAAGGGGGACACAGGAGAGGGAGAGGGCACATAAGGGGGACATGCCAGGAAAGAGCTACTGATCAGAGCCAGAGCCAGGGGGCACACACAGGAGCGACAGAGGGAGCATGGAGAGGGGACACAGACATGGACACGGGAGGAGGGTGGGTGCTGGGAAGAGCCACGGCCTGGAGCCAGACTGGGGGAGGGGCACAGACGAGCACAGGAGGGGATTTGTGCCAGGGAGAGCGAGATGGCCCAGAGCCAAGTTGGGGGTCATAGGAGGGACAGAAGAGGCATGGCTGGGGGGAGATTCAGATGTGAACACAGGAGAGGAGGTGTGCCTGGAAGAGAGCTATGACCAAGAGTCAAGCTGGAGGGCAGGATACGGGACGCAGGGAGAACAGAGAGAACATGGGAGTGGAAGGGGACGCGGGGAATGCAGGGCATACAGAGGGAAATGAAGGGGTGAATGGACATGAGATGAGGGGGTGGGGTAGGGAGTCCTGGGGATGGGGGGAACATGGAGACATGGGGTGGAGGAGATGAAGAGGGATCTGGTTGGGTGTGAGAGGGCAGAGGGGACAGGGTGGCAGACAGGGTCTGGTCCCAGGAGAGCCGGAACACAGTGTAGGCTGAGCTGGAAGCTGGGGGGTGCACAGGGGCCCTGTGAGGAGGAGCAAGCTGGCCCGTGGAGCGCCACCGACACTGCACAGCATCGGGCCCAGGGATGCGCTGGCCAGGTGCGCGGGGGGAGGAAGTATGCGCAGGAAAAGTGGGACCCTGGCCATGTGATGGCCCAGGTCAGCAGAGGCGGGGCCTCTCGCTCTGCGGGGTCTCCTTGTCCTCAAGCTGGGGGACTCTGGAGTCTTCCCTGTCCCCTGTCCTGGACTGAGGACAGGGTGTAGAGGGCTGGGGCAGTCAGGTCCAGGGACAGCTCTGGGAACAGGCTTCCCGGCCTTGCAGCTGCGGTGATACAACCAAGCGTGCAGTGAGGCTGGAGCAAACTCAGCAGAGGTGGCAGCACCCAGGTACGGGTGGATGGAGGCTGGGAGCTGGCAGTGAGGAGAGCCAGGTGCAGAGGAGGTTAGGGAGGTATTAGAAGGTGAGCTGCTGGGGATGCTGTGGGGCCTCCTGGCCTTGGGGACTGGCCGTGCAGGTGGTGTGGGAGCAGTATGAGCCATTCTAGCGAGCCTGGTGGCAGAGGCAGCAGGCTTGGGACACTACTTACACGGGGTGGGCAGGGGGCCAAGGAGACCTGGAGACAGGCAGGGCGGGGGGCCTGCAGAGAGGGGGCCCTCGGCGTCTGGGGTCCCCGACCCCCTCCTCACCGAGCTCAGAATATCAGAGATCCTGGGGGCTAGGGTGGAACAGACATACATGAACAGGCGGCAGACAGACAGAGGAGGCCGTGGCAGTGGGAAGGAAGCAAGGATTCGGAGAAAGAGGGCCCCCACTCCAGCATGTCTCAGTGGAGAGGCATGGGCTCCCCCAGGACTGCTGAATCAAATCCAAGCCTTTGGTGCATCCCAACCATCCAGCAACCCTAATGGGAAGGGGGCCGGGCCTGCCTCGAGGAGATTTGGCATACCTCGGCAGCAACAGCACAGGGCAAGAAGGGACAGCTGGTCCCTGGATCAGCATCCCCTTGGAAGGTGGCCAGGCCCTTCAGAGACTCCCACAGCTGCAGGGTCAAGGCCATCAGGGGGCTAATGGGAAACAGAGCTGGGCAGGGCAGAAGCTCCTGAGCACCTCCCCATGTAGCTCACGACCTCAGGGACCTTGAGGGCTGGGTGGGACAGAGGTGGGCTATTGGGCAGGCAGCAACAGCAGAGACAGGGGAGGAGGGAGGCCAGAGCTGCAGGACCCAGCTAACCACTGGGGTGAGGGCAGAAGGGGGATGGCCAACCCTGGAGGCCATTTCCAGAGGTCAAGAGGGCGCAGGATGGGCCAGCCCTAGCTGTGGCCTAGCAGGCCTTCTCCAGGGGACTAAAAGCAGAGATAGAAACTAAAACATGAGAGAGTGCCGGGCCTGCCTGTCCTGGGCCTGCCTCCCCGGCCTGCCGGGCTCCCCACTCCAGCTGTTCCTCCTGCCCTCTCTGGTCCTCTGCAGGCCTGCTCCGTGCTCAGCCCCCACTGACTAGGATGGAGGAGTCCGAAGAAGGGGGTTCTGAGAAAGAGGCCTGAAGAAGACCGAGGAAGGGGGCCTGAGGAAGGGGAAGGGCCTGACAGAAGGAGGGGCCCAGAGGCAGAGTTGTGTGGAGGCGGGGCCTGTGGAAGGAGTGTCCGAGGGAAGGGGCCAGGAGGGAGAGTGCACGTGGGAGGGGCGTCGAGGGGGGATCTGAAGGCATGGAGCCTAAGGGAGGATGGTAAGGGAGATGGGGTGAAGGAGTCTGAGGGAGAGGGGGACGGAGGGAGGCCTGGGGGTTCTGAGAATGAGGGAGTTCACGAGAGGGCAGTCAGGGCAGTCTGTGGAAGATGGTGTGGGGAAGGGTTCTGAGGGAGGAGTCTGGGGAAGGTGGTGTGAGGGAGGGTGGGGGGGGTGGTCCTAAGGGCAGGATTCTGAGGGAGAAGTATTCAGAGAGGGTGCCTGAGGGATGGGCCCACGGGGTGACTGATGGGGGGTTGGGGGGGTGGAGGAGCCTGAGTAAGGGGACCTGAGGAAGTAGTCAGAGGTGATCTGAGGTCTCCGAGGAAGAGGTATTTTTTTTAAAAAAGACTGAGCGAGGGCCTGAAGAGGGGAACTGAGGAAGGGGGTCTAGGAAAGGGCCTAAGGAAGTGGGAACAGAGGAGTCTGAGGAAGGGAGATGGAGCCCAAGGAGAGGGACGGAGGGGCCTGAGAAAGGGGGTGGTGGACGGTCCTGAGGGTCACAGAAGAGCAATGCTGTTATTGGAGGCCTTGGGTCTGTTATGGGTAGGTGGAGAGAACAGCAGACAGCTGGGGTACCACATGATGATGCCTGGATTCCTGGGATCTCTCTGGGGAGCACTCAGGTCCCTGCCAGTGAGTGTGGGGCTCCAGGCTGGGACCCACCACTGCAGGACAGGGTCAGGCTTGACAAAGGAAACAAGGCAGCAGGTTCGTCCCTCAGCCACCCACTCAGCCAGGGGACACGCAGAACTGTGGGCTCAAAGAGCCCGAGCAGAGCAGCATTGTGCACAAACCACACAGTGAGCTCGGCCTCAGGGGGACTGTCCTCAGTGCGGCTTCCTCTCCAGATACCGCCAGAGACGGCGCAGAGGCCAAGCCCCACACAACCCCTGCTGCAGGACTCCACACCCTGAGGGTCCCCAGCCCCAAAGCAGCCAGCACAGCCTGCCAGCCCTGTACTGGTACCTTTAGCGTCTTCATCCTCCATGGTTGTGTTGGTGCTGTCGGAAGACTCCTGCGGGGACAAGGAGACACGAGTCAGCACGTAGCCAAGGACAAGCAGTGTGGCCAGCCATGGGGCCAGCCCAGTAGCTGCGAGGGACTTGGCCACAGGCACTCCCACAGCAGGACCCTGGGCCTGGGCATCCTCATGGTGGGCATGGGAACCAGAGAAAAAGGCCCCACACCTTGGCAGTCTCAAAGGCACCCCCAGGTCTCGCACTGCCCCACCACTCTGGCTGGCCAGGTCTCCCACATCCAGGGCCTGGACACTTTTCTGAGACCCTGGGGTGCTCAGCTGTCCCCCAATAAAAGGAATCAAACATTTGCAGATACCTGGTGACAGGGAAGGCAGCTGGATGCCTGTGTGTTTAGGGATGGGGTAAGCAGCTTTCAGAAAGGGGTCACCCTTGCCATCCATACATATCCCCTCCCAAGAAGAAGCAAGGCTCCCAGGGAACCTGCCCCACCAGCTCCTCACGGCAGCAGTGCCCAGTGCCAACACACTGGCAAAACCCTGCTCCCTGTCATGTCTTAAGTCCCCCAAAGACTCCAGATCTGGTCAGGACCCTGAGTGGACTCCGCCCTGGGCCTAGGTCAGGACTGAGGTCCTCTAGGGTAAGGTCACTCCTGTCCTTGGCCCCAACCAGACACACAGGGGCCAAGGGACAGCCGTCACCTGGCACAGCAGGAGAACTCAACCATCAGAAAGGTACCTCTGGACAAGGGCAAGGGCGAGGTGCTGACCAAAGGGAGGGATGTTTGGGGCAGGAGCACTCTGTGTCTGTTAGGGAGACCAGGGCCGGGCAGCTCTGCCCTACTGCCCAGCATGGCTTCACCCCTCCCAGCACCATGAAAGCCAGCCCTTCCCCAGCCCCGTGATGATGCCGATGGGATGGCAGCAGATGGCAGAGCAGAGAGGAGCAGGGGTCCATTCAGCAGGGCACACGGGACCATCCTGGGGGACAGAGGGCATCAGGGCTAGGGGGTACATGACCCCAGGAGTGGACAGCTCCCAGCATGAGGGCACCCTGGAGCCTGGCCAAGCACTGGCCTCAGCTGAGTCTGCTCCGGGGAGGCACCTATCTCCTGGGTAAGTGTGTCCCTCTAGGCTCAGGGTCGGGGACTGCAGGCTCAGCCCTGCCTTGGGGATGGAGCCTCGCACACCTGCCCTCCCCTGTGGGCACTGTTCAGGCCTCTGCCTGCCCAGCACCTCCTGCCCGGGGAAAGAGTGAGGAGTGGGGCACAGCTGTACCTTAATCCCGTCCACTGGGTTATGGATAACGGTGGTTTGAGGCTCCTATAGAAGGCGGCAGACAGAGGAAGGAAAGAGGGAGAGTGAGAAAGAAGGAAGCAGAGGACAGGGAGCCGGGGAACCAGAGGAGGAGTGGGCGGTGGCCAGAGTCCACCAGAGAAAGGGCAGAGCAGAGGGGGCAGGGATGGAGGCGGCAGGCAGTCAGCAAGATGGCCCAAGAGGGATGGAGGCAGCGGGGTCAGCAATGGCCCTTGGGATGGTGGGCAGGGTGGGACGGAGCCCACAGATCCACCCAGTGGGATATGGTACCTGCCTACAAGGAGAAGAGGCCATGAGCAACAAGGAGCTCTAGGAGTGGGGGTTGGGGCAGGGAGCCCTCCCCTGTGCTGCCTGGGTTCTTTGCCCCAGCATGGGGACACAAGCTGGAAGACGTCATGGGGCGGGGGTGGTACATAGGATGGACAGGGTTCGAGGTGACTGTGACGGCAGCATATGAGCCACTGTGGCTACAAGAGGTTCTGGAGGGACTGGAGTTCGGCACCCTCCTGCCACTTCTCTGGGCAGTCTTGGGCAGCCTCCAGGAAGCCGGCCTGGGGCCCGGTGGACACCAAACCTACAGCGAGCAAACTGCAAATCCCAGGACAGCACAGGTGCTTGGTGCCCCAGCAGAAGGTTGGCACCCACTGGCCACAGTTTAACATCTCTGGGGAAATCTGGACAGAGCCCTGCCAGGGCTAGAAGCCAGAACACTGGCTAGGCACCCTCTCAGGCAATATGAAGAGGCATGATGGGCACCTGTGAGCCTTCCTTTTGGGTGCCCACTGCCCCAGAGTGTGTGTGGGCTCTGATGGCACTGGCTGCCTGCCTTAACTGCTCTAGGACATCTGTACCCACAACACAGGGCCCTTCTCCCTGGCATGTCCATGGCACCACTGTTCCACCCCCCGTTGGGCCTCAGGAGACCTGTAGAAGAGCCAGGAACCAAGTCCTAGAGGGACAGGGAGCCAAGGCCACCCCATTCCTGCCCCGATGGCCTCAGACACCTCCCACAGCATCCTTGGAAATGCGAGTCCCACAAGTCTGCACAGGCTGGGGCCAGGCCTCTCCCTACCCCCTGCAACCCAGGGCCTCAAAGCCCCTCGTCTCCTTGAACCTGGGCATCAGCAGCCTGTCCCCTGGGGACCCAGCAGTGGGGCCAGGCCCCACAACAGTCATATGCGTACCAGGGCAGCAGGAGGGAGAGTCCCTTTGGGGCTGGTGATGGCCGAACTGTTTTTGGTACTGTTGGTCTGGGGCTGCAGGGAGAAGGAAGGGGAGCTGTTAGGACAGAAGGGACACCACCCTCCCATGCTGGCTGCAGCCTCCTGGCCTCACCTTGACTCCATCAGCCTTCTTGTTCAGCAAACTCTTGGCTGCTGCGTGGGAGGGAAGAGATGAACTGAGCAGTCGGCCTGGGGTGGCCTGCTGGCCCCCAGTCCCCACCCACAGCAGCCCTTTCCCAGGAGGGAGCCTAGGATCCAATGGGGCACAGATCAGCCCCACCTGGCCTGGGCAACAAGTCCTGGGGAGACCCTCACCCCAGGTTCCACCAGGCCCTGAGGTGCCTCCCAGCCCCAGCCCTTGGCTGCAGAGCCTCCTGAATGGCTCCAGCTTGTGGGTAGCAGGCAGCTGGGCAGGGAGGGAAGGCCATAGCAATGCCAGCCCTCAGCAGGGATGGCAGGTTGCAACTGGCCCCCCACCCAGAGTGGCCATCCTGGCCCTGCTCTTCAATCAAGGGGACTTCTTCTCAGTCCCTCTGTCCTCCTGAACTGTCCAGTGGCCCCAGTTGGAACCACTTCTTGGTAGACATGCCCAGGGCCAATGCTAGCCTCTTAGCCCACAAGCTCCTAGGGTGATGATCCATATGGCCAGCAGTCCTGATGCCAACAGCCCGATTGGAAAAGGTTGGGGTGGGCCTGGCTGTGCCCGTCCCCTACCCCTGGCACCTATGCCCTCCATAGTAGATCTTAGAGTTTAAATTATAGAACTAGAAACAAAGAGAAAATAAGGAGGAAGTCAGCTTACCTTACAGAAAAGGAAAGGTTGAAGAGGAGAGGGAGTGAGGAAGACAGAGGAGGAAGAAGAGAAAATAAGATTTGTTGGTTGGGCAGGCTCCCATGGGGCAGCAAAGCCAGCCCACCAGGGCCCTGTGTCCCAGAACAGCCAAGTGGCCAGGCGCGGCCGGCACAGCAGGTTAGAGAAGCAGCAGGGGTTGGCGCAGCACGAGCATGGAGCTGTGGGGTCCTTACCCCCGAGTCAGCCGAGAAGGAGGTGGGAGGGAGCCCCCTAGCCCCTGCAGTCCTCCTGCCAGCACAGAGGGGACCCACTGCTCCTGTTGGGTATGGGCAGGGACATGGAGACTCAGGCACACTCCACAGCCCACAGCTGCAGTGCTGCTAGGCAGGTTCCTTCGCTGCACCCCTCTGCACAGGCAGCAGTACCACCCTGCAGGGCAATGATGCAAGTTCCAGCCACTCACTCTTCGAGTCAGGATGTCAGGATTCTACATCTGCCTGCAGCCCCCAAGGCAGTTCTGAGGCTGGCTGCTCCCGGCGGCCCATGTTGTTTTAGGGCCTAGACCTGGGCCTTGCCATTGTCTTCCCTCCTTCTAGCCACCTCCCTTCCTGCCAGAGGACTCTGCCTGATCCCTCCCTGACCTCAAGACTTGTGGGGGCAGTCACAGTCCTGTGTTGTGAGCCTGTGGTTTCTGCCTTATGGATATGACAACGTACAAGGTCAGGAGCCTTCCAGGGTCAAAGGTACCAAGGGAAACCCAACCCAGGGGCCAGCTCCCTGCCTCCACCCTCTGGAGGCCTCAGGCCCTGGGAAGCCACCGACAGTATCCCCGATATCACAGTGTTACTCTCTACAGTGCAGACCACCAATCTCCTCCCTCATTGCCTCTCCAGTCCAGCTCAAAGGAGGCTGGTCCTAGCCAAGCATAGTCCCCTTGCCCCCTTCTTCCCAGTCTCCAACACACACCAGACCCCCTGCTGCTGAGCAGCTGCAGGCACAGCAGGGGGTCTGAGAAAGGTGACACACAGTCATGTCTTGCAGACACTCTCTTGAGGAGCTGAGAAGCAGAAGAGACTGTCCTCTTTCAGGGCACAGATTTCTAAAATGTAGCAATGTATTTATTCTTTTTCTTTCTTTTTTCTTTTAATAGGGGAATGAAAACACAGTCTCCCACCACCACAAATTACGCAGTTTCCTACATGGAGGGAAATCACAGAGGTCAGCACATCCTGCATACAATGGTGGGCCTCGCCCTTGGAAGCCACTGCTGTGACCATGGGATTTCCCCTGTCAGGGAAGTATTATTTGTTTTTAATACAGTACTAGGCCTTGAACCCAGGGCCTTCATACTGAGCTATATTCCCAACCCAACCCTTTACTTGTTTATTTATTTATTTATTTATTTATTTATTTATTTATTTAGAGACAGAGTCTTACTTTGTTGTCCAGGCCAGTCCTGAACTCACTATGTAGTCCAGGCTGGCCTCAAACTCACAGCCTCACCCTCCAGAGCTGGGAATGGAGGCATGCACCACCACACTTAGTATATTATGGTGTTGCAGAGCCAAACCCAGGGCCTTGTGCTTGCAAGCCCTCTAATCTCTGAATTATGCTCCCAGGCCTTTAAAAAATTTTCTTCAATTTTGAAAGAGTCTTTCAAACCTCCTGCCTCAGCTTCCCAGAATGCCAGGATTACAGGCCTGCACCATTGTGCAGATCTGGTAAGATCTGGATATTCTGAGGGGAAAGTTTGTAGAGGGCACACCAGACTCCCTTTCTAGCATGCTCCAGCCAGACTCTAGGCTGGGACCGGCACAGGCTGCCACACTGGACTCAGCTGGGCCGATGTGGCACCTCTCACCTTCCCTGGTTCCCTGGACCATCCTCCAAAGATTCTCCTAAGAAGGCAATCCCTGAGTCAGTCCGCGGAGACCCCACGACTGGCCTCAGTCCTGGGAGGGTCCTATGTAGGTCCCTTGGTCTATGAGAGGCAGCAACAGTCATCCATGAAAAAAAAAAGCAGTGTGGCCTCAGGTGGGCTAGGACAGGCCACCTGGAAGCCCAGGAGCCCTGAGCAGACCCTGTGTCCTTTCAGTGTGCTCCCTGAGCCCTTGTGACTCCAGCCCATGCACAGCGCAGGGCATGGCCCAGCACTGCCTGGGCACACAGCTGCTGGCCACGCAACTTCTGGACCAGTTCTTTAACATTCCATTTGACCTGAATTCACTACACAACAAGAAACCTGTCTACACTGTCTGCAGAGGTGACTTATCTGTTCTGACGATAGCATTTATGAGGCACAGCAGGAGCCGAGGGAAGACACCCAGCTGGGACATCCCTGCTGAGATGCTGCCCACTTCCAACCTCTGCTCATCCACAGCTGGGGGTTTTGGGGGGCTCCTGATCCACCTCTCCCATTCCCCATAGCCCCATGTGGAGGGCCTGTGGAGGCCTCACTGCGGCACACTTTGCACCTCAGAGCCACTCCCTGAGCAAGGGGCCTACCACATCAGGACACACTACAGAGAAACAGGGAAAGGAAAACCCAGTGTGTGTCCCCAGAGCGTGGCCAGGTCAGGCCATCATAACAGGAACCCCTAGCAGACCACCCTGGACAGCCATGCTGGGCTCTGTCCACATGCACCACCCCCCAGGACAGAGTGGCTTGGGCCCTTGGCATGGCCACACATGCTGGCAGCTTCATGCACTGTCCCGCTGGCTGGCTTGCAGGCAGGCGGCACTGCGGTGGGACCGGAGCAGAGCACAGTTCAGAGGAGTCCCCAGGAGCTCCCCTACCCCAGGATATGCGAGCCTTCCTCTTTAAGGGCATCCTCTGGCCGTGAAGGCCTTGCTGCAGCATAGAGGTGATGGGGTGGGTAAGCAAGGCAGGTGGCTGGAAGGGCATGGCCTGGGTGGGGATGGCTGGTCTCCGTTCCTTGAGACCTCTGTCCTGTCCCCAGTGAACAGGGGGAGGCTCCTACAGGACTTGTAACTTGGTTCAGGAGGACCCAGGCTGGCCCTCAGCTTGGGCAACCCAGGGTCCCTCTACCCTAGGGTTTGTGTCCAGACTCTGTGTTCTTCCAGCAGCAAGCTGGTCCCAACTTGGGACTGGGGAGAAAATCTCCCAAAGGAAACCCAGAGGAAACCTTCCAAGTCTGCTCAGGGTGCAGAGGCCTCCATTCTACAGTGGCAGACATGCTGTGGGAACTCGGCACTCAGACCACCAGCTCCTCCTGCCCACAAGGTGAGTACAGCCCGTGGCCCCCTCAATTCAGTGTCCCCTCCTGCCTGGCCTGTTCCTGGGATTCCTGTGTAGCACCCAGAACCCCAACAGCAGGTTCTGGGTTCTGGGGCTCCTGGTAGGCCAGGGGTCACCTCACTAGCCCCGCATCCTGCAGGCAAGGGACAGGGTGGAAACACTGACTCCCTGCCCTCTTTGGGCTCCACGGGGATGTGACTATGGCGGGAGCAGGTGCTCCCAGGGGGCCTGCCAGCCTCTGGGGTGGCTCTAGAGGCCTGGCTAGCAGCAGTGTGCAGCGGGGGGGCTGCATGCCAGCAGGAGGGATGGGCAGGAGCGGGCAGACACTGGGCGAGACACATCTACCTTGTTCCACCAGCCCCATGGTGGTGCCGGAGGCCGCGGTGGACATGGTGGCCGGAGCGGTGGTCTGTCTGCCCACTGTTAGCACCGGTTAGAGACGAGGGGGAGGGCAGACACAGACGGGTGGGGGCAAGGTGAGGGAAGAGAAGAGACAAAGGAAGCAGAAGAAGATTAGAGTTCAGGTTTGGGTGGCTCCAGAATGCCCTTCTCAGGAGCACGAACTGAGTTGGGCTGACCAACTGAAGAGTCTTTGCCTCCTTTCTCCTCAGAACCCCCCACAGTGGGGCTTCTGGTGCCTGGCAGGCGGGGGGTGGGGGGCTGGGGGGTGGCACACAGCAGACAGGACAGTCCCATTAGCCTTGGTGTGACTGTATGTGCTGATCCTGGCAGAACGGCACAGCAAAGTAACAGGAAGGGATACCGGGGACAGACGGACAACGAGAGGCGACCACAGACGCTCGCACACGCAGCTGGACGACGGAGAAGCCATGACTTGGCCATCAGGTGCTGGGGTCTCTAAAAGACCCCCACAACATCTCCCCACCCATAACCCACTCTGAACAACCGGCGGGGGAGGCATGGTCCACCCAGGACTCAGCAGGGAGCCCCCAGGGTGCTGACCGCACACGCGCTTACCACCTTCTACCATCTCCTGCACACAACACAGTGCACAGAGCCAAAGAAAATCAGGCCACGGGCCTCCTGACAAGACACCTGGACAGACGCGCACGGGCAGGCAGTGCTGGCACGGACACGGGTGCTGGGCAGAAGACACAGACCCAACACGCAAGAGACAGGGCAGGGATGGTGGACCCCGTGGCTGGCTCCGGGGCCTCAGAGAGATGGAAGCTGGGTAGTGCCATGTCCTCCCTGGAGAAAAGTGTCTCACCTGAGAAATTCCGTGTGGCCAGCATGGTGGTCAGGATGGCCCCCTGGGGGGAGACACAAGCAAACCAGGGTCACTCAGTTAGTGACCCCGATGGCTTCTGGCTAGAGGACCCCTGTGCACTCCACCCCCAAGGTCAAGAGTATATGAGGCCACAGTATCAGAGCCCACACTGCCTCAAGCACAGCACCCGTGTGCAAACCCCACACCTGCCATTTGCCACGGTATCTCGGTGCTCCAGATCCTGAGTCTCAGGGCCTCTACTGCCCCCATCACAGGCAGCTCCTCGTGGTCCTCTAACCCATCCCGGTTCTGACAGGCTCAGATGGGGGCTCTGGCTGGGTTGTTGGGGAGAGCCACAGGCAGGTGAGAGGGGATGCCTGTAGAGCCTGGGGAACTGGTATAAGGCTCAGCCCGGCCAGCACTGTCCCAGAGCACAAGACCCTGTCCCCAGTTCCACCAGCTCTGCCCATCCCACCTCTGGCCCTGCTCTCCTTCTCTCTTCCTGAAGCAACCCTGTGTGCTAGCACACAAGCTCTTGGGGCACTGGGGACCCCCGTCTTCCTGCGCTGGGTGTGGGGACCGCACAGGGTGCCTGGCTGGGGCCACCCTCACCTTGAGCTTCCTCCTGGCATTGAACTTCTTCAGACATTCCACTGTCTCCTGCCTGTGCATCATGGAGGCCACGGTAGAACGTTGCTGTGAAGAGAGGGGTGGTCACAGCAGGCACAGAGCCGTAGGGGCACCTGTCCCTCCCCAAGGCATGGGACACCAGTGGGTCAAGCGAGGCCTAGGGCTTGGGCTCAGTGACATACTGGCCCCATTAGTTGAAAATTCCCAGCTACCCTTACAGTGAGAGGCCACTATCCCCATCTGCCTGTAACTTCAGGCCCCATCTCCCTGTCTGGCCTCCTATTCCTTAGCAAACAGGACTGGGATGGAGAGGAAGGGGTCACCTCTGTCTCCAGTGTCCCCCAAATCTGGTCCTCAAAAACTACTAGCAAGAGCTGGTTAAAGTGTTTGCCTAGCGTGTGCAAGGCCTTGGGTTTGGTCTTCCAGCACCACATTAAAAAAAATTTAGGCAGGCATAGTGGTTCACACTTGTAATCCCAGCACTAGGATTGCTGAGGCAGGAGGACTGCCATGAGCCTGAAGCCAGCCTGGGCTATATAGTGAGTTCAGGACCAGCTTGTACTACAAAGCAAGACCCTGTTGTCTCAAAGAAAGAAAGAAACAAAGAAAGAAACAAAGAAAAGAAAAAAGAAAGAAAAAAAGCCTACCAGTGTCTCCCGCCCTATACCTTTGGGTTAAAAGTATCGTCCCCCCACCCCCACCCCAGTGCAAGAACAACTTACGCAGACCCACGGATGCTTCAGGGCCTCATGGGCTGTGATGCGTTTGGCTGGGTTAATGGTGAGCATCTGGTTGATGAGGTTTTTGGCTTCAGGGGTGACAGTGTCCCACTCAGGGGATGGGAACTGGATGAAGACAGTGCACAGGCCAAAACTGAGACCTGTTGTCTGTCCCCAGGTGGCACTGGAGCCAGAGAGGGCAGGACTGCAGCCCAATCATGGGATCCACCCCTCGCCCACCCCTGCACTCACGTCATAGGCCCCGGCCTTGATCTGCTGGTACAGCTTGTGCTGGTCCTCATCCCAGAAGGGTGGGTAGCCCACCAGCAGGATGTATAAGATCACTCCTGTGGACAGGGGCATGAGCACAGAGCCAGGAGGCACCTGCCCTGGGGGAAATCCTGCCACTGCCTGCTTCATGCTGGGCCCACCCTGGGGTCTGGGAGTCCGAGGCCCAAAAAGACAGTCCTGGGACAGGAAGACATCAGAATCTGGCTCAGGGCGGGACAAGCTGGCCGCCACCTGCCCTCTAAGATGGAGGTGGCATGGTTGGGCTTGGTGGTGCAGACCTATAATCTCAGTGTTCAGAAGCCTGAGGCATACAAGGAGAGGATGTCAAGGCTGAGCCCGGTCTGGCTGACCTACAGACTTTGTGAGACCTTGTTTCAAAATCAGAAATCAAAAATGGACTGGGTAACACTGGACTTCATCCCCAGTGCCACCTAAATAAACAAATAAATACATCGGAAGCAGTGACCTCAGAAAACATCCTGGGTGTCCTCAAGTCCAGAAAATGTCTCTGGATGTTCCCAAGCCCCTAGATCTGCTCCGGCCTGCCCCACCCACCACCACACGTCTCACCACAGGCCCAGATGTCCACTGGCTTGCCATATGCCTCCTTCCGGAGCACCTCTGGGGATAGGTACCCTGGCGTGCCGGCAAATCCTGTTGGAGGGGATGGGAAGGGGCCGTGAGAGGCTGTGAGGGCTACCTGCACCCCCACCCTCCTCGTAGGCACTCACCAAACCACGCCTGCTGATCCCCCTGCACCTCAATGGCCAGGCCGAAGTCTGCCAACTTCACCGCGGCCCCTTTGCACTTGCTGGCCAGGAGCAGGTTCTCTGGCTACAGAGGAGGTGGCCAGGGCACAGCCCAGGAACGACAGAACAGGAAAGGAGTTTTGCAGATGCGGCATGCCCAGGCTGGGCCCTCCCACACAGGACATCCCATAGCCATCCCATATCTGGTCCCATAGCCAGATCCCCTGGGTACAGATGACAGCCTTAACCTTTCAGAGGGAAGGTAGCTGTCAACCTCCATACAACCCAGGTTGGGAGTCCAGTAGCCCAACACACCCAGATCTCCAGCTCACCTTACAGGCAACCCAGCCTTCACAGTGGGCAGGGGCTACAGGGCCTTCAGCATGCCCCCTTTTTTGTGGTACTAGGGGTTGAACCCAGGGTCTCTGCACTGGGCTATATACCACCAGCTCATTTTTATTTTTGATTTTGAGACAGGGTCTCACTAAGTTGTCTAGGATAGGCTCAAACTTGCAAACCTCCTGCCTCACCCTCCCAGAGTGCTAAGATGACAGGGCTGTGCCCCCAGGCCTGGCCCTTTCCCACCCTGAACACAGTGTATATGGGGTGTACCCACTGAAAGTCTCAGGACATGGCCCTGGAGGGCAAGGGGACACATGCAACGGTCACAGTTGCCTGAGCCAGCCCAGGATACCCTCCAGCCAGCCATAGCACACCAGAGCTAACTAGCAGCACTCCATGTTGCAGGAAGGAGGCTCAGCCTTTCCACCTGTGTCCACAAGAGAAAGACCACCAGGCCCTGCTCAGGCTGGAACTTCAGAGCTGCTGTCCCTGGGCTAGGGACACTGGGCACTAAGGGCCTGGGTCTCCTGTCCAGATATAGCCCACCATGGGAGTGTGGCAGGCAGCCCACAACTGTCCTGGTCCCTGACTCCTGGAGGCTCCTAACCTCAGGCCCCATCAGCTGTTGGGCTTTTCCCCCCGTACCACACACTACACATCACACTGCAGCTAACAAGCCATCAGGAGGACAACCCACTGCCCCAACCTGCTATGAACGCTAGCTGCCTGTGTCAGGGACTTTCTGGCATGAGAACATGCCTTGAAGTCCAGGAAAAGTACCAGCCTCTGAGTGGACTAGATGTATCACGGGGCCCATCTGCCCCATTCTTGGCCTCCCTAGAAGCATCCAGGCCCCTTTTCTTTCCCTGACAGCGGCTGGATCTGACCAGAGAGCAGTTGGACAGTGATGGGGCAACAGCAAAGACCAGGCCCCATCCACGCCCTAAGAAAGGGGTGGCCCCATGTGGCAGGGGCTTCCAAGGGATGCTAGTCCCAACCATATCAGGACTGGATCCACCGTGCTTTCAGAGGGCAGTAATGGGCCAAATGGCCTTAGAGAAGGACAGACTTGAGGAGGAAAAGAGGGGTGGCTGTAGCCAATCCACAGGGGCACAAACCCTGAAAGCCTAGAGCTCATAGTCCACCTGGGAGGAGCTGGCAGAGTCACGTAGGGCTGTTCCCATCACCCTGAACTCTACAGCACCAGCCCTGCCACCTGCATCCCCATGTGCCCAGGCCTCATCTTGGTGGGAGTCATGAGAGTCCACTCACGACAAGTTGACTCCCAAGGGCTGCCTAGCCTTCCCTGAAGTCACAGGGCAGGATGTATATAGGTGTGTCCTGTACACACACACACACACACACACACACACACACACACACACACCTGCATGTGCTGTGCCCTCCCAACTTACAGCATGCACTCACCTATACATACCCACTGTGAACACACGCATGAGCATGTGTCCACACATCCCTGTTCACATATATACCCATGTGCACCTGTGCGGGTGGAGACACACTCCTATACAGATAGCACACACACATAAGCTCAGCCCTCTTACACCCGCACCTGCCTGCACCTTCCCTCCCCCTCAGTCCACACGACCAGCCCCTCACCCCACCTGCCTTTTCACAGTGTGAGGTGGGGACAACAGATCCTGGCCAGTGCAGAGTGGAAACTCACCTTGAGGTCTCTGTGGACAACCCCCATCTGGTGACAGTGGAGCACAGCCTCTAGGATCTGCTGGATGCAGTGACTGCAGCAGACAGAGTTGGGTTACAGGGCAGACATGGCAGACAGGAAGGCACAGTGGCTGAGGCACAGCCCCATCCTGGGGGAGGGGCCCATGCAGCAGGCTGCACCCCACCCTGGCAGAGCAGGCAGCTGGGGTGTAGCCTCACCTTGGGGAGCTGGGGAGTCAGGGTGCTGGGGGTGAGGAGACACTCCTTCCTCAGGCCAATGTGATGGTTTGAATCTGGAATGTCCCCCAAGAACTGCATGTATTTGGAAGGTGACTGGGTTGTGGGGTTAACTGGAGCAAACAGATCATTCTATTGACTTTGATGAGAAGGTGACAAAGCCAGATGCCTGGCCAAACCCCACTGTCACTGCTGGCCTCATCCTACTCAGGAGCCAGGGCCAAGCCCACCATTGGACTTTCAGGGGTGCCTGTTCCAGCGTCTTCCCAGGCTGCTCTGCAGTGGAGACACGAGGGTGACCTACACTCCTGAGGCAGGCCACGGTGAGGGTGTGGGCAGGATGGAAAGCCAAGGAAGGGAGGGCCGCATGGGCAGGGCAGGGCATGGTACCCACGATAGCCCTGCTCTGCCCTGGGGCAGCAGGGATGCACACGTGCACGATACTGTCCTTAAACAGACACAGACTCCAGCACCCACACAGGCTGCCATCTCAAGCATTTTGGTTCTGCCTGCCCGGGAGGGGACTCCCTGTAGGTTCCCTCGAGTACTCCCCCTGACCCCCCAGCAGCTCAGCCCGGGTCTCAGCATCCCCACAGAACACAGCTTCCCACCCCTCCTCTCAGTGTGGCCACAAGCCCCTTCTACTGGCACCCAGAATCCCACAGAGGCCACATGTGGTAGGATGATAGAGCCTATCTCCAGGCCAGGTGACCTTTCCCATCAGTGGCCCAAAGGGGGCTCTCTGCCCCTCAGTGTGGAGAGGTGGGGGCCTGGCTCTTCTCCCCAAACCTCAGCAGTTTGCCAAAGGCCCCTGGGACCCCAGTGGCCCAAGCATCAAGAAAGCCTCAGCCTCCTGGTCCCGAGCCTGTCGAAGGTCTTGGTCAGGGCAGAGGACCCAGGACTGCAGCAGAAGCGAGATCCACGCTTTTGGGGTTTCCGCAGCCAACCAGACCCAGGAGGCCACCAGGGGGCACTGCGTATCCACCAAAGACACTGGCTGGGGCGCATGCGGTGGAGTGCCCATGCTCAGGAAAGACCCCCAACAGGCAGTGGTCCCTTTATTCCGAGTCTTGGTGTCCTCACGGTCCACCTGGGGGGTGGCTCCCTGTCTGGGCAACAGGTCCTACAGCAGAATCTCTGCAGCATGTGGGGTGGGGAAGGAGTCCAGACAGAGTGGAGACGGCTGGAGGAGGGAAAGGGAACCGAGGTGGGGGTGGGCCGTGGAGGGGTGGTGGCACCAGGCCCTGGCAGTGTCCATGGGTGGCAGTTTGGGAACTGGCCAGTGGCCAGGATGCTCACCCTTCCCACAGGCCCTCAGGGCATCATGAAGGGCAAGGCCACATATGGACACTTTATAAAATTAAATTCATTTTTCTTCATTAGAAACAGTACATAACAGTCAAACATGGTGGCACATGCCTGTCATCCAAGCACTGTAGAAGGCTGAGGCAGAGGATGGCAAATTCAAGACCAGACTGGGCAACTTGTCAGCTTTTAGAAAGGGTTGGGGGAGTGGCTTAGTGCATAAGCCCTGGGCTCAATCTCTAGTACGAGAGACAGAGAGAGAGAGAGAGAGAGAGAGAGAGAGAGAGAGAGAGAGAGAGAGAGAGAGAGAGAGAAAAGGAGGGAAGGAATGGGGCAAAGAAAGAGGGAAGGAAGGAAGGGGGAAGGACAGACAGACATTCAGTAAAGAATAATTTTTAGCCAAGGGTGGTGGCACACACCTGTGATCTCAGCACTCTGGGAGACTGAGACAGGAAGACTGCAAATTCAAGCCCAGTCTGGGCAATTTAGCAATTTAGCAACACTCTGCCTCAAAATTTAAATGAGTAAATAACTAAAATAAAAGTAGGGATGTAGCTCAGTGCAAAGGCCCTGAGTTCAACCCCCAGCACCAAAACAAACAAAAGGCCTGAGATACAGCCCATCAGTTTGAACTTCAGTACTGGGGTAAAATCAAACAAACAAAAAAGTTTTTAAATGGGCAACTTTGGAGTACCCATCCCTCACAAGCCTGGAGAGCGCTGCTGTAGCCTTCTCTGCGGGCACATCTGTGCGGCAGAATCAGCAGACAGAACTCACGGGGATCAGGGATACTCTCAGCTGTCCCTAGGCAGAGACCAATGGTCAGGGGTCAGAGCAGCATCCAGTCTTAGCCACAGAAGGACACAACAATTGACTCTTTTTTTGGGGTGTGGTTTTCTGGTTTGAGTATTTTGTTTTTTGTCATATTAGGGATCAAGCCCAGGGCCTTTGCACTGAACTACACCCATGGCCCATTTTTATTTTTTATTTTAAGACAGGTCTCACTAAGTCATTAATCTGCCCAAGTTAGGCTCAAACTCATGATCCTCCTGCCTCACCTTCCTGGAGTGCAAAATAACAGGTGTGCACTGCCAGGCTCAGCGACAGCCCACCTTTGATGGGCGTTTCACCTTCCTGTCAGAAGGTGTGCACCCACCCCTCTATCCAGTCTCCAGCAGCCACACCACACGTGGCTGTCCATCTCTGGGCCCACTGTTCTGTCCACTGCCTGACTGCAGGCTCCCCAGGGAAGCCTGGCTTGGGGGTGGGGCACACATATTTCTCAATCTGGACCCGATGCCAAAGCCTTCCAGCAGCACTGCGATGTGGAATAGGGCAGCCTTTCCTTCACCCTGTGCTGAGCTTCAGGTCTCCTTAGGCCCCTGTACCATGAGGTGTGGTAAGCCAGGGTGCCGGGACTTGGCAGCAGAGACAGTAGCTGGCTGCACCAGGACTGGCTGTAGGACAGGTGGCTCTGGAAGGACACTAGCAGGGGATTCCTGGCTTGTCTTTTTGGGGCATTTGGAAACTGTCTTCATGAGGAAGGCTAGCCACAGGATGCTCACCGTAGGCCGTGGCCTGGGACACCCAAAAGGACAGCAGTAGATCCTACAACCACCCTCCTCAACAGCTACCCAAAAGTGCACCCTCCATAATGAAGCAGGGCCTCACCTCAACGTACCTACAATGCTCATCAGAGACCCTCAAATTGGCCCCGTCCCTTCCACCTGATCAAAGGACAGTTCTACTCTCTGCTCTCGGTGGCCCACACTGGTGACACCGACGCACAGGTCAGACACGGTGACAAAAGAGCAAGAGTGGGCAGAGTGAGGGCCAGGCCGGGGCAAGAAACCTGGAGGACCCACCTGGCGTCAGCCTCGCTGTAGTACTCCCTCGCCACAATGTCTTCAAACAGCTCCCCTCCAGTGACCCTGTGGGGACAGCATACAGGGGTCTGGGATTCTGGAGACCCCTGCTACCAGGCCACCTCTGACACCACCACCTCCTCCTCCATCACCACCTCGTTACCACCGTCCCCTCCACCACCACCACTTCCATCAGCATCACCATTGCCACCTCCACCTCCATCACCCGTACCAGCACCATCGCCACCTCCACCATCCCACTGTCACCATTTTTACAATCACCACTGTCCTCATCACTTCCATCGTTATCACCACACCATGACCACCTCCACCTTGGCCCCACTGTCACCTAGGCCTGACCGCTTACCAAGCTCACTTGCTCACCCTTGACAGTGGTTGGCATCTATCTCTTAAGGACATCCTATGCCCCCAGCAATGTTCATTACACCCCATTTATGGATGAGCAAGGAGAGTTTCAGGGACTGAGTGGTTCTCCAGAGAGTGCAGTGAGCCCTGCGTTGTTACACCCAGGCCTTGAGTCCCTAATTTCCCCTCTTCACCCATGCCTGGAGCCAGGAGTGGGGGCAGGGGCAGAAGATGTGGTGCCTGGACACGGCCTCCCTGGCGACGCTCCCAGTGCCTCCTCTGGGACAGCAAATGTGGGGGACTGTGTGTATGTCACCCTGCTGCCCTGTGTCCCCACCAGCAAGCAACCACCAAGATGTGGTCAGTGAGCTGAAGGAATGGCACAGTGGTTAAAGCGCTTGCCTTGCAAGCACAAGGCACTGAGTTCAATTCCCCAGAACCACATAAAGCTGGGTGTGGTGGCGCATGCCTGTGATCCCAGCACTCAGGGGACAGAGTGGCTGCCACCTAGAGGAGGTGGGGTGGTGTTGGGAAGGGCTCTCCCAACTCTCCTGCGCAGCTGTGCTGCCGCTCGTCAGCACTTTCCATTCATCTTGGGAGGAGGCTTAGGTCAGCCTCCCTTTCTGCCCAGTACTTGGGACTAGCCCAGTCCAAGGCAGGGTGCGCTCTGAAGTGGTGACTCTAGCAGGTGTGGGCACCATGTCCAAAACATGGGAGCCAGAACATGCTGAGGGTGAGCGGCCCCTGAGGGTCCCTAGAGACCCCTAAATCCAGCCACTTCAAGACAATTTTCACCTCCAGAGAAGCCAAGGCTCAGTGCAATGCTGGATAAGGGGTGCTGCCTGGCTCACGAGACATGCCCTGGGCCCTACAGGCCACCTAACCCTGAGGATAATGCAGCCCTAGGAGGACAAATGTGTGTGCATGTGTGTACGCATGTACATGTGCAGTGCAGGGGATGGGAGGTGCAGCCAGATGCTGCCGTGTGCCTGGATGGTGCTCCTGCTCATGGATCAGGCTCTGCACCCTGAATCCAGACAGAGGAGACAGCGACGAAAGGCCACTAGGTATCAGGCGAGGGCTGCAGTTCAGGCCGTACCCTCCAGTGCCGTCTACGCTGTGCATAAGCAGCTGCAGTACGTGCTGTGGGCACCCGGGCCTCCCTGGCAGGGCATCTCCAGTCCGAGCCTTGGGGAAGGCAAGGAGTCTATCTTCCCTGTGCTGGTAGCTGCAGGGGACCTGGGAACAGAGCTGGCCCAGGAAGGGCATAGGGTAAAGCCCTATGTCGGTGCCACTTCCTGGGCCCGTGGGGGACATGCGACAATTCCAGGCTGAAGCAGGGCCACTGAGGAGTCTCCTTCATCTATAAGTGCAGGACCTTTGTTCCCAGGCCCAGCCCTGCAACATTCCCAGCCTGGGGAGTAAAACCTGCCAACTCCAGAGCCCATGGGGCCCGCAAGCTGCCACAAGCCTTCTGAGAGTGCGTTCACCTCTCCTGGATGCAGCCACCCACAGGCTCCGAGGGGCGCAAGGACAGCATGTGGTGCCCTTGTGCCTAAATCCTGTCCCAACCATGCCTGGCCCATGCTGGTCTATGTTCTCCTGCCTCCATACACTGGCCACCAGGGCCTAGAAAGGGCCAGGCCAGCCAGGAGCCCCTCTGCTTCCTGAGAAGAGGGATGTTGGAGGTGGCAGAGAAATGGGGTGACAGCCACTGTGTGGCAGCCTTCTCAGGGTACAGCTTCACAGTGGCAACAGTCATAGTGTCCAGGTGAGCCTGCCTGGCAGGAAGTGGAGGCAGGATCGCATGGGACATGGGGCCCCCGAGAAGTGGCCACCCCCTGCAGGGTTGGCCCTGCCACCACTGAAGGGAGGATTTCAGGATGTGGCGACACTCCAGGCCCACACTTGCTGCCTCCCCATGGTCTGGGTATCTGTCCCTCGAGGGAGGATACACTGAGTCAGTGTCCTTTACCAAGGTACCTTCTGTTAACTGGTCAGGCAGCTGTGGGTGGGTCTAGGTAACCACGGTAACTGCATGCCCAGGCTTCCCTGACACTGATGCCTGGAGGCCACAGGGGCAGCTAAGGCCCCCAACCCAGGGTCCCACTGCAACCCTGAGTCACCCTGCTAAGTATAGCACAGCTCAGCAGGAGCTGCTGAGGGGGGTGACATCATCCCTGCTAAATCCGGCAGGAAGTGAGAGGCAGTGCCGGCCTGCTGCCTTCTGTCTAACTACTGCACACGCACACATGCAAATACACACTCATACATGCAGGCTCACACACATACACACACATGTGCATACTCTACAGATCACACCTGCACACCCATGCAAACATAGCTGCATGTACCTGCTCCCATGCACAAAGGCACACACAGAAACCTAAACTATACACACATACGCTCTTGCTCCTATGTGCTCAGAAACCCACATGTATGTACATGGCCACACATGAACATGCTTCCACCCACCCTCACACACACGCACACTTACACCAGCCCACGGCACTCAGTACCATGTACAGAGGGTATGGGACAGGAAGGTCCACTGGCCCGTGGGGCTGGGGGACATCCTCAGGACATCACTCCTATCTGGCCCCGTGGGGCTCAGAAGAGCTGAAGGAGGCCAGGTGACTAGGAACAAGGGACCACAGCAGGCTGCCCGGACGTGGAAACAACAACAGTCCCCATCCTGGTATAGCACTGGCATGTAGGTGGAGAGGGTCCCCGTCTTGCACTTACAGATCGAAGACCAGGTAGTGGAAGCCTTCTTCTGAAATGCTGTCATGGAGACGGACTGCAGGACAGAGAAGCCATGAGAGCCGGCACAGCCAGGCTCCAACCCCGCCACCCACTCTCAAACGTGAGCCCTAGGGGACAGGGCCTCCCACAGGACACAATCTGGGTCTTGGCAGTCCACTGCTTTTCTGTCCCCTTCTGCCACAGGGACACACGGGCCAGCTAAGCCCTGCCCCGGAGCCCTGAGGGCAGCACACACGGGAGGAGCAGGGTGAAGGCGCCCACATCTTGAGTCCTGGCTTGGATGCCAATGGCCAGCAGGGGGCACTGCTGTCATCCCCTCTTGTGCCCGTATGTCCTGGCTGCCTGCAAGGTCTGTCCTTTGCTCCCATCCTAAACCCTGCCCAGTGCAGGATCACAAGAACTGAATGGGCCGTGGGATGGGGAGAGGGAATAGCAAGGCCAGCTTGCCCCAGGATACCAAGTGTCTTCCAGAGATGACTCCTGCTGGCCCTTTTCCCCCTGTGCTGGGACCCAGGCCTTCTTGGCTGCATCTACATCGACCTTCCAGCCACCCCTGAGTGGCCACAGATGAAGGAGCGGAAGCACAGAGAAGCTGAGTAGACAGCTGAGGTTATGCAGCCAGTTAGAGCCAAGCAGGGATGGGAGCTTGGGGCTCAGTTGTGCTCCAGGGCCCGCCCTGTGCTGGCATGAACCTCTTTGGGCTTTGGGACTCAGGCAGGTGACCTCCAAGGCCAAGGAGATCAGCCAGAGGTGCTGCAGGAGGGACAGCAGCCACCTTCTCCCCACTCTACAAGCTTGCAGAGCCTCAGGGCAGCCCACGCAGCTCCAGCCCCTTCCTGCCGCCCTCCAAAGCTGTCCTAGTTTCCACCCCGCTGCTGGGCCTTCCCTCCTGGCTCTGGTCCCTGGGCGCAGCCTAATGGTGTCCTTGGGCCAGAAACTCCAATGTGGATGTGGGGGTCCACGCCTTGCCCTGCAGACCTCTGGGATCCAGTGGCACCAAGCCCTCCATAGAGCCATGAAATGTGGGTCAGCCCTCTCCAGGGGCTATTCTGCAGTGGGACCTCAGGCAGGACCCTCCTCAGCCCAGCCTTGGTCAGCACTTTCCCTCAGACTATTGGGGGGAAGGGTTGCATCAGCTGCAGAAGCTCCTGTACACAGCGGGGGACTGGGAACACTGCCTTGTTCCTGCTACTGTCACCATGGCCACCAGTGTGAGGATCCCATGTGGCTGAGGCTCAGGGCCAGGGCCACTGTGAATCTGGGCTGCTTTTCCAAGCTAAAGAACATGGGCTGGTGGAGGGTAGTGTCAGCTGGAGTCCACACACACTAGGACATGCTTGTACCCATGTTCCTGGCTGATCTCTGTCCTTCTGCCCCTTTCTGGATTCCCCAGCCACCCAGCTGGCCTGTGGATCCCCGATGGTGGGTTCTGTGCTGACCACAGTCCCTTCCACAGCCCTCCTGCAGGCGCACTGGTATGGAGCCAAAGACCTTGAGGCCACTCAGCATGGCCTACAGCCTCTACTGGAGACATGCTAGGAGCAAGGAAGGCCCGGGGGCTCCATGTGGAAGGACCTAGGGTGCCCGTGGGGCTCTGCTATGGCTCCCAGGGTACAATGGGGACAGCCTGTTGGTAGGGGTGAACTTGGGGGCCATCTCCCTGCCAGGAAGGGATGGGGGACTGTCAGGCGAGACAAGGCGTCTGGGTGGGAAGTCAGGAAAGTGTGTCTACTGACACATTCTTTAACACCCTTAATATTTCACAAATAGGTGCTCATTTTAATGGTTTGGAAGAAAACCAGGAGCACACAAGGCCAGTGAATTCACAGGCAGGGCTAAGCAAGTGTGAGTCGTCACAAAATCTATTTAAATAAAGGCAGGAGGCAAACACCACCACTCACAGAAGTGGCACAATCAAGGTCCCTGACACTGTTCTAAGGTGAGTCAGTATGCCGTGGTCAGTGAGAGTGTCCAGGGCTAAACAGCTGGCTGCAGCCTCCCAGAAGAGGAGACAGCACACCCCCCTTTCTAGTCTGCCCAGGGGATCTCATTGTCAGGGCTTCCTTGTCCCTGAGAGGGGATCTGGGGCTAAATCCCAAGGGCCTGGCTGGTACTGTGGCTTTCCACTGGCTGGGGTTCCTGGCATCTGCGAACGGAGGTGCCTGAGGCTCCTGGTTTCATCGAGGGAGACTGCGTGGACACAGATGGCCAGTACACTATGAGGAACCCTTATGAAGCAGGGACACTTATATCCCTTCCTGCCCCCCAAGGAGACTGCCCGGCGTATGGCCCCACGGCTTCTAGGGGGAGGCAGGAGCGCCTCTACTTCCACAGGCAGGTGCTGCCGCCACTCCCAGTTGTATCTGGACCTCACGAGTGAGGGATACTACCCTTCTCGAACACCTGCCCCATGGCCCAGGATTAGGGTTAGGCTAGACGGCTGAGAGTTGGGGCTGGTGGCCCTGGGAAAGGTTTACGAGGGAGAGGAACTGGCATCTCCCTGCCAGCCCCTTCCCACTCCTCAGAGAGAACCCCAGTGGACAGCAACAGCCCATATGAACCCGAGGCTCACCTCTGGGTTCCCAGAATGTGGGCCCACGAGGCCTTCCAGCAGCCACTCCTCCCCAGCCCAAACCCAGAGATGGGACCAGGACCCTACTCAGAACCAACCCAGAATCTCGCTGGGCATCCACCAGAATGGGGGGATGCCCTGTTCAAGAACTATTCCCATGCATGGTGGCGCAGGCCTGTTGTCTCAGCACTCTGGGAAGCTGAGGCAGGAGCATCGCAAATTCAAACTCAGCCCAGGCAGCTTAGTAAGTCCTTGTTTCAAAATCAAAAATAAAAATGGGCTGACGAATACAGCTTAGTGCTAAAGCCCCAGTCTCAATTCCTGGTTGCACACATACAAGAGTGCCTGGATCCTTGCCTCTAAATAAAGGAACCCTGGAGGTCACGCAGGTGTTCAGTAGACAAGGAACCAGGCCCTGAAGAACAAGGGACAGGGTCAGGTAGAGGTGGGGAAATTGCATCTCCCAGAATCGCTAGAAAGAGCAGCCGCGGCCATGGCAGGCGGGCAGGGCCCAGCTCCTGAGGCCCAGCTGTGCTGAGACCCTGGGATGAGGAGACCACAGGTCATGAACTAGGAAGCCACAGTGGTGATCTCAGGAGCCCAGGGCAGACATCTTTTCCATGAGCTCTGTCTGGGCAAGGAGCAGGGAAGACACCTGGCACCCAAGAGAAACTGCAGTGGGGTTTCCCCTCAGCCTCAAGGCAGTGGCCTACTGATATCCCTTCCCATACTCTCCCTGCAGAAGCATTGAAGAGTCCTTTGCAGGCAGAGGGGTCTTGGCTGCTTTCCAGTTTGAGAAAGGTCTGGGCAGATGTCTCTGAGGGCCTGCCATGGGGAAGGGAAGGCACTTGCTCAGCGGCACCACAACAGAGTCCTGAAGGACAAGGCAACTTGAAGGCCGAGGCAGCCTCCAGGTCTCTGCAGCGGGATCCCAAAGCTCTGAAGCAGCCTCCAAGGGTTTTTTTTGTTTTGTTTTGTTTTGTACCAGGGACCCCGCCCAGTGCCTCCCCACTGACTACAGCCCCAGCCCATTTTTCAGGTTTTGATTTTGAGGCCTTGCTAAGTCACTAGGTTGCCTAGGCTGAGCTCAGATTTGCAGTCCTCCTGCCTCAGCCTCCTAGAGTACAGAGATTACAGGCCTACGCCACAGGCCAGGTCTGGGAACTATTTATCACTGCACCCAGGACCCACCCTGGCTTTAATGAGGGACAGCAAGCAGCCCAGGTACCTAGCTTTCTGGGGCCAAGACCAGCAGGCAGCCAGAGCCCTGGGCCAGTCCCAGCTCCCTCTCCCAGATGCAGGCGGGGCTGCCAGGGCATACACCAGCCCAGGCTCTGTGCTCCAGATGCCCATGAGCACCAAAACTGCCTGTCCACCCAGGCACTCACCGATGTTTGAGTGCTTGAGCAGGCGGCAGATCCGGGCCTCTCTCTCCAGTTTCTGATGATCTGAGAAGAGAACATAGGGTGTCACATACAGCCTAAGCAGCAGAGCCCACAGACAACACATCAGAATGGGCCTCAAGGACATGAGGCAGCTGCCAACCAAGAGAGGGTGACTGGGGACCCCAAAGCTGAGGACGTGCAGGGAGAGGCAGGGTGTGGGCACGCCCAGGGCCACCAGCCTGCTATGCAGGGCAGGGACAATGGCAGACTCAGGGTTAAAGTCATCCACAGGAGGCAATGGGCAGACCAGCTCAAAGCCAAAATTTCCCCAAACATGCTTGCTGGCGGCGTGGGCCTGACATCCTAACACTCTGGGAGGCTGAGGCAGGAGGATCGCAAGCTCCAGCCTAGCCTGGGCAACATCATGACTTAGTGAGACTCTGTCTCAAAATCAAGAATAAAACAAGGTCTGGAGACACAGCTCAGTGTGGGCTCAATCACCAGTACTTCAAAAAAAAAAAAGAAAGAAAGAAAGAAAGAAAGAAAGAAAGAAAGAAAGAAAAGAAAACGAGAAAGAGGAGGAGGAAAGAAAGAGACAAAGGAAGGAGCTGCAGGGCTAGTGTCGCGTGGCTTGCTCCTTCACGTGTGTCCTGATCCATACTCTTTGGGCTTTCTGCTGACACCACGTTTATCCTTTTGAGTTGGTGGTGGGATCTGCAGAGCCACACCCCGCCAGGTGGGGGCAGGGTGTGCTCACAGCCCCACAGCTCCCCACTCCTCCCACCCCCACGGGCGCTGGCCACCACCAGCTGGTAGAGGACACTGGTCCTCGAAGGCCAGCACCTCAGACTGTCCCTCACAGGACCCCAGAAGATAAAGTGATTAGTCAGAAGTCTTCTATTTCAAAGAGAAGTACCAGGAGGTTTTAAGAAGGCGATGGAGACTGTAATTGTAAGCCAAACAGGTGGCAGGAGAGGGGAGCGATCTGCAAGCCTGGGCAGGGGGGCCGACCCAGGAGCCCAGCTCCTGCTTTTGTGCAGACAGAGTGGGGAGAGGCACATCCCTGGGGCTCAGCAGAACGGGGGTGGGAGAGATGGCCACCTCCTACCAGAAAGGCAACCAAACGCTTCTCACTGCTGAGGAGTTAGGCCTGTGGTGCAGGCATGTCATTCCAGCACTCTGGGAGGCTGAAGCAGGCAGATCTCAAGTTTGAGTCCAGACTGGACTACTGAGTGACTTGTGAGGCCCTGCTTCAAAATCAAAGCTAAAAAAAAATGGGCTGGAGATGTAGCTCAGCATAAAGGTCCTGGGCTTCATCTCCAGCACAAAAACAAAGCACAGCACATGCCCCCTTCTCCAGGGGACACCAAGAGCCTCGTCAGCTCAGAAGACACAGGGACTCGCTCAGGACGAGGTTTGAAAGATGTGCAGCTCTCTCTGCAGGCTCCTGGTCCCTGCAGGTGTTGCACCGGGAAGCTGCCCACCGAGCCTGGCAGGGTCAGCAGGAGGGACGTGTGAAGCAAGTGCCCCTTCCTCCCCAGGCCGAGCCCTGCCGGCTCCATCTGCGTGTGCCCAGCACCCACTCCCTCCACCCAGCACCCTGCTGGGCCAGCACTGCACCTCCTCCCAAAACAGACTTGAGTTCCCGCTGCAGTAGGAACCTGAGGCACAGAATGGGCAGTGCTCAGGATGGCCCCAGAAGCTGTCAGCTGTCCACCCTCTCGCTGGCAGGAAGGGTGGAGAGAAGCTCGGGCACTGCGAGGGCCTGCACTCAGCCAAGGCAGGGCGTATGTGTGTGGACTCCGTCATCGGTGATGGCTGCTTGTCTGTGCTGGCAGCAGGCCTGCACACACACGCACACACTTGTCCCCCAGGCAGGCAAACATGGGCAAAAAACCTGTGTGATTTATTCCTCCCACCAGAGGTGCAACCCACAGACGCAGCACAGCGTCATCCTATCCCTGTGCAGGCGCTTAGCAAAAAAACCCAAACCAACCCCCAAACAAAAATACCAAAAACAATTTTACTCAAAGATTGGGCTACCCAGAGCTGCAATTATCCGCCTGCCGCCTGCATTCTAATGATAGCGTGGTGTCCCCAGATTCCACCCAGAATGCGAGGCCAGGAGCTTTGCTGGGGCTCCACCACACATGAGCTCCACACGGGGGAGCCCCAACCAGCAGCAAGCCTGGGGCCAGCGCTGGTGCAAGGGGGTACAGGTCACGAGGCATGGGGGGGGTGGCCACCTCACCAGCCCATCCATGCCAAGTGACTCAGGCAAGGTCCTCTCTTTTTTTCTTTTTTTTTGTCAGTACCGGGGAGTGGGCACAGGGCCTTTGCCCCATTTTTTAGTTTTGATTTTGAGGCAGGGTCTCACCAAGTCACCCAGACTGGGCTCAAATTTGAGATCCTTCTGCATCAGCCTTCCAGAGTGATGGGAAGGTGAAAGGCCTGCACCTCCAGACCTGGCTTCAGGCAGGGCTCTGGCTCCCATGCACCAGGCACCGCCTGTGGCCACCAGGCCTCCCAGCCGAGGCCCCTGCTGGACTATCAGCAAGGTGTCACACAGTCCTGCTAACCCTGCCACCGAGTGGAAGGGGAGGTCCCCAGCCTGAACACAAGGGGCCAGAGGAGGCCCTGGTGACAAGACCACTGCTGCCCCTGCCACAGCCTCTGAAACACAGTGAGACCCTCTACCATCTGGGTGGCCCACCTGCAGAAGGGGACCAATGTAAGCCACTTGCTGTGTCACAGGGGCAGACCGGCTCAAGGACATCATGTTCAGCTCAAGCTGACTTGGGATCAGGGACCACCGGCCCCCTGGCAGCAGACCCTGCAGACACTCAGGCCTTGGAGGCTGTGGCAGGAAGCTCCTAGGGGTCAGGAAGGGAGCAGCTGGGCTGTTATGGTCCTGGCATCTTTGAGGTGATGAACAGGGCTGTCCCAAGCTCCCCGAGGCCACGATCCACCCCAAGCACCTGCCACACGGCAGGCGCCATCTGCTCTGCACAAGTCACAGGTGACAGTCAGCTTCATTCCAAAACCCCTGAGGAGCAGGAGGGACAAGAGGGGAAGCTGGGGTCAAGTGCAGAGGGAGGGGCTTTCAGCGCCCCAGGACGCTGCAGAGTATGGACTCTGAGACTCACATGCCCCGTGTAGGCATCTCTTGGAGGCCCCAGAGGAGTCGAGATGACCTTCAGAGTAAATCTCTGCCAGTCATCTGTGGCTGCTTCCCTTTTGCAGAGACAAGAGGGCATGGGGCAGAAGTCCTGCCACCCCAGGCCCAAACTGTCTGCCTTGGAAGGATGACTCATGGCACAGCAGGTGGGATGGCAGCAAGAGGAGCCATCAAGCAAGGGACAGGAGGGGCGTGGGTGGGACTCAGCCCTGCCAGCTGTAGACTGCCACAGGAGGACACTGGGCAGGCAGAAGAGGGAGGGGACAAAAACCCACGTACAATGCAGGGGGTCTTCTACTGCTCCCCCATGCCCTCCAGGGCTCCAGAACTCCTGAACTGGGGGGTGGGGGGCAAAGAAGAGGGCATGGAGACTGGGATCCACGTGAAGCTGCACAAGTGCTAAGTCCACCTTCTATGTGGCCTGGGACAAGTGACACCCACTGGGCCCCATCCGAACACAGGAACCACGAGGGAGCTGGGCAATGCTCAACTGAGCATTCAACAGGGGTGAAGGATGTGAGCCCAGTCAGGAGTGTGGTGGGTATTGCCCCAAGCCACACTCCTCACCCCATAAAGACCACCAGCAACCCCTATGGACCCTGCCACTACCAGGGGCCTCCAAGGACACGCATCCTGGCTGAGGACACGAACCTGCTCAGAGGGGGCAACCTGGGGTGCTATTCTAAACACAGGATGCCAGGAGATCCATAGCATGAGCCCACGGAAAACCAGAGGCCAGGGGGATGTTGGTCCACCTAGGTGGGTGTAGTGGGCAAAGTGTGGCTATGGGCACCTGATGTCCAAAGCTCTGTTACCACCACAGCTGGGGCCAAGCAGCCAGGACTCTGCTGCTCCATACAAATCCCAGTAGGGACTCAGTCTCCCCATTGAAAGGGGAATGGGGTGCCATGTCCCACAATGTTGTTCCCATCCAGGGCCACAGCAAACATTGGCCTGGCTTCTACCTCTAGTCCCCCATAGTGCTAGGCCAGCATCTGTCTAGTCCTTTTAGACTGGGAAGGCCATTCCCACATCCTCAGTGTGTGAAGATCGTCAGCCAGTTGACAGTATTGTTACACGGGTGTAACACCTCCTCTGCCTGTGCTCTCTGACAGCCCAAGAACATGTGAGGATGCCGAGGACATAGGCCTCCCATCCCCAACACCCAGGTCGCTCTGGGTGGTTCCCTCCAGTGGTACTGATAATGGAAGCCAGGGCCTTCACACTGAGCTGCGTCACCAGCCCTATCTGGTTTTCATTTTGGGAGAAGGTCTTGCTAAACCACTGAGAGGCCCAGGCAGGGCTTGCATTTGTGATTCTCCTGCCTCAGCCTCCCAGAGTGCTGGGAAGACAGGACTGTGTCCCAGGCCTGGCTAATCCACACTTCGTCTAATACTGTCAGTTCCAGAACCTGTAATACTCACGTCCCAACCCACTACTAAGTTAAACCTCTGTTTCTAGGCAGCATGCTTAAGAACCGCAGAGCAGTCTCAGAACATCCCAAACCTCACCAGACCAGGCATTGGCCTCCACCCTGCCACGAGCTGTAATTCTGTCCACCTCCACTGACCCTGGGTGGCAGAAGGAAGTTCAGATCCAAGGCCAATGCAGGTAGCCCGGGCTGTCCACAGCCCTGTCCCTCAGACCCGGGCCAGGGATGACAGAAAAATGTTGGCCCTTCCCCCAGGCTCTCCCACATAGGGCCCAGCCTTCCTGCCAATCTCAGGTGCAGGAGCCCAGGAGGCAGTGGCAGATCCTCGCTGCTCCTCCAGACTTGTGTGTGTTGTAAGAAAGTAGTGGCCATTAGTTTGCTGCCGGCTGCTCTGCCAGTGCAGAGAAGGCGCCAGGCTCCTAAGAGATCCAGACAGCCTACATGGGAACTCCTGCCCTCTACACGTAGGGCTCGCTATGCTCAGGGTGTGGCCTCTGACCCATCTGCCAACCACTCAGGGAGGAGGCAGCACTCTGTGCCCAGTGTGTGGGCTGTAGCGTGGTCACAGGCAGGGGGCCACTGCTTCCTTACACTGGGCCTAACCCAGCCAATGGTGCAAGCCTGTCGTCCCAGCACTCCGGGGCTGAGGTGGGAGAATTGTGCACTAGAGCTCAGCCTGGGCAATTTGGTGAGAACTTGCTTCAAAATACAAAAATATAAAATGGGCTGGGCATGTCACTCAGTGTGAAGACCGAGGTTTAATCCCCAGTACAAACAAAACAGAGCAAAAAGCCAAACATGGGACCATTTGTCCTGGCAGCTGACATCACCCCCCAACACCCTCTTAAGAATAATGGTCCCTGACATGTGTGCACAGGACAGCCTGAGGAGATATCCTGGAGTCACCACTAGCTCAGTCGGGGCCCAGCATGACATTTCAGGGGAGGCAACAGTGTCCAGCCAAAAATAAGGCCGTATTGTCTGTGGCTTTGCCGCCCACCGCAGATGCCAGGAGGGCCTGGATGGCTGCCTTACTCCTCCTGCTCATGGACTGCGGACAAGACAGGCCGCTTTCCTCTCTCGGAAACTAGGCTCCATTCCCACTTGTCCCTGAGCAGCGGCTGCAGCTCCCTGCAGCCCACGGGATTGTTCTGACAAGCCAAGCACATCCTGCTGTGGGCGCTGGGCTACCCTCCCTGTGCCACCAAAGCCTGTGTCCCCCACCCCCACCCTGCTAGTCATCCCATCCCCGAGCAGCCTGGGGCCTGCGTAGAGCCATGTCCCTGAACGTAAGGGCTTATAGCTGGCCTGCTGGCCACCCCATCCTCAGAGGTATGCCTACATCCATTTGTGAGCCCAAGGCAGCTGAAGGCAAGATGTCCGGACGCTGGGACTTCAGTTTTGTCAAGTGGGAACAGTCCCCCCTGACGTGCAGGGCAAAACCACAGGGCTACCTGCAGCTCCCTCCTTTCCCACACCACCCTCCTCTCTTTAGACACTCTGGCCTCCACCTAGGGCAGCGAAGCATCAGTGATGCAACCCCTTCTCTTGGGGCACAAATAGTGCACTCTGGGGCCATGGCCCTGCTCTCACAGACAGATCCCTCAGGGCCACAGGGTCTTTCTCCAGAGCCACAACCCTGCTGCCTCAGACTTCCCATAACAGTGGGATGGTGTCACTCCCCATCCCTGTCAGGGCCAAAGTAGCTTCTCGGATGTCATTATGCCCCGCCCCCCAGCAGCCCAGAGCCTGCCCATGAGGCCAGGGAGCACTCTTCACTGTTGGATGGGTGAGGAACGAGATACCAGAGCCCTTGCTGAGAGGAACAAGAATCCCCTGGCATTCCATCTCCTCCTGTGACCTGGTGGGGAGGGGAGCAAGGCCTCCCCACAGCCGTCATGTCCCCCGCCTTGCTTCCCTTTGCCCCACCTCGGTCCTCTGAGGAGGGTTTGGGACAACCTGCCTCAGTGTCCTCCTGATGCCCCTAAAGTTACCTCATACCTACTTTCTGGGCCAACCTGACATGAGGTATGGACAGCTAGGCCCTCCATCCACTGCCCCAGATGCTGCTGCCCTCTCTGTGGAACTGGGCCCCCAGTTTGGACAATTTAGTGATTAGCCAAGACCTTGTCACAACACCAAAAATAAAAGTGGACTGTGAATGTAGCTCTATGCAAAGGTCCTGGGCTCAATCTCTAGTACTACTACTACTACTATTACTACTACTACTACAACACACACACACACACACACACACACACACACACACACACACACAATCCCCACTCTCTCCAAACCCCAACAAGCTGTGATATACACAAGCCAGTCCAATAAGACATCTGTCAAACAGCTCTCACTTCCTGTTCCGCCTAACACCTGCAGTTGACAGCTGTAAATGCTCTGGATGTCCTGCACTAACTCAACTCAGGGACATGTCTACCCTGATTGCAGTAGGCTTGAATTCAAGCAGTAAAACTGAATTTGGACCAACCAGTAGGCTTGTATTGGAAAACCTAAGTTTAGACCACTTTGGACCAATAGGTGGTATGAATCTGGACACATCAGCAAGCTTGAGTTTGGACCAATCAGAAATTCAAATTTGGACCAATAAGCAGGCTAAAATGTAGACCAATCAAAGTCTCCGATTCAGACCAATCAGCAGGCATAAAAATGAACTAATCACAGGCCTGCAGCTGCTATATAAGTAGCTTTCCCCTCGGGCTGGGAAAGGACTGATCTTGCAGATGCTAAACCCACTATTCTGTAGCACAGCCCTGTTCAAATAAAACTTCACTCTGAAGTCCTATGAATTCACTCCAGATTCGTTTCTGCAGTACACGAGCTGGAAAGAACCTGTAATCCTGCTCAGGATTTATCCTGTGAGGACAGAGACATCTCTAGAAAAAAAAAAAAAAAAAACTACTGACGCTAAGAGATGCAAGCACCGAAGAGCTCCAGAGACCAGCAACCAGCAGCATGGAGCAAGAACAGCTTCCAGCATTAACTGGTTCTACGCAGAAGCATCAGGGCTCAGGGCAGCAGACATCCCCAGCCCCAGAACACCAGCAAACCAGGCTCTGCCAGACTCATGATTATCTATCCGAATCAAGCAAAAGAACCCCCCGCCCCCAGGGCAGGGGTGCAGCTCAGCACTTAGAGCACTTGCCTAGTTCAGTTCCCCAGCACCACATAAGCTGCACGCATGCCTGTAATCCCAGCACTAGGGAGGCTGAGGCAGGAGGATTACCATGAGTTTGAGGACAGCCTGAACTACACAGTGACTTCTTGACCAGACTGGACTGCAGAGTGAGACCCTGTTTCAAAAAAAAAGACAAGTGCCTGGTGATAATGCCATTGAGAGGCCTGTGGCCCATTACATCTGGCCCTTTCTAGTGTTTCTCCACATGTCCCTCGTCCCTCAACCCTTGTAGGATGTTCTGGTTTCTGATCTCTTATCAGAGGTCAGATGTTCTGATCTCTTTACCTAGTCGATTAATCTCCCTCTCACAGCTTTTGTTAACAGTCATTTAATAATCTAATTATTCAGGACATTCACAGTCTTTGAATGTCTCACAATCTTCTATTTAATTAAATATTAAAATTTAAAATTCCAACTGTGCCTACCTTTGGCCAGGTGGGGGCTCATGTGAATCCTGTCAGTTAGGGGAAGCCAAGTTGGCCTGTCTGAGTTAGTGCCACTGCCTCTTCCTGGCCACCAAGTGTGAAGGGCCGTGAGGCACTGGGTCTAGCAGCTGGAGACCCAGCACTCCCCAGATAGTAGGAAGGGCACTGCAGAAGAGGTAGGCCCCACATTTGCAGCAGACTCATCAGGGATGAGCATAAGGGAGGTGGGCAGGCTTCTGGGGTCCCACCCCCTTGAGAGTAACTGGGAGCACAGGCCTCTTCCTCCCTTTCTCTCTCTCTCTCCTCCCATGTCCCCCCTTTTGATCCTGGGGATCAAGCCCAGGGCCTTCACACTGAACTACATTCCAGCCCTTTTTATTTCTGATTTTAAGACTGGGTCACTAAGTTGCCCACGCTGGACTAGAATTTGCCATCTATCTGCCTCAGCCTCCTGGAGTGCTAGGACAACAGGCCTGCATCACCAGGCCACACCACTTCAGATGAGGTGGAGGAGGGCTGGCAAGACAGAGAGCCTGGGTCAGCTAGACATGAAGGTGACATGCTCCCGTGTGCCCACAGGTCATGGCTGGGTCCTGCCTCAGGGTCTGGGGACAGGTCCCCTCAGCAGGACTCAGGCCAACTGCAGGGATGTGGCCCTGGAGTCTACAGTGGCACTAGGAGGCTGCAGGGATTACCACATGGGACCCTCAGAAGCAGGGGACCATCTGGCCAGGAAGGATGGTAGGTAGCAAGGTGGAAGGGACCAACAATGCATGTCCTCATTCAGGGAGCCCAGGCATTCCTCTGATGGGCAGCATTTTGTCTGCATTGTGCATCTGGGGAAGTTGAGGGACAAGGGGAGTCAGATGACTTACCCCTCTCCCCACCCTAGCCTCCTCAGAGAAGCCTGGGGGGCTGGGATACCAAAGAAGTCAGGCTATCTAGAGAATGGGATGGTGACCATGTTCCTCTTGCTGCAGGGACCTGGGACAATGTCACCTTGTGTTCCACCAGTGCCAACCATGAGTTCCTGGGAAAGTAGGATGTCCCTATTCCCAGCACAGCAAACACTCAAGAATGTCAACATCACTGTCCCTTCAGCTGTCCCAGGCCTGGCAGAGCAGGCATTATGTGGGGCAGGCCAAGGCCAGCCATATGTGGGAACTCCTCACCAACTGGGGAAACAGAGGCATAGGCACAGTTACATGCCCAGGTCTTGAGGAGCAGAAACAGGTGTCAGGGATGCAGCTGGGAGAAGTGGATACAGAGTCCCCCTTCTGGAAAGCAGGGGTGGCCACAAGAGACAGTGTGGTCCCAAATTGGGGTGGGGGTCCTGAGCCTGAGGCATCCAAACATTCTGGATTCAGATGGGAGACACAGCCGGGTGCAGCAGGTGCTGAGGCCCACACCATCCTCCAAATGTGTGCCACCCAGAGGCCAACACAGAAAACATACATGGCAGGCAGGAACCTCAGAGCAGCTAGTGGCTCACCCGACCTTTATGGAGGATGTGGGTGCCCCATGCCAGCCCTGGCCAACCATGCTACCTACAGCCCACAGAGGGACATGTTCCTGCCCACTGAAGACTGCACCTGCTATTCAGCATCCAGGCACTTGCAAGCTACTCCCCAGGCACTGGGCACAGCAGCCCCTGGACAGCCCTGGGGCACCCACCCCATCCCCACAGCTCCAGCAGAGCTGGTGAGGATAGCAGGCAGCCATGCTGATCCCCAAGGTCTGTATACGCAGTGGCCCCTGGTGCTGTGCATCCTCAGAGCCCAGCAAGTGTCCGTCCCTATGACAACACACGCAGACAATGTCCAGAGCCCCTTGGAGGTGCCCTCAGCTCTGACCATATTCCAGTTCAGAAACTCCAGCAGGTATGTGGAACACTCCCACCATCCCAGCTCCTCAAAAAGCTGAGGCAGGACTACTCTGAGTTTGAGGCTAGCCTGGCTACACTGTGAGTTCAGGATCAGCCTGGACTACAGAGTAAAACCTGTCTCAAAAAGAAGCAATAAATAAATTAAAATTAAGGTAGGGGTGGGGATATAACTCAGTATGAAGGCTCTGAGCAAAGAGAAAAGAAATGAACTGTCCATCATGCCTCGTGCTCCACAGAGCCTGGTGCCAGCACCCTCCTGGAGGGAGGACAGTGACCACAGCCCTGCCATCACCCAACCACGAGTCCCCAGCTTCCCTTTGGCCACCGCCTTGGGGGATGCCAGCATTAACATTTCAGGCATCCCTTCCTCCAGCTCAGGGGCAGACACCGCACATCTTGGGAGGGGAAGGCCAGGTGGACCCATGACACGCTGGGTGAAGGTCCCTATGCCCGCTCTGCCCAGGCCCCTCCCCACAGCCCTGCCCAGTCTGGCCATGGCCCCCAGACATTCTGCACCTACCTCGGGCCGACAGCTTCTTGGTGTTGATGATCTTGGCCGCATATTCATGGCCAGTGCAGAGCTTGACGCATCGGCGGACCACAGAGAAAGCCCCCCTGGGCAGGAAAGGGGGGACAGGGATGAACAGAGAGACAGACAGAGAGAGAGCAGATTAATCTACTGAGCACACTCCACTGGTGTGTGGCCACTCGTCTGGCCTCAGGTACGTTGGCAGCCACCTCCTAGGTGGCTCAGGCCACCTCATGGACACCAGCAGGCAAGGTCAACTCCTTTACCCCTGGGACTACAGGGAGGATGGGACCACCAACCACTGGGATGCCCAACTCCCTTTCTTTTTTGTGGTATGGGGGATGGGGCTCAGGACCTTCACACTGACCCATATCCCCAGTCTGATTATAATTTTTGATTTGGAGACAGGGTCTCACTAAAGTCACCTAAGTTCCCCAGGCTGGGCTTGAGCTTGTGATCCTCCTGCCTCAGCCTCCCAGAGTGCTGGGGTGACAGACCTAAGCCACCATGATTGGCTTGTCTTTGCAAGTGGGGTTGGACAGCCCTAGCAGGAGCCACCAGGTGGGGACTGTGCCATGCGCACATTGCCCCCCTGCTCTGACATTGTTTGGAAGGCCTACCAGGTAGCCCCCCGGTAGTCGTCTCTAAGGACAACGTACAGGGGGAGTACTGATTGTGAGATGATGCAATCCTGGGAGATAGGGTGGCAAGGCGAGGCCATGGGCTTTGTGCCCGGCCTGGCCTCAATGCCCGCTGTCTCCTCTGGATGCAGGGGGTAATGTGGCAGGAGTCTCAGCTCCCCTCCCCATAAGGAAAGAGAAGGGGCTCCAGGACCACCGAGAAAGAAGACCAAAAGACAGGTAGGCAGGAAGGACGGTGGAAGGGCGGGAAGGCAGGGAGGGAGGGCAGGAGGAAGGAAGGAAGGAAGGAAGGAAGGAAGGAAGGAAGGAAGGAAGGAAGGAAGGAAGGAAGGAAGGAAAGAAGGAAGGAAGGAAGGAAGGGAGGGAGGGAGGGAGGGAGGGAGGCAGGGAGGGAGGGAGGCAGGGAGGGAGGGAGGGCAGGCTAAGATCACTACGGGATCTTTTATCTTTTCTGTGTTCTTCTGCTGACAATGCACAGGGCCACAAGCGATATCCACGGTGGGTGGCTGTGACTTGGTGATGCTGCTGCTTGTGGATCTGGGGTAAATAAACAGGGTGCTGGGAGATACTGAGCTTACCGTTGAGTCCCAAACCCAACATGCTGCTGGTGAGTGAGGGCCGCCACCATACATGTGCAGGTGTGCATCTCCACGCCACAGAGGGCATCTCCTTATGCACCTAGATCTTGTCTCTGCTACCCCCTCGGCACTTCCCCAGGCCTTTAGCAAACAATCCAAGTATGACCAGCCTCCGTTGGAGCCCTGGACTGTGTAACCACCAGCCTCCGGCTTTCCCAGCTCTGGGATTTCAGCCCTGACAGAGCATTCCAGGCCTCTGGGTTGCACTGGGTAGGAGCCTGAGGCACTGGGGTGAGGGCAGAGGGCGTGGCCTGTCACCATCCACCAAGCCGAGCTGGGCCTTCCCCGGGCCAGGCCTGCACTGGGCCCCAGGGACAAGCAACCCCATTTAGGTTTTTGTTTTCTTTTCTTTTTTTGAGACAGGTTTTCACTCTGTAGTCCAGGCTGGTCCTGAGCTCACTATGTTGTAGCCCAGTCTTGCCCTAAGCTTCTCCTGCCTCAGCTTCCCAAGTGCTGGGATTACAGACGTGGGCCACCATGCCCAGTTTATGTGGTGCTGGAGAATCAAACCTAGGCAAGTCCTCTAACTGCAGCGCCATTCCTCCACACCCCCCCACCCCCACACCGGTTCCTTCTGTATGCATGCATACTCCCCCCTCCCCAAATGCTGACAGCAGCTCCGATTTGTTTTCCTGCCTTTTACTGTGTCTGTGTGTGTGCGCACGTGCATGTGTGTTACTGGGGACTGAACTCAGGGTCCTGGCTCTGACTTCTATCCCCAGCCTCTTCCCTTAGTTTTTATTTTGAGACAAGATCCCACTAAATCACTAGGTTGCCTAGACTGGGCACGAACTTGCAATCCCCCTTCCTTGGCCTCCCAGAGTGCTGGATGAGTCTGTGCCACTGGGCCCAGCCTGCCTTTCACATCTAACATCAGTTCACACTCAGTGCCCATGCCACGGGGGCCCCGAACCAGTCTCACTGAGGAGAACATTCTGTCCAGCAGAGGTGCTGCCCTTGACAGCTGGGCAACACCCTGCTGGGCAGACAGAGACTGGAGCTCCCGCAAGGAGGCCTCATGAACAGCCCGTCGTGTCCACAGAGCACGCGTCCAAGGACAATCACTGAGTGATCCGCAATGATCCAGGACACCTGTGAGGAAAGCCATTCTCTGTTGCCCCCAGTTCCACTCCTGGCCTTTTGAGGGTTTGCCCGGGGAACCAGGGGCTCCTACAGCCCCTCAAAACCCCTCAGGGATCCCCTACAGGGGTACAGTATTCCACCCTCTTGCCTTCACAACCATACAGGGCACTCCCTGTCCTCTGCCCAATGTCCCCCTCTCTGTGACAATGCCACTGTGACTTCATCCTGACCTAACTGCTTTTAAAACGACCCTTTTCTCAGGTTGGGTCACGTGCTTTCCTTGGGCTAGGGTTTCACACACGGGTGTGGGAGATACAGTCCAGCTGTAACACAGCCAACCTCGCTTCTGCCTGTGGATTCTGTCCCCATGTGTGTGGAGAAGACTGGTTCCCTTCCCTGAGGGTGTTGAGCACAGAGGCATCCTACGAGCAGTGGGACACTTGGGACCCCTCCTTCCTTCTGTCCTCCCCACAGGGCTCCCTGGGGCTTCTGCTATGACCACCTGTGTTGTGGGGTGGCTCAGCCTTTCCTTCCATTCTCTGGCTACAGAGGAGCTCAGGAAGCCTCAACCTTACAGGGAATGTCTTTTATGGAGCCCTGGCTGGATGACAGAAGCCCTGACACATCAGAGAAACTCCATCTGTCTGTCCATCACAGGCACACCCCACCCTGGGAGCCTGACTCCTGGGGTCACCATGGGCCCCTCACGGACTGAGACCCCTCTTCCCTCTCCATAGGGCAGAGTAGAGCCTGCAGGGCCTCCACTCCAGTGTCCTGGGTGCAGGTGCAGTACCTGCACCTCTCCCTCTGTGCCACAGGACCCCAAGCCTGGCTCTGTGCCTAGAAGATACTATCTCTTATGTGTTCTTTATACCCCAAACCCACTGGGGGACAGCAGAGACTGTCATCCTCAATGCACACAAGGCTCTGGTGACAAGGGCAACAGAGGGGACACTTTCCCATCCCATCTGGCCAGTCCAAGCCAGGCACAATCACATGGCTGAAAGTTGTGCCCAGCTCTCCCACAGAGGCGTGGAAACAGGGGCTTTGGGCACAGTAAGGGGAAAGGACAGAGCAGAGAGCCAACAAGAGGTGCTGGAAGGATGGAATGCCCACATGGCGAGGAAGAGAATGGGCCCTATTTTCACAGTATAGAAAACTACAAACGATTACAGGCTCAAAGACTGAGAGTGAAGAGCTAAGATGATAAAACAGAAGCGGGGGTCTTCACAGCCCCAGATTTGGCAGGGATCCCCAAAAATACAAGAAAAGAAAAACCAGATGGATGAGTCATTGCAACACAAAGCCTGAGCACACACCACCCAGAGGGTGAAGGGACAACCCACAGAATGTCTGCATATCTACTGGACAGGTACAGAAAACTCCCAAAGGTCAACAACAAAACCCCCCAAAGCCAGTTCTAAACACGAGCGGAAAAGAGTCTCCTGTGTCTACACACGGGAAGAGGGGATGTGGGGCACAGGCCACCATCTTCCTCAAAGCTGACTTTGCATCAAATCGTTTCCTTTATGTATCATAAAAGTAAATAAATAAAGCCAAGCAGAGAACCTGAATCGTGATTTCTCCAGCGACAGTGTCGAGGGACTAACCAGCAGAGGGCAAGACGAAGACATCAGGCCGAGGGAAAGTGGGGCAAAAGGGGCACGTGGGCTAGGGTGACCACCCTTAAACCCTTCCTAACTGTAAACGATAAAAGCCCACGGTAAAGGAAGTGAGGTGCGGGAACTCCGACCACGAGCACCGCTGGTGTGTTGGAATGAACGCGAGGACAGAATGGTGCTCCCTCCAGCAGTGACTCCATGACACAGTGGCCAACGGGAAGCAAGGAGGCCCCGTGAGTCAGTGTTGGAGTGGGGTTCCACGTCCCCACTCCTCCATAGAAAACTTTTAGGCGAGGGTGGAACCCACAGTGAAACGCCCACAGCTGCCCTGCAGGTGAGACAAGAAAGTCCCTGAGGACAAACGCCTGCAGTGGCTCCTACACCAGGTACGGGAAATGGTGAATTCACAGAGAAGAACAGGGTCGAGGGCTGGAGGAGGAAGAAATGGAGGGCAAGCTGCTTAAGCATCAAACAATAGTAGGGGGACCAAAGCTCTTCCCTTGATGGGTAGAGACAGCAGGGTGGCAATGCCGCTGAAAATACTCAAAAATGGAATCCTAGTACCCTGGGAGGCTGAGGCAGGAGGATCCCAAGTTCAAGCCCAGCCTGCGCAACTTAGGAAGACCCTGTCTCAAAATCAAAACTAGAAATGGGGTGAGGATGGAGCTCAATGTGAAGGCCCTGGGGCTCGACACCCAGAACAAGAAAACAAACAAAAATAAAGTCAAAAATGGTAATTTTTTGTTATGGATATGATACACAATAAAAAATAAACAAATGAAAAGAAAAACTGTGACTAGCCAACCTGGAATAAGTAATTTGACTCATGTAAATAAGAAAAAGGAAACTTTGGGGCCAAAAACTTGCAACTGACAAATCATTTTCCATTCTGGACTCTGTCATTTACTAACTGGGTGATCCTAAGGAAAAAAATTCATCTGTAAATGGAGCACTTATAGACATTAGCTATATTATATAGTTCATTATACATGCGGCCCAAGATAGATCATCTTCATTCAAAAGAAAAGAAAACAACAACACGTGCAAGCCAGGCCCAGGGCACAGACCTGTCACCCCAGCACTCTGCAAGGCTGAGGCAGAGGGATCTCAAGTTTGAGCCCAGCATGGATAATGTAGCAACTTGGCTAGACCCTGTATCAAATTTTTTTTAAAAAAGAAAAAAGAGCTGGGGATAAACAAACAAAACAGAACAAACCGTGGGTTGAATGAAACAGGAAGATTGCCCTGAGTCTGAGGCTAGCTTAGGCTACACAGTGAGTTCAGGGCCAGCCTGGACTACAAAATGAGTTCTGTCTACCAAAGAGAGAGAGAGAGAGAGAGAGAGAAAGAGAGAGAGAGAGAGAGAGAGAGAGAGAGAGAGAGAGAGAGAGAGAGAATCGCAATTGCATGGCCTCAGGCTGCAAACTAAAAACTAATTATATTAGACAGAAAGATGGGGGGCCCAAGATACACAGATATCAAACACCAAACTTCTAAAGGTCAAAAAGACCAAAGGGAAATTAACAGGATGTAGATTTTTTGAAACTAAGTGAAAATGAAAATACAACTTATCAGCATTTACTGAATACACTAAAAGTAGTCTTCCTTAAAGAAAGTTTGCTAGCCTCCAAAGCCTGTGTTAGCAAAGAAATATCTAAAATTAATAATTCAAGCTTCCACCTTAAGAAACTAGAAAAAAAGAATTAAGTCTAAAACAAGCAGGAAAAAAAAAACTACATCAAAAATCAATGAAATTACTAATAGGAAATCAATCCAGAAAATTAACAAGCCAAAAGCAGTTCTTTAGGGAAAAAAAATCATTTAAGTTGTAAACCTGCTATCCAAGTGAACAAGAAAAAAAAAAAAGACAAATTATCAATAACATGTCAGGCACTTACAAAGATAATAAGGAATACCAAAAAACTCAGAGCCACTCACATGATAACCTTGGATAAACTGGATAGTGTGTTGAACATTCCACCGAGACATAAAGGAGACTGAATAGGGCCTCATTTCTCAAAAAATGAATAATTAATAATGAATAATTAGAACAAATAACCAACAGTCTTTCAAAACAGGACCCATCAGCCCAGATTGGGTTCATGGGCAAATATTCTACCAAATATTTAAAGAAGAAATTTTACTGATTCTATAAAATCTCCACTTGAAACATAGAAGCCAAGGGAATATTAATCTCAATACTAAAACCAGACTAAAGCATTTGACTAAAAGAAATCTACAGATTGGTGTCTCTTGGAAACAGGGATGCAAAAAAAAAAAAAAAGTACAGGAAGATTTATACACCAAGCGGGGTTTATTTCCACAAAGGCAAGGCTGGATCAACTTTCGAAGACAAGTTTCTATGTGGTAACCCATCACATTGGCGAGATGATGAAGAACATCACCTGATCCTGCAAATAGTTACAGGAAAACGTGCATAACAGAATCCAGTGCACATTCATGATTCAAAAAACAAGCCTATAAATACAAAACCTCTCAGGAAACTTGAAATAAAAAGCTTCCTTAGCTTGATAAATAAATGCTTACAGACACCCACATCCACACACACAAAGACCTACAGTTTTACATCGCGCCAAGTGCTGAGAACCTCCGCACAGTGTCACCGCCACCAGGAAGGGGCAGCACGCCTCTCTCCCTACCATGTCTCGGTGTATTTCTGGGAACCCAGGCTAATGCAACAAGACAAAGAAAAGGGAATGAAAGGTATATGACAAGCAAGGGGGAAAAAAGACCATCTGGTTTGCAAATGTGTCTACGTGGAACCTCAGGACATCCGGCAGACACAGCAGCACAACTAAATAGCATCAGGAAAGAGGACTGCACAACTGCTGGAGGAGCGGAGAGAGCGCCTGGCCAAGTGCAGCCGAAGGCAAGGGGAGGGCTCTCAGGGCACTCAGGGCCTCCCCCAACTTAATGCAACAATTTTTAAAAAGGGAAACATTGTGTATTTTGATCTAGCCACCTCCAAGGGAGTAGCACTCAACGGGGCACCCGAAAGATACCCCACGGAAGGACACAGGCAGTGCTGGAGGACAAGCGCCATACGACCTGCTTACATAAGGTGCCTGGCAACCACGGAGCACAGACATGAGGAGGGGGCACTAGGGCTGGGAACAGGGCGGCAGCATTTAATGCGGGCAGGGTTTGTTTCTGATGGCACTGGGGACCAAAACCCATGTTACTTGCACACTAGGCAAGCACTCTGTCAGCAAGCTACACCCCCAGCCTTCTCGCAACAGGGACTCATCCAGTTGCCCAGGCTTGCCTCAAACCTGCAATCCTCCTGGGCTGGAGGAGTTGCACAGCTGTAAGTGCTAGCACAAGGACCTGGGTTCAATTCGCCAGCAGCACATAAACCAGGCATGGTGGCTCATGCCTGTAACACCAGCCGTTGGGAGGCTAAGGATTGCCTTGAGTTCAAGGCCAACCTGGGCTACACAGTGAATTTAGGAGCAGCCTGAGCTGCAGAGCAAGGCCCTGTCTCAAAAATAAATAAATAAGTAAAAAGCTTGCAATTCTCCTGATTCAGCCTCCATAGACAAATGTTCTTAATGACTCTGAGCTGTCACTTAATAAAACTTTAAAAATCATTAGGATGAAACTTTTCATGTTATATGTACTTATTCACAATTTTTTATATGTCTTGGTTGGGAATGTGGTTATTATTTCTGAGAAATCATTAAGAAATAGCCAGGTGTGATGGTTTACTCCTACAATATCAGCACTCAAGGAGGCTGAGGCAGGATGACTGTGAGTTCAAGTCCCACCTGAGCAACTTAATGAGATTCTGAAAATATAAAAATAATAAAGGGTCAGGGATGTAGCTCTGTAGTACAGTATCCCTAGGTTCAATCCTTCAGTTCCAAAGAGAAAGAGTACAAGAAAACGGTACTTAAAATGCTATCTTTACAATCTGTTTCTTAGCCTAGCACAGTAGCAAACACCTGTAACCCCAGCTCTATGGAAGGCTGAGGCAGGAAGATCTCAAGTGCAAGCCCACCCTGGGCAATCTGGCAAATTAAATGACATTCTTTCTCCCTAAATGAAGTCTTAGACAGGAGGAACATAAGTTCAGTGGGCAGCCCAGTGATTTAGCAAGGACAGTCACAACATCCCACCAAAGCAGAAGGAAGGAAGGAAGGAAGGAAGGGAGTGTCGCCAGAGTGTAGGACCTCAAGGCCATCTGGAGCTGCAGGAGCAAGGGGTCCCACCAGAAAGCCCCCACGGGACCGGCCCCAGAGGCAGGGTGAGGCCCTGAGGCAAAGTCTGGAAGCCAGGCACCCAGGAGATCCTGCAGGGAGCACCCTGTCAGGACACATCCTCTGGAAAGGAAGGGTGACCCAGTCTCCATTCCAACCCTGCCCTGCTGGGCACAAACCTGACCTGTCCCTGAGCTCACACCAGGCAGCAGCCAAGGATAACTAAGTTTAGAGACTTGGTCACCAGGTGCAGGTCACAGGCTCGAGTGACAACAGCCTTACCCTGTCATTTCACCTATACTGCTGGACTCGGGCTCAAAGGACAGGCCGAGCCTGAGGCCCAGCCACAAGGACCCCCCAGAAAGGTCCTGCAGACTCCGGGAGCCACCAGGCTGGGTGAGACGGTTGCTAATGATTAAGCTTACGTCCCAGGAATGGGACAGCTAACCTCCAGATGAGGGAGATTTTTGGCGCTGTTGTTTCTAATCATGTTTTATGGATTTTTAAATATCCTTATTGAACTACAATTCGTGTACTGAATAACTTGCCCTTTTAACCCATATAATGCAACAGTTTTTAATCTACTCAGAGTGGAATATCCGTTTCCAACATTTGGGCTTACAACACTACATCACTCCAAAAACGAACTTGTAGCCAGGCTGCACACTTTCACTCCAGGACTCTAGGAGGCTGAAGCAGGAGGATCACAAATTCTGAAGGCAAATCACAATCATTTTGGGACCTCCCCCCACCTTGCTGTCACTGTGATGGCCATTATCAAAAAGATACGAACAAGCTAACCATGTGGCAAAACGCTGTTTCAAAAATTTGAAAAATAAAAGATTTTAAAGGTCAGGGGGTGCATCTCAGTGTGAAGGCCTTGGGCTCAACCCTCAGCACATCACGGAATAATGATAACAGTAATAACATGCATACTCGTCCCAGGAATACCATTTCCTGGGGAGACCTGAACACCAGAGACAGTTCACCTTCCAGGCACAGCAGGCAAAGTAACGATCACACACAAGCCTAAGTGGGGAGCCAGTGAGTTTATGGGGGCTGCTCGCAGGAGGGGGTGAGGCAGCCACACCAAGGAGTGTGGGGGAAGGGTCACTCACAGGCTCCTGGGTGACACAAAGGTTACCATGTCCCCAGGAGGCCCCAGCCGGGATGACCGCTGGCTGCTGTTGGCTCTCCGGCCTGCAGGATCCCAGGTCTTGCTTCTCCACGCCTCTGCGTTTTTCCCCACGACTCTCCTCTTGGGGTGGGATTTCTCCTAGGGTGGCTGCAGTTCTTTCTCAATTGTGGACCACTCCTCACTCCTGGACTTCCCCTGGCTCTCTGGATGGTGACCACAAAAGAACCGCCAGGTGCCTCCTTCATTCCAGGAGGGGACATTCCAATTAATTATGCAGCTAGGAACGCAGATGAGGGAAACACAGCAACTGTGCAATGACACATCTGAGGACTGCCATGCGGTGACGCTCCTGCTCTCTCTCCCTACTGCCCCTTCAGCTCCACTCTGTCTTCAGGGTCTGTCTCTTCTGGGTGCTTCACAGAGGGGCAGTCACATGACATGAGATCTTCAGTAGCTGGCTTCCCTCGAGGAGCCTCTGTGTTTGGGGTCACCCCGCTGTGCTGATACACTGCTGTGCATGTCAGTGCTGAGTAGCATCCGGCCCCTTAGGCCACAAACGGTCACTGGATGAAACCCGTCCAAGTGGTCCTGGCCTTTGGTCCTCGTGGATAAGGACGCTGAGAGTCCGGGTCAGTGTGGGTGGGTTTCCGGTCCCCTGGCATCTGCAGGGGCTCTGGCTCCAACCCTTGGCAGCAAGCACTTCTCTACTTGGTAGTGGCCACCACAGCAGTGGCAGAGCGGGCAGGTCCCCCACCACGCTTCCTGTCCGGTCTTCCTGAAAGACACCTTGTCATGCATCTTGCCGAGTGTGGCCACGTGTAGGTCTTCAGAGGAAGTACTATTTGGATTCAGCCATTCTTAGCAGGGTCATCTGTGTGAATGCAAGGCAGCAGGAGCTCGTAGAGTGTTTTGAGCACAAATTCCTTACCAGATCCCTGGCTTGACCCCTGGTCCCACAGCTGTCCTGGCACTTTCTTGCTGGTGTCCTCTGAAGCACACAAGTTTTTGATGTCAGTAAGTCTAAAGTATCTCTTTTTTCTTTTTGTTGCTTATGCTTTTGGTGCCATATCTTAAAAAACTGTTGTCTAATCCAAGGTCACAAAGATTTACTCCTACACTTCTTTCTAAGGGGTTTGATGAGTTTAGCGCCTACATTAAGTCTATGACTCATTTTGAGATGATTTTTGGGGTGTCAGGCAGGGTTTTCACACCATTCTTCTACATGTGGATACCCAACTGTCTACTGGATCAACAGGCCTTGTTCTTCCATCTCTTGACTTTTTTCTGTCAAAGATCAAGCAACCATAGATTCAGTTCTGGCTCTCGACTCAACTCCACTGATGTATGATGCTTCTATTAACACCACACAGTCTTGTTTCAGCTGCTCTGTGTTCCTTGCGTTTCCACACGAAATTTGAGACAAACCGGCCAATTTTTATAAAGAAAAAATAAGGATGAAAATTTTAAATTTTTATAGGTAAATCCACAGACTCTGCAATGCCACCTTAACGAGATTAAGTCATCTACTCCATGAATATGGGACATCTTCCTGTGCCTCTAGATCTTCTGTAACTTCTCGCAACTGTTTGTCATTTTCAATGTACAAGTATTTTCAATTTATTGTTGAATATTTCGTTCCTTTCGACACTCTTGTAGATGCAACTGTTTTATTAGTTTTGAGGATGAAAATTGTTAGTGTAACAAAGCACAATGAGGTTTTGGATCCTGTAACTTTGTTCAATTTATTTTTAATTCTAATAGTTTTTGGTAGATCACTGAAATTTTTCTACATGAAAGACCTCAAAGTTTTATTTACTCTTTTCCAACCTGGTTATTTCTATTGTCAAACATTTCAAGTGAGAAAATCCTCTGCAGTGCTACACAGGTCAGGAGAAAACAGAGGCCCAGGCTCATCTGTCTCCTCAGGGGACAGTTGGTCCTTCACCATCAGATACAGTATCAACTATAGCCTTGTCTTAAATGCCTTTTATCAAGTTCAAAGCTCTCTTTCTCCTCCTAATTTATACTTTTTTTTAACCATGATAGGATACTAAATTTTTCAAGTGCTTTTTCTTTATCAGTTGCGATGACCATGTTTATTTCATCCATCTGGTGTATCACACATGTATGTTAAACCAAAGCAGGTTACTTTTTTGTACATGGGGCAAATCCTCCTTATTCATAATATATAACGCTTTTGTATATTGCTATATTATTTTCATTATTATTTTGTTGAGGATATTGCTTCTATATTCTCAAAGGCTACTATTAATTGTTCTCAACTTTCTTATGAAGTCCTTGTCTGGCTTGTTAACCATGTTACTAGCTACCCAAAAGGAACAAGGATGCATCTGCTTCTCAGAGGAAGAGTTTTTGAAGAACTGGTATTAATTCTTCTTTGCTTGGTGGCACTTATTACTGGTAAGAACAGAATAATCTTCACTTGGTTTTAGTTAAAAGCAGACTCAAGGGTGGCAGAAGATGGGGACAGGGTGAAAGAAGGAAAGGGGAAATTTTTTGAAAGATCAAAATGCAATATACATATATGTGTCCCATGAAAATCAAAGAAAAGTTAAATACCTCCAGTGTACAGTGGCACAGGGTACCCATTCCCATACATACACACACATCAGTTCACCAAACTATATTTAATCAATATGTAAATGAATATGATCCCACACACATACAAATGAAGATGATATAGAGAAAAATAAACACTTGACTACTGGAATAATTTTAAAACATTTGGGAGAAAAAAGGTACCTGGGCCTGGGCTTATCTTTGCAACAAGACAAGACATTAAATGGCTAACTCGGCATGCACCAGCCACAGGTCTACTTGGTAGGCTTTAGTAGCTCTGTTAAGACTTCACTCACCCCTGAAGTCATCTAATTTAGGAGCACACAGTTCCTCACAGCAGCTCCCAATAATCTGATTTCTGTAAAGCTGGTCATAATGTCCTCTTTCACTTCTGATCTTAACAGTCTTCTCTCCATTTTCTTTCTTGGCCTGACCTTCCTTTCCAGAGCTCCCACTGGATACCTCAGTTTCCAGAGGTAGAAGATGTGATGGAAAAACACAGTGAACATTGAAGAAAGTGTCACAGTAAACCACATGCTGCCAGAAACGCCCTCACAATCCTCCCCCTCCCTTTGCACACACTCATCCCATGGCTCTTGCCACTTTCTGAAGCAGCTCTGGAAGTCCTCTTTCCTGAGGGTCTTTGGTGGCACTGTCTTGGTTGCCTCAATGTCCTGAATCCATTTAATACATTGACTCTTCATGGTCATTTTGACTTTGGGGAGGAGCCAGAAGCCATATGGTGTCAGATCTGGTTACTCAGGTGGATGAGGACACATCACCATCTTTTTACAAGCCCACCTTTCAGTGGGATGGTACTCGTCAATACCTCCTATCTTAGTTACCTTTTTGTCACTGTGGCTCAATGTCTGACATGTAAAATTAGGGGAGGAAAAGTTTATTTTAGCTCACAGTTTCAGAAGGTCACAGTCCACTCAGGGGCAGCCGGCAATAGTAGAGGTACATGGCAGGGGTAGAATGGAGGTCAATCCTCGTGGCATTGCAAACAAGAAGCCAAATCTCCAGAAAGAAAGGAAGAAGGAGCATATATCCCTCCAAGTCCCGTCCCAGTGATCCACCCCTTCCAGGTCCAGCCTCAATGTTCCAACCTTTCCAGGTTTAAGCCCACAGTTCACCACACACCTGTAATCTAATCCACTTCTTTAGGCAAGGCCCCATATACCAAAAACACGTGGCTCTATAGATAATCCAGAACATCCAAATACATGAGGTTTCTGGGAAACAATCCAGATCCAAACCACAATATTTCACTCCTGACCACCAAAAGACTCATGTCTATCTTTCCATGAAAAAATGTGCTTAGTCCTTCTCTAAGAGTTGCCAAAGTCTTAACAATTCCAGTACTACTAAAAAAGTCCATGTCCAAAATCTCCTCTGAGACACAAGTCAGACTTTCAGCTGTTAGCATTTTGGTCCTCTGAGCTCCCATATAATCTCCCATTACGCTCAGTTCGGAGCACTCCAAGTCTTCTCCAGGCAAAATCTTCAAACCTTTCCAAACTCCTCCCAAAAACCAGTTCCAAAGGCTTCCAGCTAAAGTTGCAGCAACAACCCCACTCCTGGTACTAGTTTAGGTACTTTTCATCACTATGACTCAGTACCCAACATGCAAGTGGCACTGTGCTGCCCTGACACCCTGAATCCATTTCACACATTGATTCTTGGGGAAGAACCAGAAACTGTATGGTGCCAGATCTGGTAATTAAGGTGGATGAGGTTACACCACCATGTTTTTACAAGCCTGCCTTTCTGTGAGATGGTGCTTGGCAACACCACCTTTTTTTTTTTTTTTTTTTTTTTTTTTTTGAGACAGGGTCTTACTCTGCATCCCAGGCTGGTCCTGAATCCACTATGGAGCCTAGGCTGGCCTTGGACTCAGGTCAATCCTCCTGTCTCAGTCTCCCAAGTGCTGGGATTACAGGTGTGCACCACCACCCCTGGTGGGGTTTTTTTTGTTTTTTTTTTTTTGTTTGTTTGTTTTTGAGACAGAATCTCCCTTCATAGCTTGGGCTGGTCCTGAACACAATGGGGAGGAAGCTCAGTATAAAGACCTTGTGTTCAATCTCCAGTTCAAAAATAAAAGCATTATTATTAATTATTAATTAAATTGAAAAGCAGTTGACCTGGCCCTGAGTCATAAAATCCAATGGCCACTGCAACCACAAAACCTAGGCCTGGACTGTGGCTGGTCCACACCAGACATGTCATCAATATGAAACATACAGAAGATTTCAAAGATGTAAGTAACAAAAACAAAATACCTAACAATCTTGCATTTATTACATGTTGAAATTACACTACAGATGTAGTGTGAAATAAATATGTAGGATCAAGATTCCTCTCATTGTTTCTTTTGTCCTAGCAAATTTTAAACCACAGATGTGACTGCCCTTCAGGGCTGCATTGTATTTCTGGGCACTATCAGGCTTCTGCACTGCTGAGGATATGGGTACAGTGGAACTCACGGCATTGTGAGTGCTCAGAAAACAAAGGAACATTCCAAATCTGCAGTTAGGGGGCGTCCATGGAAGGAGCAGAGGGGAGTGTGGGCACAGGCCAGGGTCTGGCTGCACAGAATCTGCAGGTACCCCTGGGGCAGGCTTGGAGCCTCTCTAAACCCCAGGCCCAACCATCGTGTCTCAGGAGTTGGGGCCTGAACACGAATTCCAGGGTCCTGCACCTGGCAAGGATGGAAATCACTACCCCAGAGCCTTCTTCTACACAGCATATTCTGACTAAACCCAGAAGTTTCCAGCAAACAGGCAAAATCAAAGCCACAGACAGGCCAGGGCTAGTGTGCTTGGAGGCTGAGGCAGGAGGTTCACAAGTTCAGCCTGGAAAATTCAGTAATTTAGAGACATCCCATCTCAAAACCAAAATTAAAAACAGGCTGGGGATATAGCTCAGCATGAAGACCCTGTGGTCCATCCCTACTAACACACACACACATACACACACACACAAAACAAAGCCACAGGAAGTGAGGATCAGGCTGTACTTCAACAGGTAAGATCAGAACTTCATCACAAGATGGGCAAATGCTCAATGATCAGCTTGAGAGAGCCAGCAGCCCTGCCACTGTGTCTCCCCATGTGGCAGGACAGGCAACATCCTAGAGCCAGGCCTCAGGGACCCCTCATCTGTGTGGGGTGGGTGAGCCCCTGTTCTGGGATGGTGTCATGGAGGCACGGGATGTCAGTCAGCCACTGCTGGGTACCTACTGTGTACAAGGTATCGTCGAAAACACCTCTCCCACCAGGGGTCCCTTGTTGGACCTGAGCACTTGGCAGACACGTGTGAGAGCACAGTCAAGCAACCCGCAGTCCCCACACTCAAACAGCACTCCGTCCTCAGGCCTTGGTGCTGCTCACAGAGAAGGGAGAACATGGTTCCTCTCAATCTGCCCTGCTGACAATGTGGACACACCAGTGTGGACAAGGCCCCACCCATAAAGCATTTCCCAGAGGCTGCCTGGTGGCTGCCAATCTGTTCTGTTCTCGAAGTCAACAGAGGCTTGTGTCTGGCTTAGCAACGAGTCCTCACAGCAACTGGTTCGAGATCATGAAGTCAACAGCACGTGTCACCGGCAGCCGAGGCCATACCAAGTGTGCAACTTTAGCCCAGGAAATGGAAGTTGCTAGGTATTCCACACTAGGGTATTTCTGCTTTAAACTAACTCACACATATATAAATGTGTGTACGCAATATGCCTGTATGAGGTTTTCAATGTAACACACAACTGTTCTTTTATGTCCCATACTACCAAAGTGAAGTGCAGCTGTAGATGACGGGGGATCAGACCCTCGGCCATCATGCTCAGCTTACCTCCTAGCACATTTTTATTTTTTATTTTGAGACAGAGCCTCACTACTAAGTCACTAAAGTGTTTAGCCTGGGCTTGAACTTGCAACACTCCTGCCTCAGCCTCCCAGAATGCTGGGATGGCAGCCCTGCACCACAGGGCCCAGCTCAAAATTGTGTTTTTAAAAATCTGGCCAAGATGTGTATGTACACATCTGTGCTCCAGGATCTAGTTAGCTGTGCCCACAATAAAAGAGTCAGTTGCTGGTATCACCAAGGAAAAGTATGAGGACAGGCTGAGGGTCATGTACAGTGACTCTGTTGTGTCTCAGCAGTGGAGGCACATCTCACACATAAGTGTGTGACATACCTGCACACAAGTACATCCTCCCAGGGACTGTAACGACCCAGGGTCCTCTGGAGCCTGAGGACCTAGGCATAAAAGGCCACACTACTGCACAGACTTCTGTATACCTTGAATTTTTTATGAGACTATACTGCCCTGGTAATTTGTTTAACTAATAGAATAAAAATTTCAACTCTTGCTGCTGTGAAATGGGGTCAGGGAGTCGGTTGTCAGGGAGAGGTGAGGGGAAGGAGCCTCGATGTTACAGCACGCGGCTGCGGTCAGCACCTGCACTGAAGAGGGACAGGGACAGCACAGAAAGCCACTGGCTGAGGCCAGGCAATGTCCCTACGAGCCTGGGTCACACACTAGAGGCAGAGCAGCGGCATTCTGAAAGCACAGAACCTGGCTGGGTCCTGAGCCTCTGAAAGGGGTGGAAAACAGACACTGGGATCCAAGCACCTGGGTTCAAACTCCTACCCGGTATGACCTCTATGGGGGCAGGAGAGGGGGCTTCTCCAGGCCTCAGTTGCCCCATCTGTGAAGTGGGGATGACCATGCAGTGCCTACTTCACAGATGAGCACATCAATACAACAAGCAGAGTGCAAGCAGTTGTGACCAGAAAGGAATGGGTCCAGCAGCGGGCATGCAGATGTATTCTTAGCTCTTGGCAAAGTAGGTTATGGTATAAAAATACCATTAAATAGTAACTGAAGGAGCGTCACCTTCATGCGCATCTTGCAGGCGAGCCTGGGATTGCGGCACGTGTGACTTCTTTTTCAACTACCCTACATTAAGAAATCAAGACTAGGCCAGAGGCCAAGGCCTGAGGTCCCTTTGCCCTTCCTCACTGTACCCTCGGGGCCAGGCCTGGGAGTTAAAAGTCCAGGCCTAGTGATCGGGCACCCCGAGAGTGAAGGAGAAGGTGAGGGCAGAGAAGAAGCACTGGGAGGAAGGAGGCAGTCACCAGCAAAGGCCCTGAGGCAGGAAGCACCTAGTGTTGGGGGGTGGGGGGGAACCAAACACATCGATGACATTGGAGTCCTTTCCTCCACTGGATTCCTCTCTTCCCTGGCAACGGGCTCCAGAGCAAGTTGATCACTCCCATTTCCTGAGCTTACCTCAGGAACTACCCAGCTGGCCCAATATGGTCCAGGGCAGGCCTGAGGCAGAAAGAGGTCTCAGAGCAGACAGACATGTACCCAGCAAGGCCTTCCTACTACACCCAGGGCACTGGAAGGAATTAAGGACACATCAAGGTCAGTGTTGGGCCCCTGCAAGGCCTGGGAGGAAGTGGGAGACACTCTGGGCTACCGGGCAGGGTCCTGCCTCAATGCCAGAAAAAGGAAAAATGACAACCTTCTCCATGGGAGCTGAGGTGCAGGGCGGCCTGGGCAACTTGCTTCAAGTGACACCAAGCCTTTGAAGGACCATGCAGGCTGGAGACTGGGATTGTGTGGGCTACCTACAGCACATCTGGAACAGCCCACAGACCCTGGGTTCCAACTTGACCTCAGAGCTGCACCATCTTGGGAGGTCACCTATATTTGAATGGGGGATTCAGGAGCTAGAAGCCACAACACGAGGCAGGTTCCTATCCACTGACAGGCACCAGGGCACCAGGGCTGGACATCCCACACAACATGGCAGACCCTCACCTGCACCCCAGCCAGAGACAAACCCCACAGAAACTCTCCTTCCTGCCCCAGCAAGCTTGCCCCTGTGTCGGCCACATGGATTAGATTGTAAAGCAGGCGGCACCCCGATTCTGGAAAACTAAGCATTCACTGGGTATAGCCAGGTTGAGGCACAAGGTCTCAGTGTGCGGGTGTGTGCAGGTGTCAGTAGGCCAGGGGTGAACGGGAAACAAGGCCTGGATGTTTATGTAAAGTTAAAAGGTAACACAAAAGAACATCATGGGGTACTCATGCCAACCTGTGCCCAAACAGATCAAGGGCAGCAGGACAGCAGCAAGGAGAGGGCAGACACCCAGCAGCTATCTGAGGAGACAGGTTACTTCATATGTATTTGCAATGCTCACTTCTTAAGATTTTAAAAGAGGATTTAGAGCCAAGAGGAGGAACAGTTTTCAATTCAAGGTAGAAGAAGCATCAGTGTTTTAGTGCTCTCTGAATTTCTGGATTGTTACAATAAGGCCATGTAAATCCCGGTGTATTCGGCACAACCATGCCAGCTGTGGCACCTCAGCTCTCTGTATCCCACGGCATGCCTCCTGAGAGCCCCACCAGCAAAGAGGAAGGCTAGCCCTGGGCAGCAGAACAGAGACCTACTGGTTAGGCCCCTGGGGAGGCCAGGGTAGGGAGGAGGAAGGCCAGTGCTGTCACATGCAGGCAGCTGTGGGCTGTGACCAGGCCCTTCCACCATGCAGGGAGTTCACCCGGACCTAGTGCCAGGGACTGCAGCTTTAAATAAACTTGGACGCTCCACCTGGGGCAGGGACACCACACCAACTGTGCCCCAGGCATGGGCTGTCAACAAGCACCATGCCGGCCCCGAGGACCCTGCCTGGGTGCCTACTGACCACCCTACTCCCAACCATCCCTGGAGCAGGTGCCTGTGGGGCTCGGGTGGGGGTGGGGATGGGATGCCTCCCCCTCTGTCCCCATCACAGTAGCCCTAGGCCCCAAGTCCCTTCTGGCCAAGCACACCAGCCTCCCCACACCTCCGTCTGCTGCATGGGGAGGAAATGGCAGCGCCTCACCTCCTGTCACTGCCACCCTCTCAGCCACCACGTCTGAGGAGGTGGCAGTGGTAGGGGACCTAGTCCTGCACCAGGGGCTTCTTGGAGAATAAGGAGTCCAGGCTGGCCCTGACCACAGCAGAAACAGAAGGAAGGCCTGGAGGACTCTGGGGAAGAAGAGACCTCCTGCTGGCCCTTTCCCTCCCAGAACCAGACACTGGGATGGCTACCTAACCCTGGCCATCTTTCCCCACCACCCCTTGCCCCCAGGCCTGGACAAACCCCCGGCTCTGTCCAGAGCAGTGTCCTGGACCCCCAGTCTCCATTGGAAAAATCTCCCCGGCCTGAGACATGGCACAGAGGGTTGCTGGGCCCTCAGACCCAGGCTCCTCTAAGAGGGTCCTGACCCAAATCCAAACCCTCCCCCTCACCCCACAGGCAGGGAGAAGCAAGAACCCGCACCCCTGCGGCGGGTGCCCGCGGTTAACAGTGATCGGCATCCCCCGCCCACCACAAGGATGCACCGGGCGTTTTTTCAGCATATGAGAGAAAAAAAAAAAGCATCGGGCTTCCGTGGTGGATGTGTACGAGCGAAGCGCCAGCGCCCCCTCCACACGGGGCCAGGCGCGCGTGGGAGGGAGGTGGGGGTGGGGAGTGCTGGGACGCGGAGGAGTTGGGGTGCCTCCGAGGACAGGTGCAGCCACGCGGGTGCTCCCAGGAGACCTCAGGCCGAAGACAGGTTCCGGGCTTGGCTACGGACCCCAAGGAAGCTTCCCAAGCACCTGTTCCCACCTGCACGAGGCGTGAAGCCCCCGCGGTGCCCGGGTGACTCCCCCCCACACGCCCCGTGACCCGGTCCCCGAACCCCCCTTCCGGGTTCCAGAAGAATCGGAGACCCTCGAGCAGCCCCAGGACCCGACCCCCGACGCCCACGCGGCGCCCCCATGCACAGATTGGGTGGGAGCAGGGAGGGGGGACCGCGAATGCGTCACGTCTGCCCGCGCAGGCGACACCTGCTGCGGCCGCGCCACGCGGGTCCGGCCCGCCCCCGCCCCGGCCCCAGCCCCGGCCCGGCTGTGGCCCTGTCGCCTGTTCCCGGCCCGCCCGGCCCGCGCTTACTTGCCGATGTCCTCGTATAGCTGGTACTCGTCAGTGAAGCGGGTGCAGGTCACCGTGGTGGCCATGGCGGCGGCTCGGCTGCGCTCGGGCGGCGGCGGCTTGGGCTGCGCTCGCGGGCACGGCGGCGACACGCGCGCGGGCGCGGGGACACCTCGGCTCGCGGCGCCAGGCGGGCGGGGGCCGGGCGGGAGCGCACGCGAGATCTGCGCGCCGGCGGAGGGAGCGCGCCGCACACCTACGCGCGGGGCCGCGCCCGCACCGCACCGCGCACTCCGCTCCTCGATCCTGCGCCGCGCACCCTGCGTCCTGCACCGCGCACCTGTGCCTGCACCAGTACCCACGTTTTCCCTTCCCCTCCTGCATCCCACACTGATGCATCTGAGCCTGCACCCTACGCCCAAGACCCTGGACCCGTGCACTTCGCCACACGTGCCCACGAGCACCGCCCCCCAGCCCCATTGTGCCCTTACCCGTAGAGTCTGGCCTCTGCCCTCCCGCCTTTCTTCCCTGATCACCAGCTCCCCAGGGCAGCTGAAGGGAATGAAAGCCCTGCTAGGAGTGTCCTTCCTCCTCCAGACTCCTTCTGACCTTCCCGTCTTCATCCTTCCAGCACCCTCAGTCCCCGCCTCCCAGCCTGGCCCAGAGCACCCCCCAGGTGGGTCCCTCCCCAGTCACCATCCTTCCCTTTCCTCTCCTGCCTGGAGGGCTGCGGGATTAAGGTCCCAGCCATGGATACGGAGAACAGGCCAAGCAACCTTGAGCCAGGAAGACAGGTGCTGCCCACCAGGCCTGGGAAGGGGGATACACTCTTGTCCTTCCAGCCTGTAGAAGGCTCCACACTCCCTCTAGTCCTTCTCAAGCCCCTCTTGAAAGTGGCAGAGCAGGACAGAGGCAGGGCCTGCTCAGTGTCCCAGGATAACCTCCCAGGTGGGTCCCCACAAATCATCTCTGCTGCTGCTACCCCCAGGGCAAATCAGGGCCTGTCTGCCCAGTACAGGTCCCACTGGGGTGCTTTGGCCCTGAGTTGCTTGGGGAGGAATTAGCCATGAGCAGATCCCTGCTCCAGGTGGCTGCAGACTGGCTTACACCATAACACACATGGAAACAACATGGCTAGAGGAAAAGGGACACACAGTAAAATGTGGGTGACAAGCTGAAGCCCCTAGCTGAGAAGGCTGGACCAGACAGGAGAGGGAGACCACTGTTTTTCCTCAGTGCCAGGCCCAGACTGATCATGCCATCCCTCAGAAGGGCTCTGGGCCATCTTGGCAGAAGGAGAACCCCAGCCGTCCTGGCAGGCCCAGGGCAGGGTACTTGAGACCCCAAATTTGCTCTTGGGTGTGTCAGACCCTACAGGGGCCCCCAGCACCTGGAGCACCTGTATCACACCCTTTCTCCCTCAAGAAGGGGAGGAGGCCAGCCCAGGGCAGAATGCAATCAGCAAAACAGAACAAAACTGAACCCTCAGTAAATCGGCTCTTTCTAGAGTGTCGAGGTCTCACACCCGTGTGTGTACACTCCCGACACTCACACATACAGGTTCCTGTGGCTCCAGGAAGGATACTGCTGCCTTTGTGGAGGAAGGGATCTTTAGTGAGGTCACCTTTCCAAGAGCAGGGAAGTTGCCCAGGTCCAGCTACACTAGAAGTTGGGTAACTTGAGGTACATGTGGAGGCCTGCTGTACCCTGGCTCCTCCCTCTTTCCTCTCCTGTTAGCACTTGGGCCTCACAGCCTCTCCTCTGGACAATCCTTAAGGCAAGATATGGAGCTGCCCAATCAGGGCAGAAAGGCCAGGCGCTACCACAAGAACCATGTTGTCCCCGCCCAGGATGAAAGGGCCCACTGTCCACCCCCAGCCTGAAAGGGCTCTTCACCCAGACTGAAAAGGTACCCCACTGTGACTCTTCTAGCCCCACTCCCCCTCTCCCATCCATCCCTCTGACTTGGGGAAGGGCCCTTCTCACCCAACCCTGTGTCATCTCTGCTCCCCCACCTTGTCCTTTCTAGCTCTTTCGTAAGCAAGGAGGGCTCTCCCTCCCAGGTGGCAGCTGGGGTGGTTGTGGGGAATATCAGTTCTGGGAGGTTATTGTTAGGACAGTCACCATGGCAACAAGCATCACATCTGCAGAGCCAAAAGTGCTGCACATGGGGCTCCATCTCCCGAAGAAAGCCACAGCCTTCCTCCCCTGCCTCAGGGGCTGCTATCTTGCGCAGGAGGGTCACCTCTCCAGGCCCAGGTGTCTGCCCAGGAAGGCGGACTTCACTGACCTTGCACCATCTGGACCTGGACATGGCAGCCCAGCTAAGGCCCCTGGCAAGCATACGAAGTGGCAGTGATGGTATGGTGGTTACAGTGTGCATGGAGATGGTGGTAATGGTGGTGGTGTGGTGGCAGTTGTGGTGATGGTGGTGTCATGGCAGTGGTGGTGATGGTGGTGCTGATGGTGGTGATGTTGATGGGGTAATGGTGATGGTGAAGGCAACGGTGGTTATGGTAATTGTGGCTGTGATGATAGCAATGGTGGTGAATATAGAGAAGAGGAGGAAGAGGTACTCACTCATTAGATCTCTACAGTTTTAGAAAGTCAATAAGCCCGACCTGGTGCACTCTGAGACGATTTCAAGTTCAAGGCCAGCCTGGGCAACTTAGCAACTTCGTGAGAACTTGTTTCAAAATTTATTTTATTTTATTTTAGAGACAAAGTCTTGCTCTGTAGTCCAGGCTGGTCCTGAACTCACTTTGTAGCCCAAGCTGGCCTAGAACCCACGGCAATCCTCCTGCCTCAGCTTCCTGAGTATTGGGGTTACAAGTGTATGCCACCACATCCAGCTTTTGTGGTGCTGGGAACATCTCAGGGCCTTGAGCTTGCCAGGCAAGTGCTTTAATCACTGAGCTATTCCTCCAGCCCCCCAAATTAAAAAAAAAAAAAAGGCTGAGGAGGCAGCTCAGTAGCTCAGTATGAAAGTTTTGGGCTCAATCCCCAGTACCACAATAAGTAAATAAATCATAAATGAGAACATAAAAAAAAGGTTGAAAAGCCAGGCATGGTGGTGCTCCCCCTCCCCCCGCCCCGTGTAATCCCAGCACTTGGGAGACTGAGACAAGAGGTTTGCTGCAAGTTCAAGGCCAACCTGGGCTACATAGTGAGTTTAAGAGCAGGACCAGCTTAGACCACAGAGTGACACCTGTATCAAAAATAGAAAGGAAAGAAGGAAGGAAGGAAGGAAAGAAGGAAGGAAGGAAGGAAGGAGGGAAGACAGATGGTAGGAGCTGGAGGAAAGGCTCAGTGGTGCTAAGTCAAGCACTAAGTACCCGAGTTTGATTTCCCAGCACCACATAATCTGGGTGTGGTGGTGCATGCCTGTAATTCAACACTCAGGAGGCTGAAGCAGGATGATTGCCTTGAGTCCAAGGCCAGCCTGGGCTCCATAGCGAGTTCAGGACCAGCCTGGGCTACAGAGTGAGACCCTGTCTCAAAAAAAAAAAAAAAAAGATAGATGGATGGTAAGGACTGAGTACCCTCTACTATGTGCCAAGGCTAGGCCTCCCTGGCCTCCTTGGCCTCCAGGGCCTCCCTGGCCTCCCTCAGCTTCAGGAACACAAGATTTTAAATTTCAGGGCATAAAAAATAATTTAATAAATAAAAATTAAATAAAAATTTCAAGACATAGAAAGTTTGAGAACACTGGTGGTTTTTTTTTCCCCTTTGTGTTTTTGTCTCATTTCATCTTCTGCCTGTGAACTTCGAAAACACTGAGCATTGGGTTCTCGTTTGTGGGGAGAAAGTGACCAAGGCCTCCTTGGGATGATCTGGGTGAGACAGAGTAGTGGCTAAGGGCTCTGTGAGGAAGTGGCCTGAGACCCAGGCCCGTGGCCCCGCACTCAGAATTGGAGGAAGAGGATATCTGTAATGAAGACATGCGCAGTAGGGCTGTTTATATCCAGAGAACTGGCACCGATTCAGATGGTCCCCGCAGGGGTCCTGCCCAGCAGAAGTAGTGGCACAATGAAGGGATGCTGGCCATGTGGTTGCAGGGAGGGTCTGGGCACCTGCATCTGCCCCCAGCACCAGTGCTGAGATGGCCGGCTGCCCCATGGGCAGGGGGGCCTGAAAGGACCAGCCTGGGCAGTGTTTCTGAGGGCCTCCCATAGGGCAGTACCAGCACAGGGGAGACTCAGAAAGGCTCAGGTTCCTGCTGGCAGAGAGTGCCATGCCAGGATGGGCACTGAGAAGAACACTGCTCCAGGTGGTGCTCAGCTAACCACCCTGGTGTGGAAAGTCACTCCCAGACCTGATGACAGGAAACTGTCCTCAAGCAGGACCTGAGGTGACAGTGACAGCCCAGCTCCCAGTGCTTTTTTAAAATTTTGAGACATGGTCTCAGTAAATCACTAAATTGCCCTGGATTTTTTTTTTTTTTTACAGTTACCTTTAAAAGAGTAAGGAAGATCCCTCCTACTCCTAGGACAAGATCTGAATAATCCTAATCTTCTAAAATGCGTTGAAACTTACGGATGAACCACACAGTCAGCTCTCAAGACGCTCTGCCCACGTGAGCCTGTGAGGCTGAGTGCCCAGGTTAAGCCACGTGGTTTTCAGACCTTCTGACAGAGCCTCTGGCCTGCGGTCCTTCCATTTGGTATGGGCAGTCTCCCGCTACCATTGCCAGTTTTTTTCTATTTCCCCTTTTAGCGTTGTCAGTTTTTACTTTGTGTGCTGCGAAGCTATGTTATTAAGCTCAGATGAAATTTGAAGTGGTCTATTTCTGGTGAGCCACCCTTTTACCACTGGGCTGTGTCCCTCCTTACCCACTTCCTCAAGGTCTGTTTTATCTAACCACAGCTCAGCTCTGAGGTGTCACTGAAAAAATATAGTCAATGTTTGAAAAGTTTTTTTTGCGACAGGGTCTGACTCTGTGATCCAGGCTGGTCCTGAATTCACTATGGATCCCAGGCTGACCTCAAATTCATGGCGATACACCTGCCTCAGCTGTCTGAGCAATGGGATTACAGGGGTGTGCCGCCACACCGGGCTGCTTTGTATGTGGTGCTGGGGAAATGAACCCAGAGCTTTATTCACAGTAGGCAAGGAGTAACCACTAGCTCCACCCAGAGTATTCCAAGGAAGACCTCCACTTGGGGTGGGAAAGACACAGTACCAGCATGGCTAAAGACGGAGACAGGCACACAGACCTCCCTGTGGTGGGTCGCCAGGTCCTAACAAGCCGAGCCTCATCCTCCAAGTTGTCCCACGCTTTGCTGAGGAGTCTCGTGTGCTCCAGGAAGTGGTACCCACACCTGCTGCCTCCACTCAGCTTCTCTGGCCTTGGGTCCTCTGCTTCTCCTGGAGGCGGATTTCAATTCAAAAGCTTCTCCTCCAATAACCTGTAACACGAGGGTGACTCTTGAGAGTCCTGCGATTCTTTCCAGGAGACCTGAGTGTGGCTGTGAGGATGTGCCACATGTGGGACATCTCCTACCCTTCACATCCAGCCTCTGCACCCTTCTATAGAACACATCTCCTGTACCCATGTGTAGTTTAACTACTCTGCTTTCATTCACCCTATTTTAGTCTTTTGTTTAGAATATTCAGTCCATTCGCATTTAAGGTAACTCCTGATATATTCTAGCTTGCATCTACTATGCTACTATGTGAATTTTTTTCTATTTATATACACTGTATGTTTTTTTCTTTCTTTCTTTCTGGAACTGGGGATGGAACCCAAGACTTCCCATTAAATTCCATCCCCAGGCTATTTTTGATTTTTGATTTTGAGACAGTGTCTCACTAAGTTGCTAAGTTGCCCAGACTAGGCTTGAACTTGGAATCCTCCTGTCTCAAACTCCTAGTGTGTGGGGATGACAGGACTGTGCCACCATCCCTGGTATGATCATGTATTTTGATGCTCTAAAGATTTTAATTTTGTATTTATTTTTGAAACAGGGTCTCACTCTGTAGTCCAGGCTGGCCCTGAGCTCACTATGTAGCCCCGGCTGGCCTGGGACTCACAGCAATCCTCAGCCTCAGCCTCCAAAGCACTAGGATTACAGGCGTGCATCACCACACTCCATTAAGGTGCTAGGGAAATGAGACCAGGCCCTTGTGCATGCTAGGCAAGTGCTCTAACCAGTGAGCTATGCCCCAGCCCCTAGTGAAGAGAACATTCTAACTGTAGTAGAGAGGGCTAAGTGACTGTGAGTGCACAGGCAGCACAGACTGCGTGCTCCACTGTTGTGATAAGACCTCAACAAAGCTGTTATTAAAGGGAGCAAACAAAAGAACAGCTGGCAGCCTATACTGGGGGCACAGCCCTGCCCCTGCCCCTCGGCGGCGGGACAGCTGCCCCAGAGCCCTCCCCTTTGCAGCACCAGGTCACACTCTGGATTAAACAGCAGCCCAGGCTCTGCCCTCTTGTGCACAGCGCCATGTCTCAGGGAACAAGGGGTCTTCATTCATAAACTGTTCCCCACCTCAGCCTCAGATCTAGATCTACTGTCGCCTCTTTAATCCCAGCAAATTAACCACAAGATGGAAAAGGCCACTGAGACAATATAGGCGCTCAGCTCTCCTCTTGGCAGTGAATGAAGCTTTGAGGGAAGGGCAGGAGCCCTAGCAGCCCAGCAGCTCGTGGCAACAAGCCCAGATGAGGCCCAGCTACTCCTCTTCTTCCTTTTCCTTTGTCTTTCTGGTGTGAGCGCACATGCACAGGGGTGGGTGGTACTGGGGATCCAGCCCAGGGCCTTCATGCTGAGGTACAACCCCAGCACATTTTTTGAGTTTTTGATTTTGAAACAGTGTCTCCCTAAGTTGCTGAGTCTGACTCAAACTTGTAATCCTCCTATCTCAACCTGCCAGCATGCTGGGTATTTCAGGCCTCCATTGCTGGGTCTGGCCAGCTCTCCCTTGAGTCTCCCTCTGGGTGACCCTGTGGGTCCCATTGTGGCTGGCTGCATGAAGCTTCCGTGTGGGTGTTGGATGTGGGAGTGCAAGGGTTTTTCTCCATGGAGCACAGTACCAAGAGCTGTAGGGATCCACTGTGTTCTACATACACAAGGTGGTGGGGCTTGGACAAGGGCTGGCATCCTCCTGCAGGCACTGCTGGGGACAACGGGGTAGCACCCTGGTGGTCTGCCTTGGCACAAGATGTCCCCAGCAGCAGGCAGTGAGAACTGGGTTTGGCACATCGGCTTAAAGGTCCCCAGATGTCACTGAGACCTCAGATAGGAGTTCAGGGCTGGAGGCTGCTGAGCTGCTGCTACTGCCATGTGAGCCCTGTGGCCTTCCCTCTTGAGGCCCCAAGGGTAGAGCCTCCTCTGAGGTTCCACCTCTACCAGGCTGCCCCAGGAAGCAGGCGCAGGACCTGGAGTCCTCCAAGGTCATGAAGATCAATGGCAAATGCCTGGGCATAACAGCACAGGTCTGCGATGCCAACTACACACGAGGCTGAGGTGAAAGGATCATGAATTTGAGCCCCACCTGGGCAAATTAGTGACTTAAACAAGACCCTGTCTCAAAATCAAAGATTAAAAGGGCTAGGGACATAGACAGAGGTGAGTGGCTGTCTAGCGTGCATAAAGCCCTGGGTTCCATCTCCAACACCACAGAAGAACAGAGGAGGAGAGGCCTGTGAAGCTTGCCTGGGGGGCTGGGCCCATCAGGTCTTGGGTCCCTGGCCTCTGCCATCTACAGCCCTTCCTTTGGCTGGCTGATATGGCCAGCTGCGGATCACTGACCTGCAGCCTTGGTCCTCACCCGCACAGACATCAGCTGTGTAGGCCATGTGTCCCCTAACTGAAGCCACTTGGGGCAGTTGTGACAGTGCAGTGGCCACATTTCCCTGGAAGGGCTTCTTGACGCTGTTTCCTATGTAGGGACACACACCCCTCCCGTTTGTGCTCCTCCGGGGCCACCCTGCTCCAGCCTGTCCCCATGGGCCCATCCAAGGCCCAGGTACCCCGACTCCATGTTCACCCTTCCCCTGCTGGGCTAGGATCCAGATCTCTGGGGTTCCATGTTGGGCTGGCTGGCTGGGGGTGGGTCACCCTCAGCCTGCCCCACCCCAGAGCAAGCTACTCCTGCAACAACCCCCTGCCCCCAAGCTTCCCCCAGACCTCGAGCCACAGGCTGAGTCTGACTCCCCAGAAAAGCTGTTCAGCCAAACTTAGCACAGAACATGGCTCAGAGAACTCTACCTAGCAACAAGATTAGCAGCTGAGCTTGTGGAGGGTATTTTTATCTCCTAGACGTAGCAGCTGAGAGAAGTAGCAGCCCCCTCCTGCCTGTGCTACCCGTTCCTGGGGTGCTGCCCCCTCCTAGGCTTAGGGGTGGGGCAGGGGGCACAGATCTCTGCCCAGAAAGCTGGGAGCCCAGAGGAAATCATTGGTTCTTGGTCCCTGAGGAAGTAACATCAAGGGCTTCTCCTCATCCCAGGACCTTTGCATATCCCATGCTAGCCCCTAGGCACCTGACACACTATAGCCCTCCACACAGAGAGCTCCAAGAGGCCAGGGCTTCAGCTTCTCCTGTGTCCATGGGGGAGTCCTGGGAGCTACATGACCCTCAGGCTCTGCTCTCCTAGCTCTCATCTGCCTACCTCTCCCCAGCTCTGTAGTACAAGAACCTTGGGTAAGTCTTTGTGTGGACTGCTGGCCACCAAACTGCCCTCTTAGAGCTATTCTTATTCTGTGATAATTTTTATTTTTATTTTTTCCTATACTGGAGATTGAACAGAGGACATTTGTATTGAGCTGCATTACAGCCTTTTTAAAAAAATTTGTTTTCAGACACGGTCTCACTCTGTAGCCTGGGCTGGTACTGAACTGTCTAGCCCAGGCCTGCCTTAGACTTGGCAATCCTCCTGCTTCAGCCTTGAGTGCTGGGAAGAGGGGCGTGCAACACCATGCCTGCTTTATGTAGTTCTGGGGAATCAAACATGTGTGTGTGTCTCACACATTGGCCTGTTGCACACTGGTGTCAGCCGTAGTGGTAGCATGGGAGGAACCGGCCTGGGCTGGGGGGATCTCTGTGTACTCTCATTTCCTGGCTGCTGCGAGGTACCTGAGGGCCACCTCTGAGTCCTTCTGGCAGCGCTGCAGGGCCCTAGTCCCTCGAGTCTGGTGAGGTCAGGGATCACCTCAGATCAGGACCCACAAGGACACAGAGGCAGCTGGGCAATGTCCCCTGGGCAGTGCTCACTTACCCAAAAGATGGGACTCTGAGAAAAAGCCTTTATCTCAGCACACAGAAGAGCCCAGCTCAGTGGTACAGATATATAATCCCAGCACTTTGGGAGGCTGAAGGAGAAGCATTGCTTGCTCAAGTCCAGCCCAGGCAATTAGTGACTTAATGAGACCTTGTTTCAAGATCAAAAACTTTAAAAATGGACTGAGACTACAGATCAGTGTGAAGGCCCTCGGCTCAAAAAATAGTAACATAAAAGGAGCATAGTATGCCTCTATTCCAGGATTCAGGAGGCTGAAGCAGGAGGCTCTCCATGATTCAAGGGAGCCTGGGCTACACAGTAAGACTGTCCCAAACAAAATTCAAACACAGGATGCTGAGGAGCTGGGCAGAGAGACCCTGGGGAAGCTCTCGTACAGGAAGCTACTTAACCTTCGGTGTTTATTCCACTTAGCATGGCTGTCTCAAGGTGCATCATTTTCCTGTAGGCGACTCAAATGTATCCTACCTGGGGCTGGAGGAATAGCACAGTAGTTAAACGACAGGGCTTGCAAGTGCAAGGCCCTGAGTTCAACTCCCCAGTACCACACACAGGTGGGCGTGGTGGTACACACCTGTAATCCCAGCACTCAGGAGGCTGAGGCAGGAGGACTGCCAGAAGTCTAAGGCCAGCCTAGGCTTCATAGTAAGTTCAGGACAGCCTGGACTACAGAGCAAGACCCTGCTTCAAAATAAAGTATCCTTCTTTGTGGGAGAGTAGTATTCCACCATATACATATAGCCCATTTTCTTTACTCATTCATCTGAGGGTAAGCCAGCACACAGGTCACTTTACAACCTGGCTACTGTGACCTGTGCTGTGTGTACTCAACATGTGTAGATCACTGTAATATGGTGCCTTTAACCTTCAGGAAGATGCGCAGATGAGGTAGAACTGGGTCAAGTTTGACTCTGAGTTTCTTGAGGAATCTCCATAGTTTTGCCCAGGAGGACACCTGTGAAGGTGGAGACAGCTCCCGGAGGCTGGGCCTACGGCAGGCAAGCAGGCAGGCAGGCAGGCAGCAAAATCTACACTGCAAAAATGACAAGACAGGGGAAACCCAGACGTTGTCCACTGGAGCAGAGAGAAGGCTGTGGGCCTCTGGCTTCCTGGCCACTCTAAGGCTGTGTAGCAGGTTCAGAGTGCTAACTCCAGGTCTCAGGGTGCTGGGGTCTGCCCTGCCTGGGCCCCCTGGGGGGGGGTCTTATGAGCAGGAGCACCAAGCCCAGCAGGACAGAGCCCAGGCCCCACCCAGGTGCCTTGACACTTTATCATCAGGGACTCAAGCTTTCTATTCTGTACACAGCCTTAGGAATCCCACAGCTGGTCCTGGGATGTCAGTGTACAGGAGCAGGGGGCCCATGCCCTGGGATTTCTGACCGTGAGGGCAAGTGACGCTTTGGGGTGGTGATCTAGGGGTACAGGACCCAGCAGGGGCAGTCTGTATGGCAAGGGCACCTAGCCGTGTCACTGATGTCTGTAGACACCAGGGCAGGTTGTCATTTTCACATCAGAGCACAAGTCACCTGCTGAAGAGAATCCGTCAATCCCACCACTGTGTCTCTACAGGCTGCCACCCAGACTGTCCCCCAATCCCTGCAATCTCCATTATTCGCTGTGGACCCTGGCCAGGTGACATAGCTCTTTCATCCTAGCATTCATTAGGCAAGGCTGAGGCAGGAGAATGGCAAGTTCCAGCCCGGTTTGGACAATTTAGTGAGATCCCATGATCCCATTTCAAAAAAAAAAAGAAGGCTGGAGATGAACCTCAGCTCAATTCACCTTAACCACCTCTCCTGAGGCCTGGTGGGGAGGGGGAGTGGAATGTGTGCTGTCATGGTCAACACACATGGCAGTGGGACCCTGAGGCTTGGACAAGGGGACCAGGGAGGAGAGGGGTGTGGAGGGCAGGGCCTCAGGGACGCTTGTTGTGGTGGCAGTGGGGACCAGAGGAAGAAGCCAAGCTCACAGGAGGGGCACCAACTCACTGTAGGACTCATGGGTGTCTTGAGGACATTGAGGGGAAGGTGCGCCGACCAAGAGTACAAGTACTTGTACAAGTACAGATGGCTCTCCCTGGACAACAGAATGGGACCAGACTGTCCCATCAATGGATGACATCACTGGACTTCTGGTGGTAGTCAGTGTGGTTGCAAGCTGCAGGGGACATTTAAATCTGAATAATTCCAGGCAGAGGACTAGGCCTCAGACCTAGGGCAACACAAGCAGCCAAGTCTGGTGGTGGGCCTGGCCTGTGGTTCCAGGGTGTTGCCAGGACCCCACCTGGGATACTGGTCCTGTTCCTCCAGTGGACAGGAGAGGCAGCAGAATGTGGGGGGACACAGGGGACACAGCCATGGGAAAGCCACGGGTGTCACCAACTCAAGGGGCAGGCCTGAAGTGAGAAAATTCCCAGGGGTGCTCTGGAGTGACAATGCCACCTCACCTACTTCTGCTCTGCAGAACCCAAAAGACCCTGCCCTTCTCCCAGCTGTCTTTGGATTGTAGCCTCTGTCACAGCCCAGGCCTTGCCCAAGGGCAAGTGAGCTCAGCAGGCAATTAGAGGGATAGCACCAAAGGGCCCTGAGGTCTAAGCCACTCTCCCACTCTATACTCTGGGAAGAGGGCACTGGGCTCCAAGGCCTGCAAACCATAGCCTCCAAAACAGGGCCTCACCTGTAACCCTTGGTGACAAGTGCTCGAACTGTAGTTGGGCCTGGTAGTATAGGCTAGTCACCCAGCACTCTGGAGGCTGACGCAGGAGATCTCAGGTTCAAGCCCAGCCTGGGCAACTTGGCATGACCCTGTCTCAAAACCAAAAAAATAGAAATGTGCTGGGGTACACCTCGATGTGAAGGTCCTGGGCTCATCCCCAGCACGCACCCCACGCCTGCCCCCACCAGAACCGGCCTGACATATCATTTACAGCTCTGCTCATCTTTTCCCTCCGTAACAGAGGATGGGGTTCTGAGAACTGTGCTTAAGGTTGCAAGAGAAGCAATCCCAGGACCACCATGTCACACATGGACCACAATGGTTTAAATACACATTTATTGCAAACCAATACACAGTGGCTGGAGCTGCTTCACAGGCTAGGTACCTGCTCTCCAGGCCCCAGACAAGGGGACAAGTCTCCCCACTTTCCTGGACCTCCGCTGGTAGGGCTTAGTGGCCGAACTGCGGCTGTTGCATCTACAAAGAGAAAACAAGCAGCGCAGCTCGGGAGGTTGGTCGCAGAGACACATCCCTGGGTGTGGGAAGGACGCAAGGCCGGGAGCAGGCACCAGGACTGGGACTGGCCGGACGGCTGCCCCATGGCCAGCACCCAGTAGCATTCCTGGACGCAGAGTGATTGCTGTGAAGCCAGGCAGGATGGGTGACAAAATCAACACAAAAAATAGTCTGGCAGAGGAAGACAAGTCACCATGGACAGACAATTCCAAGTCCCCAATGTGGAGGCAGGCATGGGAGGGACAGTAGTGGCCACAGAGAAGACAGGGACACGGGGGACACACAATACACATGCACCCTGGGCATTTCCTGTCATCAATACACAAACCCCAGGGATCTTGGCAGAAGCAGCTTCCTCAAGACTATGGGAGATGACAGAGCACTGCTTCCTAGACTGGATCACCACCTTAGTAACCAGACCTGTCATGAACATCAGACCCCAGGGCCCTGGCACTCCCAGGAACGGCACGTATGCTAGGAGCCACCACTGGGTCCCCACAGATGAGGGTAGGGCCGGCAAGGGAGGTCCTGCAACTGGGCCCTCAGGGATAGCCTATGGGCAGCTCTCTTCCCTGTGCAGGGAGCCTCCACATCTTGCTGAAGAAGGTTCAAGGTTCAGGGACCTAAGATGTGCCATGTCTATGCTCCAAGGTTGACAACCAGGAGAGGGACAGGGCTCCAACTACAGCACAGAGGCCCCTGTGAGTCCCTGATCCCCGTTAGGTCTTCACAGCCTGGGGAGGCTGGTCTGCTGCCATGATGAGGCATGGGTGAGGGGCTGCCACAGTAATGTCTGGGGCCAGCGGGACAGGCTGGGAGCTCTGGGGGAAGACAGTCCAGGGCCCTGCACAGAGGTGGCCCCCCAGGGGACTCTGCTACAGTAGGACAGTAGGACAGTGTGCCTTTGTCCCCCACAGACTCCCCACTCTCGGGGCCCCAGGGTCAAGGTAGCCCAGGGCCTATGGTGATGTGATCTGAAAGTGGGTTCCTTCCTGGCCAGACTCCCACAAGAGCTCTTATGGGGACACAGTGTGCCAAGTGGTAGCACCTGGGCCCAGCCACCTGCATGAGAACCCTGGTGAGACAGAGTAGTCACTGCACACTGACTCCACTGCCAGAGCCCAAGTTTCATTCCGCCTTCTAGGACATGCCAAGAGCAAAGCCAGCACATCACAGAACAAGACTAATGGGAGATCAAGGGTCAGGCTCTCCTAGCTGCCCTCCCCACTCACCCTACGCAAGCCCCCAGAGCCACCCCCCTCCAACTAGCCTGGCCGCACTGGAGCCAAAATTTTCCTACCCCAGCCAGTAAGAAGCAAGGGAACAGCAGACACAGAGGGAAGGAAGCAGCCACAGCGGCTGGTGCTACAGAGACGGAGCCAGATGGTTCAGAGCTGCTGGGACATGTCCCTCCTGTGACTCAGCCCAACGGCAGCCCACAGCACTGGCCCCGCACCCTCAAAAGTGTGGAGGTGCAGGGTCAGGGAAGTGACTGGTGTGGGGAAGCACACGGAGGCTGAGGGAGTAGCTGAGGACAAGGGCCGTCTGTCTGTCCGTCCCATCCTGGCACTAGAACTGCACAGCCCCTGGGGAGATGTTGAACATGGCCGGGTCGAATCTTTGGCCTCGAAAGGGTGAGCCTTCGGCATCCCACCCCTTCTTCAGCATCTCATGGACTTTCTATAAACAGAAAACAGAGAAGTTAGAGAGGACATGACCACAGACAGTGTATGACCTCTACTAAATAATGCCCCACAGCCTGACTCTAGCCTGTGCAGGCTTGGGGCAGTGGCCCACTTTTGTCCATTCTCTACCAGGGCCTCTGCCAAACTCCAAAGGCCCAAAGGTCGAAGGGTCCACTGGAGACACACTGAGGTTCACAGAAGGTTTCCAGCCACTCCAGGCACACATGACCGAGCCATACAGATGAGTCCCCAGATCCCCACCCCCAACCCAGGACACTGTGAGCAAGCCATGCAGAGCACTCCCAGACTCTCCTGGGACACCATGGCCAAGCTGTGCAGATGGGTTTCCAGCACCCTCTTCCAAGGGAGGAAATTCACTCATGCCATGACAGGATATGCACGTTTGTACTAGGATGTGACATGGAGCCCAGAATGTCAAGCCCTGGCCCTGCGGCCAGGACACCCTACTGCTTTTCTGGGACATGACCAGAGCTAGTCACTTTGTTTCACCCTAGAACTGCAGAGCCACCAGGATTGGGAGCAGAGCTAGGCAGGGTGGCTGTGCCCTGCCCCTGCAGGCATCCCCAGGAATAAGAAGAGCTCTCCTTGGAGACCTGTTCACAGCCAGAGGCCACTACTACCCCAGGCCCATGCACACAGTCCCAGTCCCTTTAGCAGAGCCCAGCAGTGCTGCCTTCACAGGTGTGCTTCTTCGCTCATTGTGAAAGTGGGAGGGTTCCTCCAGGCAGTGCCTGGGGGTGGGGTCAGGCCCCAAAGCCGTGCCATGTCCAAGGAGGAACTAGGATGCTTGGTGCATTTGCCACAAGGCACTGGGAAGCAGGTCAGTGAGGGGGTCACTCTGCATGGCCCCACACACTACCAGTCCTGGGCTCCTGGCATGAAGACTCCAGGCCCCTCACTTTGAGTGGGGACACATGTCCCTGGAGGGTCATGAGGCCAAGCCTGCAGGGGAATGGACTCAACTTGAGCAGGGTCTCTAGACAACAGTACCAAACAACTCAACACAACCTCTAGATCACAGTCTCCAGTCCACCCAGCCTTGGTACAGCTTCTAGGCCATAGTCCCCGATAATTCAGCCTCAGTGCACTCTCTAGAGCAGTCTCTAGATCACAGTCTCTAGATGACTCAGCCTTGGCAGTCTCTAGACCATGGTCTCCCTTGGCGCAGTCTCTGGACTACAATCCCAGATGACTTGGCCTCAGCACAGTCCCTAGACTACAGTCTCTAGAACTACAAGGCTATTCTTGGGGGTTGTGGGAGCAGGGGTTCACTGTCCTGTCCTGGGCTCCCAGTGCTGGGCCACAGGCTATAAGCACTAGGCCAGGCAAGCCTCCGCAACCAAGGTCACAGAGACCTTGTGCTCCATGCTAGGCAAAGCCCCAACCAGACAACCCACTGTAGTACCCTCCTAGCAAGTTGGCCCTGCACAGGCCTGAGGGCTGCAAGTGAGTACATGTGTGTGGCGGGGTGGGGTAGGAGATTCCCACACAAGCAGGAGGCCAGAACTTCCTGGCAGCCGCCTTGGGTTGTAAGGGGCAGAATGAGAATCCCAGGAGCCCCAGGAAGGGAGACAAGGTGGCTGCTTCCTGCATAGGACCACCAGGAAGACTGTAATGCCAGGCCAATGACTCTGGGGACTGGGAATGAGGGGTGGTACTTCTAATCCTGGAGGCTGACAGGGACCAACACACGTTGGGAAAACACATGGTTCTTTCCAGTACAGCCTGCTCCTCCTCATCCACAGTGGCCATGGAGCGCTCCTTGTTGATTTTGTCAATGTCAATGTGCCCTAGGGCTTCACCAAGAACAGAGGGAAGAGTGCAGGAAAGTCAGTAAGATGGAAGAAGGGGGAGAGAAGAGGCAGGGAAAGGGCAGTTCCCGGGCAGCCATGTCCATGTGTGTTTATTCTAACTCATGTGTCCTGCAGATGGAGTCCCAGGAACCTGAGGGCCAGAGGACAGCAGCTTCAGGTCAGCACAGCTTCTCCCGTGCCACACAGAAAGGTCTCCATAAGACTCACCAGGACTGACAAAAACCACAGTCATGTCCCCCTTTAGTGCTCCCGCCACAGAGACACAGCTCTAGCCTCTGGGAAGCGAGAATGAGCCATCAGTCTTATTTCCTCTGTTCTACGGTGGCCAGATGGTGGCTGAATTGCTCCAGCCACCAGGAGAGTGATGTTCTACACTCTTTACCATAACTCCAGGCGACGTGGGAACATGTCAGCCTTTCTGCAACCTTTACGGAGCAGGTGAATCCCACAGGTCCACTCAGAGGGTAAAGGTGATAGAAGTGGCACAGGCCAACACAGTGGGAATGGACAATGGCAGCCACACAATCCACTGTGCACACCCCCCACTGAGCTCCCACTGATTGTCCCCCACAAAGCCAGTAGGATGACCGTTTGTTATTGGGAACAGACAAGGTGGTTAGGGCAAGAGTCAAGGTCTGGGGCTGAGCTGAGTAAAATATGCAAATCTCAAGGGCTCAGAAACTCAACTCCCTCACAGCAGAGGCAGACCCTCGTCCTGGGGCAGGACACTCCTGTAAGGACAGATCCCTGTGCCCTCCTGAGGCGGCTCCAATGCATGGTGCCCAGGGTGAAGGTGGGATAACCCATGACCCACAGAGAGGCTCCTTCCAGAGGCCAGGCTGGCCACACAATCACAGTGGACTCTGGGGATAGCCTGTGCCCCAACACCATGCCCGACCTACTCACAGGCATGTGGGCGGCACCATAGAGCAGCTTCTTCTCCCTGCACAGTCCCTAGAACTATTAGAAGAATGGGAGTATGGACATGGTCACCTAACCCATCCCATCTTGAGTGGGTCCCCACCAGGCAACTGGTTGCTCTGCACCATCCTCTCCACCCCTCATCTACCATGGGTGGAAAAAACACAGGCTGCGAGACGCCACAGGACACCCTTCGAGGCCCCACTCCCATGCTCTGGGCTCAGGCACAAGAATGCACCCCTGTCCACACACAGGAGACAGGAGAGAAGAGCAGTGCAGGGGAGGTGGGCCTGAAGCCCCTCCTCCCAGGTCCCAGGCCCCTCAACCCTGGCCTGGATGCCATACCAGCTCATGGCTCTGAGGCTTGCCCTGCAGCTTCTGATGGTAATCGAAGGTGAGTCTGTCCAGTACAGCCTGCTCCTCCTCATCCACAGTGGCCATGGAGCGCTCCTTGTTGATCTTGTCAATGTCAATGGGCTCTTCACCTTCCAGGATGGCGCTCCACCAGTACTCACCCACCTTGTTCAGGCTCACCTGCAGGTGGTGGGGATATAGTCAGAAAGGGTGCTGGCATGTCCACAGGCTGACCAGCAGGTGGCAGGGACAATCAGAGAGGGTGCCGGGATGTCCCCCACATCTGCTGGGGTTGGGCCTACAGAGCTGGGGTTGGGGTCAGAGGAGAACTAGGTGATACCCCACATGGTCAGGGGTTATGGGTACACATGGCAGTAAGGACAGTGACTGGGGGACTCTGGGAGCCTCATCCTAGTCCTTGCCACTCTGTCCTAGGGCTATGAGGAGAAGGGCATGGAGTCCTCAATAAGGGTCTGGCAGGGGAGGAGGCAGTAGCCACTGTAACGCAGAGCAACAGCCACATGTACCAATGAGGGTAAAGCCATCATGACTCATGGCCAGAAGCAGTCCACAGAAGGTCACCACTGGCATAGACACAACCCCTCACCTTTTGTCTGAGCCCCCACTGGGAGGCAGATCCGCCGCTGGGAAGGCAGACCAAGCCCAAATAGCAGGAAGGTAGCATCTGTCTCTAACCTGGGCCTTGGGCAGAGCAAGTGAGGAGCAGGGACCAGCACATGCCCATGAGGACCCCAGCTCCACATGCCACCCTGCTCATAGCACCCAGGCCTCAAGGCCCACCTGCCACCCTACTCCACTAGCCCGTGACCATCATGCCCACAAGCTGAGGGTCCCACTCTGGGGCAGAGATTCTGAAGGGCTTAGGAACAGGAACCATCAGCTGAAAGAGCAGCATCAGCTGGAAGGAAAGGACTCAGCCTTTTATTCATCTCTTCACCAGTAATTGCCATTCCCTCGATCTACACAGGGCTGGAGGGCAGTTCAGCACTTGGACCACCTGCCCAGCAAGCACAAGGCCCTGGCTTCTATTCCCCAACACCACATAATCCAGGCGTGGAGGCACATGCTTGTGATCCCTGCAATCGGGGGATTGAGGCAGGAGGGTTGCTATGTGTTCAAGGCCAGCCTGGGCTTCACAGTGAGTCCAGGTCAACCAAGACCACAGAGTGAGACTCTGTCTCAAATAAATAAATAAATAAATAAATAAATAAATAAATAAATAAATAAATAAACAAACAAACTACACAACACAGACTGTAAGAATTTGCAAGCCAGGCTGGAGGAATGGCTCAATGGTTAAAGCGCTTGAGCAAGCGCTAAGTCAAGCGCTAAGTACCCGAGTTCAATTACCCAGCACCACATAAACGGGGCGTGGTGGCACATGCCTGTGATCCCAGCACTCAGGAGGCTGAAACAGGAGGATTGCCGTGAGTCCAAGGCCAGCCTGGGCTCTGAAGTGAATTCAGGACCAGCCTGGACCACAGACCGAGACCCTGTCTCAAAAAAAAAAAAAAAAAAAAAGAACTTGGAAGCCCTGTGACACAAACACTACTATCCCTATTTAAAATCAGAACAGCTGGGCCTGGTGGTACAGGCCTGTAATCCAAGTTCTCCGGGAGGCTGAGGCAGGTGGATTCCAAGTTTGAGCCCAGCAAGGCAACTTAGCCACTTGATGAGACCATGTCCTAAACATCAAGTGTAAAACATGGGCTGGGGATATACCTTAGTACAAAGGAGCCAGGCTTGATACACACACACACACACACACACACACACACACACACACACAGAGAGAGAGAGAGAGAGAGAGAGAGAGAGAGAGAGAGAGAGCGAGAGCGAGCAAGAGCCTTTGAAGTCAGTGGCAGGACCACCTTCAGCCACAATCCACTGCAGCACAGCAGGGTGGCTCTGGAGCCATGCTCTGCCACAGACTGTGGCATACTGTGCTGCACAGACCAAACCCAGGTTCGCAAACAGGCCTGTACGCACACGCCCACCTCAACAGCTCTGGGCGGGCAGATGGAGGAGGGGGCTCGCCCCCACAGCCATGTCAACGGGTGCACTCAGGAAACCTAACAAAAATCAAACCTATCTGTATTTAGGTTACATAAACTTTACAATTAGGAGTTGACTCACATACTCAAGGTATTCCAAAAAAATACTTTAAAAGTTTTCCAGCCAGGCACGGTGTCCCACGTCTGCAATCCCAGCATCTGGGGAGGCTAAGACAGGTGGATCACAAGTTTGAGTTCTACTTGGAAAATTCAGTGAGGTCCTATCTCAAAATTTAAAAATAGTAAAATAAATAAGTAAAAAAAAAAAATTCAAGTAGGCTTTTAAACATAAATCTATTAAAACAAAAACAGGGTGTTTCTCAATGACATAGGGCATGTTCCCAGTGTACACCTGGCCACCAAGGCAGCCAAGGACAACCTCTGAACAGTGTTATCTCCAGTATGGCCACCTGTTCACAGGTAGCCAGCACCTGGGTCCTAGCACCACTTCAACACCAGGGCAGGATTCAGGGCCAACAGGGAAAGCAAAAGGCATCTATGGGAGGACTCCACAAGTCCCTAGTTTGAGAGAACACTTTGGAAAGGCAGGCAGATAGTTCACTATCATTTGGCTTTTGGGTTTTTTGCAGTACTGGGCTTGAACCCAGAGCCTTGCACACACCAAGCAAGCATTCAAGTACTGAGCTACATCCCCTACCCTTGGTTTATTTGAAGATAAGTTCTCACTGAGTTGCCCAGGTTGGCCTCTAATGTGTGATCCTCCTGCCTCAGCCTCCTAAGTAAGCGGGATTACAGGCATTACCGCATGCCCAGCCAACTTCTGGGTTTTGTTTTAACATTCAGTCACCTCATTACAAGTCACCTCTGAAGATGTAGTCTGTATAACATAAAATTTACTGTCAAGAGGCCATGTGTTCCAAAGCCACCACTACCAACCCCTGCCACCCACGCCATCCCCCTCGCATCACCCTTCTGGGCTCCATCATGCCTGGCTCACCCATGGTCAGAATGCCATCCTCACATGATCTTACAGCCTGTATTCCAGTATGCTCCTTCCCATGTAGCAGGGCTGCTCCATGATGCAGGTGGCACATGTCTGTCCCTGTGCATGGGCATTCCCAGACCTAGCAACCACGTTGGGGGTGCTGTATGCTCAATGTCTGAGCTTCCATTTCACCTGGGTCCACACAGCAGCCAGGGAAGTGTAAGCCAGGCAGTGGCAGTGCTACAGGTACATACCACCTAGACTCGGGGTAGGTGGAGCCACAGAGTATCCATACCACCTCCTGTGACAACCCACAGTATAGGGCTTGGCAACAGCACCACTCAAGCATGTCACAGACTTGTTCAAGGGGAGGGTGGCATCGTATCTCACAGGGGTTTCATCTCTCTCTCTCTCTCTCTGTGTGTGCGTGTGTGCGTGTGTGCGTGTGCGTGTTACTAGAGATTGAACCCAGTACCTACACACTAAGCTGCATTCCCATCCTAGTTTTTCTTTTTGATTTTAAAAAAGGGTCTTGGTAAGTCACTAAGCTGCCCAGGCTAGGTTTGAGCTTGCGACCTTCTTACCTCAGCCTCCCCGAGTACAGAAATGACAGGCCTGGCTTTACTTCTTGCGCTCCCCCCACTTCTTTTTGTGCAGGGCTAGGATGGCACCCAGGGCCCTGTGCGCATCAGGCAAGCGCTCCATCACTGAGCTCCACCTTGGCACTCTATCTTACAACAGCTCAGGCTCAGGGCTCTTGCCACAATGCTACAGTAACTTAATTCACAGTTTCCACTCTACATTTATGAAGATGAAGGTGCTGTGACCTACAGGGACAGCTCTGGACCAGGCCAGGGTGCCAGGGCAGGACAACTGGAGGTGTCTAGACAAAGACACCAAAGACATGCACACCGGTGGTGACACAAGTTTATAGGGGACATGGCACAGGAAAAAAAAAAAAAAAGAAGAAGAAGATGGTGTGGTGTTTAAGGCCTGCGTGCCACAGTCTGACTGCTGGGAGCCTCCGCCCAGGCTAAGCAGTGGTATGCATGGAGTCTAGCAGGAGCTAGTCAGGGAGGAGGCAGAGTCACCACATACATGGCCACAGCCACACTTCCCACGTGGTGTGGAGAGCAGCCTATTCCCACATGGGAAGCCGGAGCCTGCATATCTGCAACCATGGCAGGTTCCACAGCCCTGTCACCAGGAGGGTGCTGCCTAAGTCAAGAAGGCTCATCTCACATTCCTGCAAGTGGGAGGGAGGGAGGCAGGAGCTGTCACCCGGTTTAGCTGCCACCCCTGCCTGCCCCTGCTGTCTGGTGTGGGATCCACACACAGAGGGGGTGGGAGGTGGACAGATAGGCCCTGGGGGTGGCAATGGGAGCCAGTGGCGTGTCTGCAACCACCTGCTAGAAGGAAAGGGGATCGGAACTCATGCCCATGGGCCCAGGGGGTAACAGTGACAGTGCTATATGCCACCCCCTCTAAAGGAATCTGCTCCACACTCTACTCCCGGAGCTCCACCAAAGACAGAGATGGGGAAGCCGCAATCACTCGGTCCACAGAGCCCGTGGCCCGGTGTGGAGAGACAGCCATGGTGGGGCCTGCTGAGGCGAGCCTATTGGCTCCGTGCTGCCAGTGCACTGTAAACGCTCCAGGGACCCTGCACAGCTCAGAGACCATGATGGCACTTGGATACGAGGCAGGACAGGAGGAAGGAAGCTGGAGCAAAGGGTCAGCGATCTTGAGCTGCCAGGAGACAAGAGTACAGCCGCAGGCCTACCACCTACGACCCAGAGGGATTCTAAGATGGGCTTCCAAAGCTCCTGGGCAGGCGCTCCACAGGGCTGTTTGCAGGCAGCAGAACCAGGGGAGCCAAGAAGTGAAGCCTCACACCACAGAGACCCATTTGGTCCTGGGGACCCAAAAGGCCCCTGACATGCCACTGGAGCATGGTGCTCACAGCAGGAGCAGCAGCGATATCACCTCCCTGAAAGAGCCACGGGGCAACACAGTCCGCACCTTCCATCCCTCACTGTTCCATCTACCTGGGACAGGCATCCTCCCACCTCGTTCCCAGTCTCTGCTCCTGCTGAGGCAGGAGGTGAGAAAGGAGCAAGCAGATCCTGAGAGGAGGAAGCTAGGCCCTGCCACTGCACACACAGCTTCCCTGTGCACATCAGGGTCAGCACATAGGCAAAGGAGCATCAGTAGCAGGCTAGGGACTGGCCTGGATCCCACGCATAAGGCCACACTCACCAGCACACACTTGCCGGGCTCCAGGCTCCACAGGGAGCCATCGGTGTTGATTTTGTGGGTGAGCTTTCCCTCCATTAGGACACGCTCTCCATCCTCCTCCTGCACAGCCACACGGAGGGAGCCGCTGTTGAGGGCCACTGAGACCTGGGGACAAGCACGGGAAAGTCATCTCTGTGGAGGTGCTGGAGGATTCTGATGCCTGTCCTCCCTTCCAACCACAGAAAACCCATCTCACTAATCAACACAAAGTTCATGGAAAAAGAACAGCAGCCTGATTGAAAACAGGCAAGAGAGACAGGTTCAAAGACATGTGCTTGTAAGAGAAGCCCAAGTTTACGCCATACCTAGCTCCTACGTTCTACCTTTCCAACTTACAAACCACAGTGTGGTAACAGGACATCAGCAGCAAGTCTATAAGCAAGGGCTTGTGGGCATCAACACTGCACATGGAAATTAGTACAACCTCTATAAAAGGCAACTTCTTCATACCTACAGAAATACACAGATACTTCTCAATCTAGCAACTGCATGTCACAGAGCTCATTCATAGGAAAATGCCTATGTGCAAAAATGAAGCACCTAAGGAGCACTCATTGCTTTATAGTAGCAAGACAGCAGAAATAAACTCAACGTCCGTTACCAGGGGACTTGTTCAGTAATCAGCTTGTAGTTTAAGGGGGCAAAAGTACAGAATGGGAGCCCCAGATGTGAGGGTGGTCACCAAAGCCACGAGATTGGGGACAGTGATGTCAACCAAGCAGGAGCCTTGAGAGACACAGATGTAAATGATGTAAACAAGAATGGCTAGAGCTAGGGGTCACTGGGCAGGAGAGGAGAGGTCATATTGGTAAGTGGAACACACTGTCTGTGCTGGATATGGGGATAGAGAAACATCAGGCATGATCCCACCACAGGCATAAGTATTGGCACATGCCCTTGAGCCAGTAACAGGGTGACATAGGCCAGCCCAGGGCAGAGGTGCTCAGATCCCTCTTCAGTGCTGTGCTGACATCCCTGCACATGCCAAAGTGCTATGCACTCTAGAGGTAGGTAAAGCCAGGCCCAGGGACACACACCCGTCATCTCAGCACTCTGGGAGGCTGAAGCAGAAAGATCACAAGTTCAAGTCCAGTCCAAGAGATTTGGTGAGACCCTGTCTCAAATCAAAACTAAAAATGGGCTGGGAAAGTAGCACAGTGCAAAGAATCTGGGCTCAATCTCCAGTGACACCCCCTACACACACACACACACACACACACACACACACACACACACACACAGAAAGAGCAAGGTCAGTGCTCGTGCATACCCACCCAGAGACCCATTACTCCTGCAGCCAGTGCAACCCTGCTCTACTGTCACCTCTGGGAGCTAGTGCATCCTCACTCTAATGTCACCCCTGGAGCCAGAACAACCTCACTGTACCTATCTCTTCAGGAAAGGACCACAAGGAAGAACAGCATCACCCCACAGTCAGGGATAGGGCAGACTCTGCTGCGACACCAAGTCACGCACTCCACAGCCCAGCGGGAGCTGACACACACAAGGCCCCACCATGCACAGCTGATGTGATTCCACCTGCACAGCCATCATGACTACATCAGAGGTGACACCAGGGACAGAACCCAGAAAAACCCTTGCTGTTGAACGGCCTTATCAGGCACATCAGGGGACAGCTGAAAAGGAGCCGACCCATAAAGAAGGTGCAGCTCTGGTGCAAAGCCAGTGGCCAGCAAGCCCCACAAGACAAAATAACCTGTTCCCAGCTTTAAGGAAGACCCGGCTAAAACCGTAGGGGATGGGGCTGTAGGAATGGCACAGTGGTTAAGCATCTGCCTTGCAAGCACAAGGCCCTGAGTTTGATTCCCCAGCACCACATAAAGCTGTGCACGGTGGCACATGCCTATAATCCCAGCACTGGGAGGCTGAGGCAGGCAGACTGTCCTGAGTCCAGGGCCAGCCTGGGCTACACCAGTGATTTCAGGACCAGCCTGGGCTACAGAGTGACACCCTGTCTCAGGAAAAAAAAAAAAAAAAAAAAAACCTGGGGGCACCAAGTGAGAAACTAAGACTTTCCAAATCAGCTCTGTTGTGGTAGTCACCACACTGGCCTCCTGTACTTGGAAAATACCTGTGCCGATGGAGCTAGATCCAGGCCACCCTGGAAGCCACAGAGGTTTAAGAGCCAGACACACAAGGCTGCCAACACCTGCTCTGGTGCCCATGACACAGGGCGACAGAGCTACTCACAGTTTCAACCCTAGCAAGCAGCTAGCATATCCGAGACCAGCTCCAAGGCAGCAGATCAGCCAGGTCACTGAGGACAGTGTGGCAAAGTGACCCACTAACTTGGGTCTCCTGGGTCCAGACAGGAACTAACTAGTCCCAAGTCAGGCCTACCACCCATGTTTCACATATTGCCTGCTCACTACTTCTGCGTTCACCCCGACACAGAACGTGAGGGATCCAATGGCGGAAAACAGCTATCACCCCCAGCTTTAATCCTCACCTAGAGCACAGCAGTATCACTCCGCAGGATGCAGGTTCTCGTGAAAAGGTAGGAAACTGGCCTTCAGCAAAGCTGACTAGGGGCAGTGCCTCACACCCTGAAGCTCATGCCAACCTCCCCCCATGCTGGGTCCCTCCTGAGACAGCATCTCGAGGCTTCCCCTGCCTCCCCTTCACCACATGCTTATTCCTCCAAGATAGCGTGAACGGCTGACACCCCATGGAACTCACCTGCTTCCCCTTCACCACATGCTTGGGCACTGGCACCCTAACCTCCAGGTCTGTGTAGTCCTGTGACCAGGTGTAGTTGTCACGCACGGCACCATTGTAGCTGTCAGGGTTCCTCTGGAACTGCTCCTGAACCCTGAGAAGAAACAGAAAGGTGAGGCGTGGTCAGGCCAGCAAACCAGCCCACAGCCCACATGGCCACGGCTACCCTGCCTCCCAAGAGGTGAAAGCTTTAGGTCTGTCTTGAGCCCAGCCACTCTGGGGCTGCAGACTCCCCTGGTCCTTCCCGACCCTGCATGGTCTCCCAGGAAGTCAGAGAACAACAAAAAAGGGAGAAGAACCACAGGCAGAATCCTTGAGTTTAGAAAAGGTACCAGGAACACACCAACAAGGCACAACTGGTCCCGCCAGCACAGTCATCACACTCAGACTCAGGCTTGGTCTCCAGCCGGTATCCTAGCTCACAGTGCTCAGTTCCTTATGAACTGTTAGGCAAGGCCCACCTGTTACTGTGTGATACTGGAGATAGGTCCTCATACTGACCCACATCCACAGCCCTTTTACTTTTTTCTCTTTCCTTCCTTCTTTCTTTTCTTTTCTTTCTTTTCTTTTCTTTCTTTTTTTTTTTTTTGGAGATAGGATCTCGTTATGTTGTCCAGGCTGTGCTCAAACTTGCAATTCTCCTGCCTGAGACCACCAAGTACCACTTAAAAAAAACAAAACAAACAAACAAACAAAAAAAAACAAAGGCAAAACAACTTCATTCTGCAGCTGCTGGACTCTACCAATCAAACCCAGAGCCTCTGCTTCCTCCAAATAAGTAACTCAAGACCAGCAGGGCACTGAGCCTATGAGCTAAGATGCTCACAACTAGGACCTGTCCCCAGCACTGCAGGGCCTAGAGATGCTCGGGGACAGAGAGCCAAGAGGATGCCTAGTTCAATGATGTGAACAAGTAGGGCAGAGCAAAGCACACAAAGAAAAACACTTATGCACTCCTGCCCTGCTTCCAAAAGGAGGACATATACATTCACACTCATATACACATATGAACATGAGCACACACACATGCACATGCACACATAAATAGATGAAAAGTGGCAGGTGACATCTTTGTGGTAACTCCAGAAGCAGGTCCACAGGACACGTGACCTCCTTGGTACCATATCTGACATTATCCGAACTCCTTCAATGTGGAATTTCAACAACCAAGAGAAACACTGAAGACAATGGCCCAGGCCTGACCTGGCTACAGAAGAGCAGGGCACAACAGAAGGGATACATCCAGGAAGAGAGGCAGCAGTGGCTTGCTGGCAGCAGGGCAGGAAGGAGAGACACCCCACCACAGCCACTTGGCAGAGCCAAAGGAATACTCACACTCAAGACGAAGTCTGAGGTGGATGAGAAAGTAAAAATAATCAAGATGCGATCCATGGGCACCAGTGCCTTGACTGTTCTGTATCACAAATGCATTCTGATAAAAAGAGTAATCTAGAGAAAAAAGACCAATATGACTGAAGTGCTTGACAGAATTCAGGGAATGAGTATGCAGGCTCTGCAGAGGTGGGGAAGAGAAAAGGGAGGGGTGAGGCCTCAGACCCCTGTCTACCCATGCTCTGGGTGCCCTTGCTCCACCAGGCTCATCACACATCTGCCTGTACTATCCTCAGGTCCCCTCGCCAACGCTCTGAGGCTCCTTCCAGGGGAGGCAGGAGGACTGCTCCTGAAACAGCCCCAGCAACTTGCCAGGTGCTTTTTTTAGCGCTGAATCCACATTCTCCTTAAATAAAGCTGATTATTTCCAGCCGACAGTATGTAAAAATAATCGTCCTGTCAAATCCAGGTGCCTCTGGTCCCTACCAAGCCACCCAGTGACAGAGCTCCTGGCTTCTGCCTCCGGCCACCCCTGCAGCTGTGTGCTGGGGGTGGCAGGAGGCACCTGGGAGAGGGAGAGGGTGACTCAGCAGCCACTGGGGGCAGATGATCCATTTCAGGTGGGCTTCTCAATTGGAACACAGAATAGGAATAGGCCTTTAGTCTCCCTGGAGACAGCAACCTGAATGGCCAGGGCCCTGTAGCAAGAGCCCTTTGCAACCAGCCTAGCCCTGAGTGTACCGACCAGGCCTGGCAGGCAGCCTGTCCCTGCACTACCACCTAGAACAGTATGCTCCCTCCCCACTAACAGATCAGGGGCAGCACAGTATTTAAAACAGTTCATGTCAGGAGAATCTGGAGCAAGTAGTGAGCTACACCTAGGCCGACAATGTCTCATCTAGGAGCCCCAGGCCAGCCGTGGGCTCAAAAGCCACCCTAGGCTCCTTCCCAGAGAGAATGCCCAGGGAAGGCAATCCCATAAAGAGAAAGCTGACTCCTAGGGTCCCAGCCCATGTGGTCAGGCATGGACTGGGAGACCAGGCTGTCATTTGACATCCCAGGAGCCCACAAAATAGCCATACTAGTAGCACCTGTCCCAAACAATCAAGGAGACACACCAAACAGTTGACCGGGGTCCCTGTGTGCTAGAGTTCTCAGCAAGCACGTCAATGTCCCCTGGCCTGCGCAGGCATCTGGGGGTGGCTGTGTAGTGCGAGTACCACACACAAGGACGTCTCTGTTTGGAGACATTTGGAGGTGAACACATGGTGCCTGAGTGTTTTCACCCTGGGTCTTCTTTTTCTCAAAACCCAATCAATACTGATAATCCCATCTATACTTGGTATCACCAGTTTAGGCCTACTGCCATTGATCTCCCGGTAGCAACTGGGCTACCTCAAGGACAATGGTGGCCCACCCCAGGGACAGAGTCCTGACACATGGCCAGGCAGCACAGCAAATCCAGATCTGAGTGCTTTCACCAGGGATGAGCGATGGCAAAGAGACACAGGAGCCTCCTCCAAAACACTTCAGTGATCCGAGCATCCAAAGTTAAAATCTGCAAGGGACATAAGCCACAACACACTTAAGAGCTCACACATTCACAGAGGAGAACGCACAGGTCAGCTCCAGTGACAGAGCACAGATCAATCTAAAATTAAAAATCAAACAATAGGAACTGTAATTCCAGGAAAGCCAAGTCCCTCAACAAGAGTGCTAGCAAAGAAGGTACCACACAGAAAAAAAAAGAGTTGCCACTTTGTGATCTGTCATGATCTGTGATGGGAATATGAAGTATCACCTTCCTCCACAGCTGAGTGCCAGGTGTAGGGCTGTAGGGAAGCCTGCTGGAATGTTCCCAAGACATGGTGGGGGCCAGATGCCACATGCCTCAATAGTTCCCACCTAGGAGGTATCTCTGCCTCATATGTCATGTGACCCATGAACCAACTACCAGGCACAAAACAAGACGTGGGGATAGGAGTTCAACAGCCACCCAAGAGTCAGGGAGGGCAGACTCAACTCACACACATATGGCATGAGGCAAACCAGCAATGGGATACAGGGCCTAAGTCAAGAGACTTACAAGACTGATGAGCCAAAGTCAGTGTTTGGGACCCACTGAAACACTAATGTGAGAGGGTCAACAGCCAAAAGATACTATGACATTGAGAGAGATGTGAACACAGACTGGATATCAGATAATTTTAAGGAGTTAAACATCTATAAGACATGACAAATTACATTATATTACAAATTACTTACAGGGGCTGGAGGCTAAAGCACTTGCCTAGGAAGCATGAGGCCCCAGGTTCAATCTCACAGCACCACATAAGCCAGGCAAGGTGGTTGATACCTGTAATCCCTGCACTAGAGAAACTGAGGCAGGAGGATTGCCACGAGTCCAGGGCTAGCCTGGGTTATAATACAGTAAGTTCAGGAGCAGCCTAGGCCACAGAGTGAAACCCTGCCTCAAAAAAAACTACTCAGGGGTAAAATTATGTAATATATATATATAATGTCTGGGATTTGTTCTATGGAAAACAAAACTAACCAATGTGTAGGGGCAGGGAGGGGACAGAACTCTGCCTGGGTGAGGTGTTAGGGAACAGAGGAGAGGAGGGAGTATGGGCAGGGTGTTCCCCTTGCTCACCTTTTCTCCTCTGCTTCTGAAAATCTGAAGACTGTCTTTGCCACACACACAGGAGTGCACTGGCGAGGCTATGGATGTTATGCCAAGCTGCTGTGTCCCTAGAGGTTGCCCAGCTCCCTCACCAATGACTAAGGGAAGTGAAGACCTCATGGCCAGTCCCACCTGTTACATCTTGAGGACATGTCCCAGCCATCCTAGCTTCTATGTCCCTGCTCACTGAAAGCACCACAGCTCTTCTCACGCCCACGGCCAATTAGGTCTCATCTTTGCAGAATTATGCCAAAAATAACTCCAATTGCATTGCAAACCCAAATGTAAAACCTTAGACTACGAAACTTCTCATGAAACATGCAGGAGAAAACATTTGTGATTTTGTGCTCGACAAGGATTTCCTGTACACAACAGCAACATCTACAATCCACGAAAGAATAAACCAGTAATTCTGCATATCTCCAAGAGATGTCTCTAAAGGCAACACTGGGCCAGGGGTGGCACTCAGCACACAGCCGCACTCAACAGGCCAGGAAAGACAAAGGAGAAGGGGAAAAAAAAAGGCAACGTTAAGAGAATGAAAAAATAACCTGAAGAACGTGAAGAGATTTGCAAATTACACACCTAATAAAGCACTCACACACAGAATAGAAAGAACGTTCAAAACTTAGTAAGAAAATGAGCAGTCCAATCTTAAAAAAAAAAAAAAAAACAGGCGAGAGATTTGAAGAAATACTTCACCAAAGAAGGTGTGTAAGAACTGTACCAACATTGCTTGCTAGGGAGGTGCACACCCAAACCACAATGATCCTCCACTATACACCTGTGGGAAATGTCTGAATTAAAAAAACCTGAATATCAAATACTGTCCATGGTGAAAAGGTGGTGTTACAGGTGGCCCCAGAGGCAGCAGTCAGGAATGTTTTCACAGAGACATGAGGGGTCCGTGCACATACAAGCTGCTGTTACTCAGCAGCTTGGCAGAAACAAATCAAACATCCATCAATGTGTAAAGAACAGAAAATAATTCTAGCAACCTGGGAGGCAATTTGAGACGAGCCTGGGCAATTTAGCACCTTAGCAAGACCCTCTCTCAAAATCAAAACCAAAAATGGGCTGGAGATTTAGTTCAGTGTAAAGGCCCAGGTATTCCATTCCCAGTACCTCCCCCACAATATACACACAAGAATTATTTCCTGGGCTGGAAGAATAGTTCAGCAGTTAAAGCGTTTATCTAACAAGAACAAAGCTCTGAGTTCAATTCCCCAGCATCACATAAGCTGGGCATGGTGGCACATGTCTGTAATCCAGCACTCAGGAGATTGAGGCAGGAAGACCACTGTAGTTCATGGCCAACCTGGACTCCATAGTGAATTGAGGACCTGCCTAGACTACAGAGTAAGACCCTGTCTCAAAAAAAAATTATTTCCTAAACTGGGTTCCTATAAGAATAGTCCCTCAAAGGGACAACAGGACTAGTAGGGGGAGAGGAGCAAACAACATGACCCCATCACCCTGAGTTAGGACCACACTTTTTCACTGGGTGCTCTGGCTGAAATGACCCAGCATACCCCAAGAACAGCCACAGAAACAAAGACTCCGAATTCTGACACAGTGTCACTCCTCCTGGTGTTGAGGCCACACAGCCTGCAGGAGGGGACCCACCCTCAGGCCAAGACCCCGCAGGACTGACCTTCTTCCCCTTACTCTGGCCCTGGTCCTGCAGAGCTACAGACACCTGCGGGCCTGCACACACCTGGGAGGCAGAGCACCCTAACCCTTTCCTACATTGGCACTGCTGTGACATTAATTTAAACCCAGTTTTTTATTTTGGAAAGTCAGTGACAACTAAGCATTTGAGATTCAGGAGAAACACCCACATGTACTTCTGCTTGGGGCTTCGGGAGCCCAGGACAAGGGCGGTCCTGCACCAAATACCACACACCTAGCCAAGCCAAGGATGTCTTTTAAATTCTCTCTTTTTCCCCCCATTATTTTTCATCGTATTACTTCCATAGAGCATTTAGGATTTTTAAAAATCTTCCAGTCCCCTGTGTTTCGCCCCCATTGTCCCATAATCTACCAGGAAAGAAGCTGAAAAGACAAGACATGGAGACTACAGAGCACACAGAGTGCAGGGCACATGCACATGGGCAGACACCAGTGCTCTGCCTACCCTGGAGGGCAGACACCTGGTGGCCATCCTAAGGAATGCAGGGGCTCCCCCATAGCCAGAACAGACATGTGGGGCTCAAAGACACAAAGGCAAATGTTGGGGAAACGAGCAGCTGCTGTCACACGGGAAAACATTAGAAACTGGGCAGTAAGGGCCATGGGCAGGGTCACCAGGGAGCCCTGTATGTCCTGCTCAACCTCACTGTGAACTAAAACCATCCTCGCAGAAAACATAAAGTGCTCGCAGAAGGATAGTTGGGCCTGAGAACATAGGCTTGCAATCCCAGCACTCCAGGAGGCTGAGGCAGGATATCTGCAAATTCAAGGTTAGCCTTGGGAACTTAGCTTCTTATTAAGACCCTGACACCCAGGACTGAGGTGATAAGGCTCAGATAAGCCTGGATCTGATGGCTGTAGGAACAGTGTGTAGGCATTTGCTTGGGGACGAGTTGGGTCACAACATCCTTCCCACATCCATTCTCCCCACCACTTCTTCCATCCCTGAGGAGACAGACTGCACATAGTAAAAGTCAATAAAGACACAAATTACAACAGAAAAGGAGAGGGAGAAGGAGATCCTTCAGTGTCCATGCAGGGACACCACCCACAGGCCAAGAGAGGTCTGCTCTCAGAAGCAGTGTGCCAGACTGAGTCAGGGCTGCTCCCTAAAGGGGACAGCAGGCACCCACTCCAAGTTCCTGCTAAGGGCTGCAGGGCGGTGACATTCTTCCTCTGTTGACTCAAACTGTGCAGAGCACAGGAGCCTCCAGGCAGACACTGGGTGGGTGAACAGACCCAAACCCAGGTTGCCCCAGGCCTTGGAAACAAACACGGATGTTTGTTCCGTCCATCAGCATTTACTAAAGCCAAAACTGCATCTCAGTCACCACCACACTCCAACACTCTACGCCTTGGCCCCCCTGGACCAGACGTCCTGGGCCGGAGGCCGTAACAGAGCTGCAGCAGGAAGTCACGGAGAGAGGCATGAGAGCAAAGGAATTGTAAAAGAGGAAGAAGGGATATCCCAGTAAAGGGCTTAGCCAAAGCATCTACAGATGGCAGCTGCTTTGTACATGCCTGCAAACACAGCCCCAGCGCCCAAACAGGCCCATGGACAGAAGCCAGTCCACGTGTGATCAGCTGACAGATATCCACAATGTCAAAACCTCTGCAGCCAGGTTCAGGAAAGCTCATAGAATAAGGATATAGAGAAAATCTTGGAAGCTGAGTGTGGTGGCACATGTCTGTAATCCCAGCATTGGGGAGGTGGAAACAGGAGGATTGTCATAAGTTCAAGACCAGCCTGGGCTACAAAGACTGTCTCAAAAAAAGAAAATGTTGGTGGCCTGGGAGCGTAGCTTAGTAGTAACAGTACTTGCCTAGCAAGTGCGAAGCTCTGGGTTCAATTTCCTAGCACCATATAAACCAGGTATGATAGCATACACCTATAATCCGCCTATAATACCAGCACTCCAGAGGCTGAGAAAGGTGGATTGCTGTGATTTCAAGGTGAGCCTGGGCTACACAGTGAGTTCAGAAACAGCCTGGACTAGAGTGAAACCTTGTCTTGGCGGGGGGTCAGGGGGGAGAAGAAAATTTTTGTATACCTATACAACGTATTTATAGGTTTGTGTTATAAGCTCCACTGTAACAATCAAAGGCAAACCAGTAGTGGTACAGGCCTATAATCCCAGCACCTTGGTAGGCTGAAGCAAGAGAATCACAAGCTCAGGCCTAGCCTCAGCAACTTAGTGACAAAGCAAGTCCCTGTCTCAAATAAGCCAAAAAGGGACTGGAGGAACAGCTCAGCGTTAAAGCACTTGCCTAGCAATCTCAGGGCCTTGAGTTCAATTCCCCAGCACCACATCAGTGGGTGTGGTGGCAAACACCTGTGTGCGGCTGAGGCAGGGGTGTTGCCATGAGTTTAAGGCCAGCCTGGGCCACACAGTGAGTTCAGGACCAGCCTAGGCTACAGAGCAAGACCTTGTCTCAAAAAAATAAAAAATCAAAGAAGCTGGAGGTGTAGCTCAGTGCAAAGGACCTGAGTTCAATGCCCAGTATCATACATACAAAAAAAAAGTCAAAGGCAAAACAAGTTTAAAAGTTTATAAAGTAGAAGGGACTGGAGGAATGACACAGTGGCTGAAGTGCTTGACTAGCAAGTGCAAGGCCCTGAGTTCAATTCCACCAGAACCACATAAGCCAGGTGTGGTGTCGCACACCTGTAATTTCAGCACTTCAGGAGGCTGAGGCAGGAGGATTGCAGGGAGTCCAAGGTAAGCCTAGGCTACACAGTGAGTTCAGGACCAGCCTGGCCCTGTGTTCAATTCCCCAGCATCCCATAAGCCGAGATGTGTAGTGCATGCTTATAATCCCAGCCATTGGGAGGCTGAGGCAGGAGGATTGCTAGGACCTCAAGGCCACTTAGGCTATAAAATGAGCCTGCACTACAAAGCAAGACCCTCAAAAAAAAATTTTTTTTAAGCTTATAAAGTTGCTACAGTTAGCTAAGGTTAATTTACTACTGGAGAAAAAAAAAGATTCATAATCCATATAGCCTAGAGTAGAGGGCAATGCCACCCTGGGCCTGCATGCACACCACTCCCCTCCCAGGCTCACCCTGTGCACTCTGTTCCTGAGTGCCCACCCCTAGCTCCCCAACTTGTACCTTTATGCCCTATTTCTCAGTATACATTTTCTATGGTTAGAGATATCTAGATGCACATTTACTGTGTGTGAGTGGCCGGGAGTACCCAGGACAGTCATACACTATATAGTCCCTGGCCTCAGAGCTGGGCAGGTAAGCACAGGCCATGGTGTTTGCACAGCAACTGAACCACACACATGGCTCTTCTCAGAATACACTACAGTGCTAAGTGGCACACGACTGCATCTAATTGGTACAGAAAGCTTTCATGACATTTTTGTTTTGTTTTAAGGCAGGGTCATGCTATGTGGTCCAGGTTGCCCTCAAATGCATAGCAATCCTGTCTCAGTCTTCAGAGAGCTAGGAATATAGGAAAGCACTACAGGCTAATTTTTATATTGTGCTGGGGAATCAAACCAGGACCCTGCAAGTTCTAGGCACACACTATAACCAGTGGGCTATGTCCTGAGCCCAATTACACTTTTATTTAACTCTTACAGTAACCTTCCAAGGATTACCACCCCACTTTAGGTATGAGAACTACGAGGCCCAATGAGACTGAAGGATCTTCTTAAGACCAAAGGAGAGAGCCAGTGGCCAAATATGGGACTCCTGGACCCAAAGTGCAGGCCCCAACCTGTCCCAGAGACTTTTAAAGAAGTAATGAGGCGGAAATCAGAAAGTAAGAATACAGGGCAATGATTTCAGAAGTTACAGAAGCACAGCAGGAAAGAGCACAAGGACGCATCTTTCCTCCTGTTCCATTCAGTCGATCAGATACACCAGGCTCAGCTTGGGTTCTGATCCCACCACACCCTAAACATTCAGGCTCCTTTGAAGTAAGGTCCACACAACCGACGAAGCAGGGGAAGATTGCAAGCCTAGAGCATTTCATGTCAGGAGACCAAGGGCTGGGCTAGATGACAAGGCTATCACATCATGAGGATGGGCCACCTGCGGGAAGCACCTAAGCTGGAGAGCACGTGGTGACAGGAATTACAGGAGGACCTCAGCAGGCACACACAGGTACAAACAAGTGAGCCAATGAACAGGTGGAGGAGAAAGAGCTCTTTCAGGGTGTTACACAAAGCTGGTGGGAGACCACTGCTGTAGGCTGAGCTCCTGCACCAGGTCCCCCACACAGACCAACATGGAGTCACTCACATTGAACAACTGGGCTCTGTATGAACTTCGAAAATGGACCAGTCAAGTTAAATTAGCATTACAAGGAAGTCCTTCTGTCCCAGTCCTGCATAGAAGCTACCTTGGAACACTCAACTCATGGTCCCTGGTATCACTGGCCTTGGCCATTCAATGCTGAGAAAACCAGTTTTTTCCTCAGCTCAGTAGAGCACTCCTTCTGTTTTTATAAAATGAGTTGTTGCCTGGTTCTTGAATTATAAATAAAAAGCAATTAGGCCTTTACACTAAATTTATTGCAATTTTGTCTTTTGACAAGTATAACTGATATATATGGAATGGTGGAAATAGAAAATCATTTAGAAACACCAAAATCCTAACCACTTTAGCCCCCACACTAACAACCACAGGGACATCAACCACCTCAACCAAGCAACCAAACTACAGCCAGCATTAGTGGCCATGGGACAAAGGGATAGAGACCCCACGACAAAGGATCCCTTCTGTGCTATTCTTGGCCAAGAAATATAGTGTGAATGTAGTCATATGGAAGCACCAGACAAAAACAAAATTAGAGCTATCTCCACAAAGAAAAAAGTCAATCTATTCAAGTGTCAGGATCATAGGCGATGAAGACCAGGAACGTGTCCTAGATGAAGGAGGCTGAGGAGATGCAGCCACGAATGCAGTGATATCATCAGAGAGAACTTGGGCCAGGGACACAAGACACAACTGGGAAGATGTGAAGGCAGCTGGTGACAGGGACAGCTGTCCTCCATGACAGAGGGGTGTATACTTGGGGTCGCCAGGTGCAGGAATATGGGGTTTCGGCAATTGGTTGTAAAATTTTGGTACACCAGAATTATAAATAAAAAAAAAATCAAAGCTGTTTTGTGGAACTAGGAATTGAACCCAGAGACTTCACACTAAGCTTCATTCTCAGACCATTTTTATTTCTGATTTTCAGGCAGGGTTTGCTAAGCTACTAAGTTGTCCAGACTGGGCTCAAACTTGGATCCTCCTGCCTCAGCCCCCAGCGTGCTAGGATGACAGGCCTGTGAAACTGGGTCAGGCTTATATCCAAGTTTCTTAAGACCAGATGATTGATGATATTGATGATGATGATGATGATGATGATGATGATAATGACGATGATGATGAGACACTGACATTGACACTAGAGAGACAACACAGGGACCAGGTGGTCTACAGCACTGGCTCCATCCCTGGCCATTAGCACCTAAGTCACATGCCTGAATCTCAGTCTCCAGAGACCCATGGCTGCTGCTCAAGGGACCAGAGCTTGGGACTCCTCTGTCATCTGGCAGCACACAGACTAAGCCAATCACCCAAGGAGACCTCACAGGGATCTCTGCATGCAAAGGGCTGAGGCTGGGCCAGGGCCCCTGCATCAACCTGGGGCCTGAACGTCACTTTCACAGCAATTCCTCTACTCTGTAGAGATGTGGACACTCAGGGTACTCCAGCTCCCCCATGGCAGCCTGCAAGAATGAGGTATACACACAGTCCTTGGCTATCCCATGGAGCCAATGCAGAGCCAGGATCTGCACGGTCCCAAGCTGTGTCACAGAGCCCATGGGCCACCAGGAGAGAGGAGAGGACACAGCACACACAGCAAAACCCTAGATGGCACTCATGGTCCAAGGTGCAGCACTGCAGGGGAGGCTAAGTGCTCTCAGGTTGCCAGTCATGAGAAAGAAATGGGCGTAAGTGAGAAAAGTTCAGTGTGGCTCTACCTAAGCATGCGCTGAGGTCACAGGAGGCAGAACTGGCCCCAAAATCCTAAAGTTCACCTCAGCGGGAAGGAGCAACAGGGACTGCAGCATGCCTGACACCATGCCAGGGCCACAGCCCAGGCCCCCTCCCCACCTCCAGGCAGGTCTGCGCTGGACCTGACCCGCCAGTACAGGGCTCCTCTGCCCACCCAGGCACTATCCTGGGCATCCTCTCCCATCCCTCTGCATTATCTGCCTGAGTGACCGTCATCCATAGCCTCTGATGCACCTCAACACTTTTCAGGTCCCACTGCCCACCAAGCCCTGTCCCCTGCCTGCATGGCCATGTCAGCCTCTCAGATGGATGCAGCCATGGGCAAACACGGCACTGGTAGGAGCAGGCCCTCCCACACCAGCAACTGGCAGCTACATCCTTCCTGTTGCCTAGCAACAGAACTGTAGATGAACATACACAGCTACATGTAAAATTGTCAGTGTGAAAAACACATATAATTTATTACTATAGTCATAATATAGTAATAAAATACAATTATTAATTATAATAAATACTAAATCATACTTATACCTAGAAAATCCAACAAAACCAAGTGGGAAACCGCAAAGAGACTCAGAAGTAGGGTTAAGATCTAGTGAATGAAATCATTCAAATTCTACAGAACATAAACAAGGCTTCAAATAAAATGCATTCTGTTCTCACACAGAAAGATCCAGTAACAAGAGCATCCATTCTCCCTAATCCAAACATAAATGTAATATATTCCCAATGAAAATTTCAACATAATATTCATACAGAAAAATTAATTTTCAAGAAGAGTCAAGAAAAGTCTGGGGGAGGAAAAAAATTAAACATTAGTCCTCCAAGAGCTGTGCTGTTGTAAAATTATAGTAGATTACACAGCTTGGGACTAGATAACAAACAGAATCAATGGGTGAGTATCTGTAAATAAACAATTGGGTGGAAAAGAAGAAAAACCCAAGGACATATACAAAGCCAACCAGAGAGAATCTGAGATACGGAAAAAGTAAATGGTGTTTCCAAGAAAACCAAACAAGAAAGGTAAGAGTACTCAGAAGCTGGGTCCAGCAGGACTCAGGTACTGGGAAGCTGAGGCAGGTGGTGACAAATTCAAGCCCAACCTGAGCAACTTGCTGATGTCCTGTCTTGAAATCAAAAATGAAATTAAAAATGAAGCTGGACATAGTGGCACAGGCCTATAATCTCAGCACTTGGAGGCTGAGGCAGAAGGACTGCCAAGAGTTCATGACCAACCTGGGCTACATAATGAGTTCAGGAATGCCCTGGACTACAGAGTGAGACCCTGTCTTTAAAAAGGGGGGCTGGACAGGGGGGTGGGGGGGGGCCGCTGGAAGAATGACTCTGTGGTTAAAGCTAAGTCAAGCGCTAACTACCCAAGTTCAACTCCCCAGCACCATATAAGGTGGGCGTGGTGGCGCAGGCCTGTAATCCCAGCGTTCTACTCGGGAGGCGGACTACAGGTGGACTGTGGTGAGCGCAAGGGCAGCCTGGGCTCCATAGTGAGTCCAGCACCAGCCTAGGCTACAGAGTGAGACCTTGTCTCAAAAAAAAAAAAAAAAAAAATTAAGTGGGCTGTCATTGTAGTATAGCACAAAGGCCGTAAGTTCAATTCCCAGTACTACCACCACCACCACCACCAAAAAAAAAAAAAAAAAAAGTAACCCAGACTGGGTGAGAGCTGCTGCCCAGTCCCTGGGATCAGATCAGGCTCCCTCAGAAATTCTCTGTGGTCAGTTTAGCAGCATCTGTCAAAATTTAAAACCCTCTAAGCTGTCAACTCATATTCTGAAAATTCACTTAACTAATACACTTCCAAGGAAACCCAAGCAGGCACATCTGCCACAGTGTCAATACAAGCTAAGTGCATACCTGCTTCCCAGACTCATTAACCAAGGACAGGAGTAACCACACAGCTGAACCTTACATGGACACACACTGAAGTCACTGGAAGATTATGAACACATACATGCACATGCAGAGAATGTGAAGGTCACTTCCACACCTATGCCATTACCCACGCAAGAAGTCCTGCCCAGGGTTGGCAGGGACAGCCACAGCAGACAATCTTGGGGCAAGCTGGACCTCACACCTCATCAGCAAACTGAGGCAGAGCCAGCATCCCATACAGCACAATAAGAGGACAAGAGTCCTTTGTCCTGAGAATAGCAGTAGGAAGGGGTGACTGCAAGCACCTAGGCAGGGCAGCTACCTGCCACAGCCAGTGTCTACAGCATATCTGAAAACGCACTAAGTCAACTCACAAACATGCCACTCATGTGCACCTAGCTGGGTTTAAGAAGCAGAGGGCTTACATTGTTGTGCGTGCACACACACATGTATAAATTTTACAGAAGACGCCATTGATCACGGCTGCTCCTTAGCAAAATAACTTAATTCCATTATATGCTCTAGTAACTTTCAAACTGTTTCCCTTAATCTAATTCAGACTACAGGACATAGGATGGAGAGCATGGATGAGGCCATGGGGGCAGCACAGAGAGGCCAAGTGCTGGGCCCTCATAGGAGCCTGAAGGCCAACCACAGAGGCAAGAGGGAGGGGTGGGTGGAGGAGGCACCCACCACAGAAGTCATCAGGAAGTCAACATTCCCCTTCCAGATGGGCCATTCCCTATTGTCACAGCTGGCTGCAAAGCTACATCACCAGAAGGAAGTTCCCAGCAGCCTCCAGAGGCCCCATGTCCACTCTGTGAAGTAGGCAGGGCTGAGCAATCCCATGATGCCTCTGCAGCCCTGGCAGGGAGCAACAGGAAAGGACCTGCGATGAGACTCAGAATCCTGACAGCATGGCAGCATCCAGCCCTTGATCCTGGGGACAAAAAAGACTAGTGCCCAGCACTTAGGATGGTAAGGCAGTGGTGACAGCCATCGAACTGGTACTTCTTTCTTTTCCCTTTGTTTTAAAGAATCCAGTCCATGATTTATAAAAGAGCCCAGAAATGCCTTCAACAGAGGGTTGGCAGCATCTCAGCAACAAGGAAAGCAGTGCCGCCTCTTCTGGCAGCGACACCTGCAGGCTAAGAGGCTGAACTGCAGGGGCTGGGAGGGGCGCTGCCCAGGACCACCACCAGCAAAGGGCAGAGAGCCAGCCACCACTGTACACAGGAACCAGGTGGTGGACAGCACGCCTCCTCCCTAAAGTACGGTTACTGGTGTTGGGCACTGCACGGCATTCTTTACAGGCCCATTCTTTGCGTGACTCACACAACTGTGGCACCTTCCCGAGAAGGCATGTATACTCCCTGGCATTCCTGTGTGCATGCCAAATGTGCATTCAGCTCTCTCCTCTGGGAACAAGTGAACACACTCGAAACACTGGGATCCTTTCCTTCTTCCTTTTTTTTTTTTCCAGATGGGATCTCACTATATTGCCCACACTGTACTCAAACATGAGGTCAAGGGATCCTTCCACCTTGCCTCTTGAGAAGCTGGAAACAGACTCAGCTAAGGACACTTCTCATTCTCTCTTGACAGGCCCCAGCAGACAGCAGAACAGGCAAGACTGATTCATAAGTGGTATCTGGCTAGGGAGGGAAGCAACAAAACCACTGGGACAGCAAAACATGTCTGATTAAAACGTCCCTCAAACATCTCCTAAGGCAACCAAAATATAAGGGTGTGTAAAAAGCCCTAAATTAGGGGGTTGGGGTGTATCTTAGAAGTTAAAGGACCTGCCTAGCAGGCAAAAGCCCTGGCTTCATTCCCCAGCACCACTTAAAAATCAACCAAGCATGGTGGCCCCATGCCTATAATCAGAACAGTCAGGAGGATGAGGCACAAAGATTGCTGTAAGTTCTAAGGTAGCCTGGGTTCCATAGTGAGTTCAGGACTAGCCTGGACTACAAAGATAGACTCTGTCTCAAAAAAAAAGAAAGAAAGAAAGAAAAGAAAAGAAGAACGAAAGAAAGAAAAAGTATGAACCCGAAGACAATGGAGTATCACTCTTTAAAATTCTGAAAACAGCCAAGCTAGCAGACCAGGCCTGTCATCTCTGCACTTCAGAAGACTGAGGCAGGAGGATCCCAAGTTCAAGCCCCGAGCAACTTAGAAAAACCGTCTCAAAATCAAAAATTAAAATGGGCTGGAGATGTACGGCAGTGTAAAGGCCCTGGCTTGATCCCTAGGGGGAAAAAAAAAGCTAAAAGAAAAGTTACCAACCTGAAATTCTATACCCAGCAAAAATAATTCTCAGAAATGAAGATGAATGGCTGGAGGAATGGCTCAGTGGTTAGAGTCTGCATAGCAACCGCTAAGTCAACTGCTAATAAGTAACTGATTTCCCAGCACCACATAAGCATAACCCTGTAATCCCAGCACTAGGGAAGCTGAGACAGGAGGACTGCCATGAGTCCAAGGCCAACCTGGGCTTCATAGTGAGTTCAGGACTAACCTGGACTACAGAGTGAGACCCTGTCTCAAAAAAAAAAGGAAAAAAAAAAAAAGGAAATGAAGATGAAATAAAGAATAAAGGCATTTTCAGACAACATAAGGTGCAAGAACTCATCTCCAGTAGATGTGCACCTAATGAATCATTAAGCTTTTCAAGCTAAATGAACATATTAGATCCGTCCCTCTACCCTATGCCACCACACCACTTCAAGACTCCAAACCTTGACCTCAACTTTTCTTCAGACCTGTTCCCTTCTCCATCAACTTAATCCCTCTATACACAACAATTTTCCTCTGAGCCCCATTATCTGGCTTGACCTTTAAGTACAGTCTTGCCCCAACATCTTTTTCCTTTTTTCCTACCATTTTTATTAACATACATATATGATACATAACAGTAACAATGAACTTCTGAGTATTTTGTGCACACATGTATCAACATTACAATCAACATTACAATCCCTTCCCCTCTCCATATTAGTCTCTCCCTTCCCCTCTCTATTCCCCGTAACTCCCAGCCCATTTGACTCTACAGAATGCCTGTATTCTGGGTTTCCCAAATGCTCCAATCTATCTTCACAAAGTTTACTTACTCATACTCCATATTTTCTAAATCATTCTAAGTTGTTCCCTTTGCTCACTAGAAACAAGATTCAAAAACTCCCCAACACTGGGGGCTAGATGAACATAAAAGTTGTTAGAGCATTTGCCTACCAAGTATAAGACCCTAGGCTCACAAATGGAGGAATGGCTCAGTGGTTAAAGTGCTTGCCTAGCAAGTGCTTAGGCAAGTGCTCAGTACCTGCGCTCAATTCCCCAGCACCACATAAGCCCAGTGGTTCATACCTGTAATCCCAGCACTTGGGAGGCTGAGACAGGAAGACTGCTCTGAGTCCCAGACCAGCCTGGGCTCCATAGTGCATTCAGGACCAGCCTGGGCTACAGAGCAAGACCTTGTCTCAAAAGGAAAAAAAAAAAAAAAAAGACGCTGAGTTCAATTCCCTAGTATCACATAAGCCAGGCATGGTAGCACAAGCCTGAAATCCCAGCACCCAGAAGGTTGAGTCAATAAGAAAGCTGTGTGCCTGAGGCCAGAGTGGGCTATACAGTAAGTACAGGGCCAGTCTGGACTACACAGTGAGACTGCTTCACAAAAGAAAACCAAAACCCACTTCCCCCAAACAGATGAGAGAGTGCAAAGAACAGAAGGGAAGTGGGGGCATTGGGGAGCCACCCTATCAGAGGAAAGTGTGGAGGCAGAGGGAAGAAGGGATCCCATCCCACACACCCACAGCTCTTCCCACTCAGACTGTGGGAAGGACGTGCTTTAGAACGAAGTGAAGCACAGCCAGGGCTAGACTCAGGGAAGTCCTATGTCCTAACCACATTCTACCACTCTAGAGCTGTTGGACACAGTCAGCTCACTTAAAACTCACTACATGCCCAGAGACAAGAAGGACCAGGATGCAGGGAAGTTCTACCACTCAAGCCAGGATGTGACTCCAGGCCTCTGCAGGTACTCACTGTCCCTTGGCGCTGTGGACATACACACCAGCAGTATTTCCTCGGGGGAAGAAAACATAAAAAGCCAGAAGCTACACACAAGGCTCTGGGTTCAATTCCCACTATCACAGAAAGAAAAAAACAAGATGCCGAGGACCCTACACACAGATAACCGAGGTCTATGCGTGCAGCTCTGCGGTTCACAGGGAGTAGAGGGAAGGAGGCTGACTCCTGTGAACCACACTGGAACTCTTTGAACAGGAGATCTAAACAAAGGCTAAGGCATACACTTGCTGCTTCACAAAGTTTGTTTCACAAACCAACTCTGGACCAATCCGACCCCCACTGACAGAAAAGAGAAGGGAACAAGTCCTCCCTGGGACGCTGGAAGGTCTGGAGGGGTCTGCAGGGGAGCTGGAGGGTCTGGAGCAGATCTTCCCTAGGGGGCTAGAGGGTCTGGAGGGAGTTGCAAAAGAGGTGGAGGGTCTAAAGCAGATCCTCCCTGTCGGGGTGGAGGGGCCTGGAGGGACTGAACCACTGAAGCAGGTCCTCCCTAAGGGACTGGAGACTCTGGAGGGGGCGGAGGGGAGCAGATCTTTTGTGGGAGAGAAGGCCCTACTTGGGCATGTATACCAGCAGTATTCCTGCAGGGAGGAAAATACAAAAAGCCAGAAGCTGGGCTGGAGGAATGGCCCAGTGGTTAAAGTGCTTGCCTGGCAAGCGCTAAGTACCTGATTTTGATTCCCCAGCACCACATAAGCCAGGCGTGGTGGTACATGCCTGTAATCCCAGCACTTGGGAGGCTGAGACAGGAGGACTGCAGTGAGTCTAAGGCTAGCCTGGGCTATATGGTGAGTTAAGGATCAGCCTGGGCTACAGAACAAGACCCTGTCTCAAAATGAAACAAACAAACAAAGCTGTAAGCTACACACAAGGCTCTGGGCTCAATTCCCAGTATCACAGAAAGAAAAAAATAAAATGCTAAGCACCCTACACACAAATAACCGAGGTCTCTATGTACAGCTCTGTGGAGGGAGGGTCTAGAGAGGGCTGCAGGGAGCAGGTCCTACCTGGGGGCCGCTGGAGGGTCTGAAGGGGCTTCAGTAGCACATGTAGCTGCTCCCAGAGCTTCTACCTCCTCTGGGCCACAGGCTGCCTTCTCCTCAGCATCCTGAGGGCCTGGAGGTTGCTCCTGCTCTTTCTCCTGAGTACCACCCAGCTCTGCAGTAGAGTCGACCTCGACTTCCTGGACAGGGACAGGGATGGGGCCTGGGTCCTTCTCGGCAGTGGCAGCAGTCACTGCGTTCTTGGCCTCCTCCTCTTCCTTCCTTCTGATTTTCTCTTCCAGTTCCTTCCTCCTCTTCTCATCATCCTGGCGGGCCATATGATCAAAAGTTTTGAACACCTGAAATCAAACAGCAATCCAGCACTCAACTCATTTCCGGTACTGTACCACACATTCCATAAAATACACTCAAATCGGGTAAGTACAAAACCAGAAGGCAATAAACCACTTTCCCTTTGGCAAAATGAAAATAAAATGAAACCTCCCTGGAAGCTGACAGGTAAATGTTCTTCTACAGGAATACCAAAGCCAAAGCAAGCCACAGCTACCAACATTTCCATACCTAAAGGATGCACAGCTAGACAGTCTTACACCCCACACTCTGGGAGGCTAAGGCAGGATCCCAAGTTCAAGCCCATCCTAGGCAACTTAGCCACTTAGCAAGATCCTGTCTCCAAATCAGAAACAACAATGGCCTGAGGAAAGAGTTCACTGTGATGGCCTCAGGCTCAGTTGCCAGTCCAAACAGACCCACTCATGACAGCCCTGGCACAAGATGTACCGACTGGAGGCTGCTGCCCTGTCAGACCAAGGGTGGAAACAAGCATTTCCAGTGAAAGACATGTGAGGAGGGAAGGGGTCTCCGTGGAATGTGAGAAACATGCCTTCCACAGCAGCGCTAGGAAGCTGATTCACACAGCAGTAAGAATGCCCGCAAGAGCTAGAGGGAGGAGGTAGGGCACTCAGACTGGTTAGGCGGGCCAGACGTGACACAAGGTTTCAAACTCGGGAGACTGAGTAGCCACCATGCATTAATACAACTGTCACCTGGGTTGAAGGAGCAACGTTTAGGTGAGTTACCAGGCTGTGGGCAGAAGTCCCCACACACACACACCACTACCACCAGAGGCCATGGAAGGAACAGGGCTGGATCTGGCAAGAGATGGAGGAACTGGAAAGACGCCTCAGTCTTTGTTCCCCACCCCACCACATCTTTAGAGGGGCCACAAGATCTAATCTACAGGGACAACTTAATCTCTGCAAGGTGTTTGTTTTAATTTTGGTTTTGAGACAAGGTCTCACTCTATAGTCCTGAACTCACAGCCACCCTCCTGCCTCAGCCTCCTGAATGCTGGGATTACAGGCATGTGCCACAATGCCCAGCTAATTTTTATGGAGCACTAGAAAATTGAAACCAAGGCCTTGCACATACTAGGCAAGTGCTCCAACCCTGAGCTATACCCCCAGCCCTGTGTGGTTCTGACCCAACATTTAGCCTACTGAACCGGCACATAAAGCTCAACCTTATCTATTTCATGCAGAGACTGTGAAGATCATGTGGCAAGACTTCACTAACGAGCCATACATCCTGCAAAAGCCACCATGGACGGCTCTGAGACAGCTCAGGTGGCACCTGAGCCACTAATAAGGATGAGGAATGACCCTCTATCTGAAAAGTGAGCCTCATGGAGCCCCACCTCAAAACTGACCACCATCATTTCACCAGCGGTCACCAGGCTGCTCTAAGCTTCAGTTTCCTCTAGCAGGCAAGTGGACAGTAACACCCAGTCATCCTGCAACTGTAATAGGACCTCAGCAGGTAACTCAAGCCACCGTCTAGTGCTGGAGAGCCACAGAATGTTACCGCTCTCATTCCGTCTCCTGGGTTCTGACCAGTACCTGTAAAGTCCTTCCTTCTCAATGTCCACATCTATGGTTACTGTTTCTCACCTTCCACCCCACTACAGCAGTAAGTGGCCTTGCAGAGCTGCGACCTTCTGGGCTTTACTTACTTAACCAGCAGGGTCATGAGTAGAGACAGCCTGATTGAAACACATCACCCATGACCCGGGCAGCTGGGAGTGTCAAATACACTCAGTGCTTCCTAAATACTGCTATTCAAAGGTGCCTGGTCAGAGCCAGTCAATGAACAGCAGCAGTTCAGAAGTACAGAGCAACTTAACCTGGGAATGGCGACACTGAGTCCAAACATCAATAATCGGCACCCTGACTGTCTCCTACCTAGAAAGTCACACAGGAACAGCCACACCCACCGACGGACACAATGCCTGTCACCCTAGCCACCACTGGGGTCTGGCTGCTCCAAAGCCTTAAGATTTGGGTGGCTGCAAACCTCCTCCTCGTCCAACACGCCCCGCAGCCCCCCGGGACAGGGACCCCGCCCGAGACAACAGACTCACAGACAGCGCCCCCCCCCCCCCCCACACACACACACACCTGCCCAGGACAGCAGACTCCGGGAAACAGCTCCCACCCCCGCCCGGAATCGAGGACTCCCGAGGAGAGTAGACTCCAGGGGACAACGTCCCCTCCCAGGACAGCACTCTCACTACCCCGGGCAGCGGACTCCCGGGACTAGCATTCCTCCCAGGACGTCCCGCAGCGGGGCAGCCTGATACCAAATCTGCGCAGGACCACCGCCGCGACTCCGGGGGACACGAGAGGAGCCAGGTTGCGGGACCAGGTACAGACTGCTGGGCGGGACTGGGACCGGGATGGGGACGGGGACCCGCGGGACGGCAGCGCCTGCCCTCCCACCTGCAGCACCAGGGCCTGCGCGGCGCCGGGTGGGAAGCCCATACGGTCGGCCGGGTGGCGCAGCAGGCGGTAGAAATCGGTCTTGCGGTAGAGGAAGCCGAAGAGTACGCGCAGGAAGTCCTGGACATTGCCCACATGCTGCAGGATGCCCAGCAGGGCCTGGTCGTATAGCTCGGCTGAGCCAGGCTCCATGACTCCGCCGCCGCCAAGAGACGCGCTTTCTGCTGGCGCCACCTCTCCCCGGCTGGCGCGTCACTTCCGGCGTCAGAGCCTAACGGACACCTCCCACCCCCGGGCCCAGGCGCCGAGTCCGCCGAACTTCCGGTCTGCGCCGGTTCAGCCTCGCGGGCCCGAGTCTGCTCTGGTCAAGCCATGCCGACCCGAGGGAATCTTTTCAAACCGGAGCCCCTCGTGAAGGAACCCGACGAGCCGCCCCAGGTGGCTCCAGAATAGCCAGAGGAGACGTCGCGGCGGGCGCTGGAAGCCATTGTTGAAATGGGCGGAAGAAGGTGGTGAGGGCAGCGTCACGTTGTCCGGGTGGTGCGGACTCAAGTGTCAAAGTATGATCTTGAATAAGTTTTATAAGGGGTGCGATAAAGCTTACTCATAGAGCACTTTGGGGAGCTGAGTATTTGTGAACATTTTTAAGAGACATTGGAGTAAGATTATTAGGTTGAATACGAAGCAGGTTAATGTTCTGCAAGATAATAAAACAAGAGGTTTTGTGATTTTTATTTACGTATCATATTCCTTTCCCTTTTAGAGTTTGTCTTTTCTCGTGGATAGAAATGATTGCGTGTCCACTGAAATAAAATCTGCAAGATAGAATGTGTCTTCAGAGAGCGTGGGCTCAAGTGAATTTTTTAAAGTCAGACTGAAGCAAACTGCCCCAAACGAGTGCTTCTGAAATCTATTTGTCTTGTCGTCCATCTGTGCTCTTAAAATTTGCTTAAGACTCCATAGAAATTTTATTTGGTTTTGCTCATTATACTGGAAATTCAAACTGAGAAATTTTAAAGACTATTTTAAAACATCACATATCAACATTTTTATTTTTAAAATTCTTAAGAGCAAAAAATTTTACCGTAGTTTTATGTTTTTCAGGTCTCTTTAATGTCTGGCTTAAGAGAAGACAGCAAGATCCTCACATCTGCCTCTGTACTGATTGTGCTGCAACATGCTACTTTGAAGCACTTGAAAAAGCCGATCTCACACAGCCAGGTAGTTGGAAATGGCAGGGTTGTTTTGTATTTCAAAGTGAAACTAGTAAATTTTTTATTAGAGGTGTAAGTCAGTGAGGAATACAGTGCTGTTATGCATGATAGTCTGGTGCCTATTCTGTATATTGTAGTCATAACTCTCATCGTGACTTTATTTGGAGATGGGAACGTTAAAAAGGTTCTTGGGACTGGAGGAATGGCACAGAGGTTAAAGCACTTGCCTTGTAAGCTCAAGGCCCTGAGTTTGATTCCCCAGAACCACATAAAGCTGGGCTGGGAGTGGTGCACACCTGTAATCCCAGCAATCAGGAGGCTGAGACACGAGGATTGCAGTGAGTCCAAGGCTAGCCTGGGCCACAGAGTGAGACCCTGTCTCAAAAATAAATAAATAAAAATAAAAATGTACTTAAGGCTAAATTAGTCATTTAAGTAGGTCCCTAATCCTATAGAACTAGTGTGTGTGTGTGTGTGTGTGTGTGTGTGTGTGTGTGTGTGTGTGTGTGTCTATGTTGTACTGGGGATTGAGCCTAGGGCCTTCATACTGAGCTATAACCCCAGCCTAATTGTTTTTTTTTTTGTTTTTTTTTTTTAAGACAGGGTCTCACTCTGTAGTCCAGACTGGTCCTGAACTCACTGTGTAGCCAGGCTGGACTCGAACTCACATCAGTCCCCTGCCTCAGCCTCACCAGTACTAGGATTATAGGATACAGTATTATATGTACCATCATACCTGGTTTATGTGGTGCTCAGGACTTGAACCCGAGGCTTTGTGTTTGCTAGGCAAATGATATTACCACCGACCTATGCCCCTACCCCCTTAGTTTTGATTTTGAAGCAGGGTCTCACAAAGGCACTAAGTTACCCAGGCTGGGCTGAAACTCATGATCCCCCTACCTCAGACTCCCAGAGTGCTGAGATTACAGGCCTGCACTCCTGGGCCCTGCTCTGAAAATTATCTCAACCCCAGAGGCACACAGAGTAAGACCCATGACATGAAAGCCCATTTCCACTTGAATATTTATTAAGTACTCATAGACAGATCTGGGCACCTTCCTTGCCCTCAACTGCCCTTGATGCCCCTGGACAGTTCCATGTGGAAGATCAGGCTGGGTGGCTAAGGTGAAGGGGAACTTCAAGATGGGGATACCCACACGACCATCAAAACTCCCAGCCTTCAGACACACAGCAACCTTACAAATCACTGAAACCAAAGGCCACACCATATACCATTTCCAGGGTTAGGTAACCTGTAACTACCCTTCCCTCCATGCAGGAATTGGGCAGATCTGCAGGACCCCTCAGCCTCTCTTCTCTCCCCATAAGGTCTCACAGTTGTTAGGCACACAGGTGAATGTTAAAGACCCCCTGGCCTAGAACAGATACTTTTTTTGGTTGTATATATTGGGGTGGCACAGGGGATTGAGCCCAGGGCCTTCACACTGGGCTACATCCGCAGCCCATTTTTATTTTTGATTTCAAGACACGGCCTTGCTAAGTCATCAAGTTACCCAGCTAGTCTTGAACTTGCAATCTTTCTGCCTCAGCCTCATAGAGTGATGGAATTATAGACCTGTGCCACTGGGCCTGGCCAGAATGGAGACTTTTCTGACAGGAGAACTAAAGGGAGGAAAAGCAGGGTGAGAAGTGGCCCCCTTGTGAGAATCCAAGCCTGGGACATGGTGGAGTGTATCTGGGCCCTGCATCCCTAAGTCTGGGGCCCAGGGAGATGTGACTTCAGCAGCAGAAGCCTGAAGGACATGGTACCAGAAACTGCTACAGGAAGCAAGGGACCAGCTGTGGGGCTCCCAACCCCCCATGGCCAAACGTGCAACAGCCTTCCTTGGACCCTGAGGAAGGATAGGCCAAGGGACCCACCCAAGGGACCCTGTGTCACTTGGGTTGGAGCCAGGGTACTGGACCAGGCCCCCTCATAGCTACTGTTCACTCTTGCTTTCTGCGGCAAAACCATCAAAGCCGCTATTCATGTAGATGCCAGTTGTGGAGTCGGGAGGCAAGGGGGCCACTGGACAGGTGGCCCCTTTGGCTGCCACCACACCATCCACTCCTGTCTGCTCCCGCATCACAGCTGGGTTGATGTCAGGCCCTGTGGAAAGACAGGGCAGAGGCCACAGTCAGGGAGGTGTGGAGGAGACAGAGGGAATGTGAGCAGCAGAGTGTTACAGAGTGGGACTCTGTACCCTCCCCTGTACCCCTACTCTGCCCACTCAGTCAGTGGTCCTTTCCTCCCCCATTCCCTTCTGCCTCTATGGACAGGCTCTTCTGAGAAGCCCTGACACCCATCACCCTGACCTTCCCTCCAGGGAGATAGATACTGGGCTCCCTAACACATATTTTAATTTGGATTTTGAAAGTCTCGCTAAGTCACCAAGGTGCCCAGGCTGGACTCAGACTTATAGTTCTCCTGCCTCAGCCCTCGAGAGTGCTAGGATTATAAGCCTGTGCCACATTGCCCAGGCCCTGGTCCAGGTTTGGGTGGTAAAGTATTCTGGAGGGTATTAACAATTGGCATTAATAGTCAACATCCACCAGCTTCCTCTAAGGAAGTACTGGATGACATTTTTTTTTTTTTTTGAAACAGGATCTCCATAGGCCAGACTGGTTCTGAACTTACTCTGTAGCCCAGAATGGCCCTGAACACACAGTAATCCTCCTGCCTCAGCCTCTTGAATGTTGGGATTACAGGTGTGTGCCACCACACCCACTTAATGTGGTGCTGAGGAATCAAAACTGGAGTTCTGCACTTGTTAGGCAATCACTTTAGCTTATGAGCTATGCCCTCAGTCTCCTAGAGGACAAATTAAAAGATCTAGTCCCAAGGTCATTCACTGCTGCACTGGTAACTATAAAGAAAAGTCAGAAATAATCTCATGCCCAACAGCTGGAAGCTGCTTAAATAAATTGTGGCAGACAGCACCACACTTTTTTAAAAAATTAGCTGGGCATAGCAATGCATGCCTATAATCATAGCGCTGGGGAGACTGGGGCAGGAGGATTGCTGTGAGTTGAGGCCAGTTTGGGTTACATAGTGAGTTTAGGACCAGCCTAGACTACAGAATGAGACTCTGTCTCAAATAAATAAATAATAAACCCAAACAAACAAAAACAGCCCAAAGAAACATGTTAAGAGGAGAACTGTAGCTTTCCAAAACACAAAGTGTGGCCAGGTGTTGTGTGAGAGCTGTGGACACTCACCCAAGTAGCTGAGGAGGACAGGCAGGAAGACCAGGCCATGCAGCAGGCCCATCCCAGTGATGAGGAAGTTGAGGCGGAAGAAGAACACTTGGATGAGCTGGGCATCAGCTAGGCCCAGGATGAGGATGCCTGGCAGGTTGGTCATGGCCACCCCTGCAAACACCTGGGGTGACAGATGGAGGTCAGGTGGGCCAGAGCATTCCCAGGTGGGACAGGTTGTCCCACCCTAAACTCACCGCACTGCCCATCAAGATGGTGGCCTCAGTGGCACGCTCCACAGGTGTGGGCTTGGTGCTGATGGCGAAGGAACGGGTGATATGTGACACGAATTCCACTGACATGCCCACTGCCTGCAAGAGGAAGAGACATCAGTTGGGGGGCAGAGGTGGGAAGGGCCAAGAGGGGAAGTGCCACCTGCAATGTCCTGTGATCCCTGGGTCCCCAGGGCCACCCAGGGTACAGTTACCGCCACCAGGTTGATGAGAGACACTGCGTTGTAGCTGATGTCCCACAGAGCCATGAAGCCTATGGTGTCCACCAGAATCATGATGATGACCAGCAGGTTCAGGAGGCCAGAGCGCAGGTCCAGGCCCAACAGGAGGTAGCAGACAATAAAGGTGGGCAGGAAGCAGAGGGCCAGTGTGAAGATGCCCTCGGGCAGGACAGTCAGATACTGCTGGTAAAACACGTTGGAGATCCTGCGGAGGGCGGGGCATGCTCATGGCACAAACTGGGGCCCTGGGGCGGAGCAGGGCGCCCCATTTCAGAATGGAAACTCAGTTAGGCTAAACCTGGGTGCTGGTCAGCACAGAAATGGACTGCTGGGCTTAGTGCACAGATCTTTCATGCCAGAACACTGGGAAGCTGAGGCAGGAGAAGCTCAAATTCAATCCCAACCTGGGCAACTTAGCAAGATCCTGTCTCAAAAGCAAGACTAAGGGGCTGGAGGAATGGCACAGTGGTTAAAGTGCTAGCCTAGCAAGTGCACAGCCCTGAGTTCAGTTCCCCAGCACCACATAAAGAGCATGGTGGCACATGTCTGTAATCCCAGCACTCGGGAGGCTGGGGCAGGAGGACTGCTGTGAGTCCAAGGCCAGCCCGGGCTCCATAGTGAGTTCAGCACCAGCCTGAACTACAGAGCGAGACCCTGTCTCGAAAGAAAGAAAAGAAAAGAAAAGAAAAAGAGGAAAACTAAAAATGGGCTGGGGACGGAGCTCAGTGTGGACTTGATTCCCAGTACCATAGAAAAAGAAGGAAAAAATAAAAAAGAAATGGACCAACTTTAGGTCATCAGTAGAGCCTCTGGCCATCCCTTGAAAGCCTGCTGCTGACCCCAAATTCAGTAGTTACCTCACCCCAAACTATGTTCCAACCCCTGGGTACTCACGTGTAGGGGAAGACCTCGAAGGTCGGGTCTGTTCCAGGAACCTTTCGCAACTCAGCAGTGATGTTGTCTGCCAGCTTCCGCGCTGCCTGGAGAGCCTCTGTGAAGTCCTGAGAGTGGTGCAGGGGCTTGTGGTAGGCCATGAACCGGGAGGCTGGAGAGAAGAGGGCAAAGATCAGCTCCCACCCAGGATGCTGCAGAGGACCTTGGGGCAGTGGGTGTCTCTGTAACCAGGCTGGGCTCTGGACTTGGCCGCCACTATTGGAAACACCTAGAAAATTTTGTACAAGGTGGGCTTGAATTTTCTTTCTTCCTTTTTTTCAGTAGTAAGGATCCATTCTAGGGACTTCACCCTCAACTACATCCCCAACTCTTTTTTTAAATTTTTTAAATGCAGAGACTGGGTCTCACTAAGTCATCAGCTCTCCTGCCTCAACCTGCACCACTGGGTCTGGCTTCCATTTTTGTCTTGTACCAATAGTAGAGAGACTCAGGGAGCCTTGAGTCCAGATCTGATTTGACAGTAGGGCCCACAGAGACCTCCCAGGTGACCCATGTGTGGCTGTACTCACCTACAACCTGACCATCAGAAGTCAGGTTCACAGAGGTGCTGTATGCTGCCAGGCCCCTGCAAGGAGGAGGCCAGAGTGAAGCTCAGCTGGTGTGAGGCCCCCCATCTGCCTGCCTGCATCAGCCCAGAGAAGCCCCCAGACCCTCCAGGCCCACTCTCACTGGTGGAAGCCCCTCCCAGGCCTACCCTTTGGGACATCTGATGTTGGGCGGATCGTTCAGGAACAAGGGCAGATACTTGTGGAACTGCTCAGCCGTGGGCCGCACAGGGCCCAGTGTGAAGCCCATGCAGTTCCTCAAGCAGATGAAGGAATCTAAAGAGAGAGGGACTCAGGCAGGGACTCCCTAGGCCAGTAGCTCTGGCTCTGACCCCTGTAATCTCAGTACACTGGGAGAGTGAGGCAGGAGGATCTCCCAGCAACTTAGTGAGGGACACTGTTTAAATCAAAAATAAATTTTAAAACGGTAAACCAGGCATGGTGGTACACGCCTGTAATCCCAGCACTCGAGAGGTTGAGGCAAGAGGACTGCCATGAGTCCAAGGCCAGCCTGGGCTCCATAGTGAGTTCAGGACCAACCTGGGCTACAGAACGAGACCCTGTCTCAAAATAAGTAAATTTTGAAAAATGGTTGGAAAAGTAGCTCCATGTGAAGACCCCAAACAAAAGCAAACACAAAAGCAAAAAACCCTGGAATCAACAGGCCAGAATGGCAGCACATTTGGGGCAAGAAACATGGGCTCTGCCTCTAACTGTATGCCCAACAGTGCCACCTGCAGGCCACACACCTGCCTCAGCTCCACCTGGCAGCCCACCCACTGCCCTCCAAACCCTGCAATAATCCAATCTGGGCACCTTGCTCCAGGGGGCACCAAGCTGTGGATACCTGAAATGCTGCCCTAAGGCCTGGCCTGCTCCCCCTCAGAATGGGGTGGGAGGTTTAAGAGGCACATGCCTATCCTTTCTTTCTTTTCTTTTCTTTTCTTTTTTCTTTTCTTTTTTTTTTTTTTTTTTTTTGTGGTAGGGTCTTGGTCCTGAACTCCCTATGTAGCCCAGGCCAGCCTTGAACTCAGCAATCCTTCCTCGGCGTCCCGAGTGCTGGGATTCTAAGCATGTGCCACCACACCTGGTTTACTTGGTGCTGGGGAATCGAACTCAGGTACTTAGTACTTGCTAGGCAAGCACTTTAATCTCTGTGCTATTCCTCTAGCCCCTTTCCTGTCTTTTGCCTTAGTTACTGCAGGGTAGCAGGCAGTGAGGCCCCCACTCACTCTCCGTTGAAGGGCAGAACTCATCCTTATTGGGACCAGATGTGTAAAGGCGGCAGCAGGAGGACGGAGCCAGCCAGTCGATGAAGTCATCCACCCAGGAGGAAGCAGGGATGGCCAAGAAGGACCTGGAGTGGCAGCAGCCAGTAAGGGCAGGACCGCACAGGTATCGGCCCCCATGGGGCTGTACCCAGGCATCTGGCAGCGGGAGGCAAAGAGGACAGGAAGGAGTGAGGGACATGGAGGGCCAGACACTTACAGGTTAGGGAACTCGGTGGCATACTGGATCTTCTGGGTCAGAGAGAAGCTGTCACAGCCAGCACTGGAGCAAATGGCATTTATGCCTGGCTCACTGGAGAAGTTGTAGCCCGAGGTGGTGACAAAGTATACAGGAGGTCCCACCTCAAAGTAGCGGTTCAGAAAGAGGAAGTAGTCAAGCAGGTAGGAGTCCTGGGAGGGAGACAATCCACGGATGGATGAAGAGTGAGTGTCCTGAGGGGCCTGCTTCCCCCACACGCACAGAGATACACCGAGTATACGCACAGAAACACCACAGGCAGGAGACACACAGGGCACCCAATCAAGGGCAAGTACAGAGGTGCATCAGAGGTACATATAGAGGTGCCCAAAGAGGCACACACAGAGGTACATACAAAGGTACATGCTCAGAGGTATATACCCAGAGATACGTGCTTAAAGATACATGACAAGTACATACACAGAGGTTCACGCCCAGTGTCATGTGCTCAGAGGTACCTGCACAGAGGTACACACATAGAGGTAAGCACACAGTGGTACCCATGCAGAGGTACATGTCCAGAAGTACATGCCCAGATGTATACACACAGGCATATGCTCAGAGGTACATGCAGAGGTAAACATGGAGGTACATGCTCTGCAATACATACAGTCCCAGGTCTATGCAGGATTTACCACAGAGGCACAACAGGCACAATCAGAGTACATACAGTCCCAGGTCTATGCAGGGATTATCATGGAGAAACAACAGCCATGCTCCCAGAGTATAGGCTCAGAGGTGTACACGGTCCCGGGTCTATGCAGGGATTGCCATGGAAGCACAAGAAATGCACTTGCAAAGTACACAATCAGAGGTGCACACAGCCCCAGGTTCATGCACGATTACCACAGAGACACAACGGGCGTGCTCACAAAACACATGCTCAGAGATGCACATATGGAAGTATGTACAATCACTTCTCAGCCTTTTGGCTAAGATCAAGTGTAGACGTATGTACAGAGGAGTCAGGCATGCTGGCCTCCAACCACCAAGAAAGATTTCAATTTACCACTCCTAGTCAACATACTGCTGGAAGTTATAGTTAAAAACTGTGTAAGAACTTAAAGGCATCCAAATTAGAAAGTAAAAAGTGAAATTCACTGGTGATATGATCTTATATGTAGAAAACCTTAATATTCTTAAAACAAATCAGAAATTTTTCAAGATACTGAATCAACACACCAGGGCTGAAAGCCAAAGTTCAGTGTTTAGAGCACTTCCCTAGCATTCACAAAACCCATGTTTCAGTGCTCCAGCACCACATAAAAATTAGCCAGGCATGTTGGCACACCTCTGTAATCCCACCACTCAGGAGACTAAGGCAGGGGGATTGTCTTGAGTTCAAGGCCAGCCTGGACTACATAGTGAGTTTAGGACCAGCCTGGACTACAGAATAACTCCATCAAAAAAAAAAAAAAAACAACAAAAAGTAACAACAACAACAACAACAACAAAAGTGATGTTAAAAACAATTCTGTTTACAATAGCATCAAAAAGAACAAAATATTTAGGAATTCAGTTCACAGTGAAAGATTGACTCTGGGCCAGGTCAACTGGTACAGGCCTGTCATCCCAGCACTCTGGGAGGCTGAGGCAGGACCAAGTTCAAGCACAGAGCCTGGGCAACTCAGCAAATTAGTGAGACACTGTCTCAAAATACATTGAGATGTAGCTCAGGGTGAAGGCCATGGGTTTGATTCCCAGTGCCATAGGAAAACAAATGGATAAGTAAATTGCCCCTGTCCCATGGGACCCGCCCTCAGGCCAGGTCTCAGAGAACTAGAAACCACAGGTACTGGCTCACCTTGGGCAGGGCCAGCTCCTGGTTCAGCCCCACACTGAGGTAGTTCATGCAGTAGAGACTCGCTCCAAACAGGGCCAGGAACCCCAGCAGCTGAGGAGGAAGCAGTTAGTGAGACCATCCTGCATCAGGCCCCCAAGCCCCAACACAGAGCCTGGCCATAGCACCACGGATATTGGACAGACTGGATCTCCAGCCCAAGCGCTGAGTGTCAAGTATCTCGCCAGGGGCTGCCACCCAGGTGACCCCAGTGCCCTCAGCCCAGCTCTCCTCACCCTGCCTTGGGGTTGTATCCAGAGCCCCTAGCAGCCCACTCACCACCACTCGGCGGGTGATGCGGTGCAGGAGGAAGGGTGCATAATTCTTGCGGAAGAAACGCAACAGGAAGCCCTCACCAGAATCCAGTGGAGGCAGCTTCCGGGGGTGCAGGCAGCACAAGATGTCGGGACGGGAGGCCTGTGGTGTGGCAGCCTCTCAGAGAGGACCCAGGGCAGACCTGGGCCTATCCCCCAGGTGGGTTCCACCTTGCTACCATCACCACAGGGCACAGCCGTGGGAGGAGGGGATGGGGGAAGGTAGGCGGGGCAGCAATGGGCTCTTCCTCTTACTGCTTTTTTTGTTGTTTTGTTTTCACAGAACTGGGGTTTGAGCTCAGGCACTCTGAGCTAAATGCACATCCCCAGTCTGTTTTGATTTTTGAGACAGGGTCTCACTAAGTTGCCCAGGCTGGGCTTGAAATTTGTAACCCTCCTGCCTCAGCCTCTGAATTCTGGGATTACAGGCCTATGCCAACAGGCCCAGCTGCAACTTGGCTTTCTTTTCTTTTCTTTCCCTTTTTTTTTTTTTTTTTTTTTTTTTTTTTTTTTTTTTTTTTTTTTTTTTTTTTTTTTTTTTGAGGCAGGGTCTCGCTCTGTAGCCCAGGCTGGTCCTGAACTCACTACATAGCCCAGGCTGGCCTTGGACTCTCACAAAACTCCTGCCACAGTCTCCTATAGACATGTGCCAACATAACTGGCTTTATGTGGTACTGGGAATCAAACTCAGGGCCCTATGCTTTACAAGGCAAGTGCTTTATTTAACCACTGTGCCATTCCTCCAGTCCCAATTTGTCTTTCTATGGGCAACTGAAGAGTATGTGGCACAAATATCCCCTCCCCACCCCCATGGTCTACTAGGTCATCTCTGTGGCCAAGTAGACCCTGGGTCCCAGTATGCTGCCCCACCTCCTGCCGCCTGATGTCCAGGGACAGCAGGGCCACGAAGGCAGTCATCTGCAGCAGGAAGTCTAGTGCAATAGCCAGGCCCGAGGTCAGGGCGAAGGTCCGCACAGCTGGCATGGGGGTCAGGGCCCCTGTGGTAGAGAAGGCAGTCAAGGCATCAAGCAGGGGCCCTGCACCCACAGCACACAGGAACAGGGTTTGAGCACTCCATGGCCCCTGCAAACTCCAGTCACTCACCCAGGAAAAAGCAGATAGCCTCTGAGAGACTGCAGAGCAGCATACTGGGTGCCACCCTGCCCAGGGCCCGGCCAATGTGGGCCTCTCGCTGCTCCCCCGGCCTCCGTGGCAACCTCTGCAGGAAACAGTGGGCATAGGGTCTGGCCCTTCCCAGCACACCACCCCTCAGAAGCCCTCCAGGTCCCAGAGCTGCCTGGCCTTCCCACGTCGGGGTTGGTGACACATCCAGTGCTCCACAGCCACACCTCATGCTTGTAGGCCAGGCTCAGAGACAAGCAGGCGCATTCAGGGTACAACTAGCCTGGCCCAGGCACCTCTAGGCCCTACATGTTTTTTTTTTCTTTTTCTTTTTTTCTTTTTACTTCTTCTTCGGTTTTTGTTGTTGTTGTTGGGTTTTTTGTTTGTTTGTTTGTTTTTTGAGCCAGGGTCTTGCTCTATAGCCCAGGCTGGTTCTGAACTCACTAGTGTAGCACAGGCTCGCCTGGGACCCAGGACAATCCGCCTGCCTCAGCTTCCCAAGGGCTGGGATTACAGGCGTGTGCCACCACACCCAGCTCTATGTGGTGCTGGGGAAAGGAACTCAGGGCCTTGTACTTGCAAGGCAAGTGCTTTAACCACTGTGCCATTCTTCCAGCCCTCTTTTTCTTTTTTTCTTCCTTTCTTTTTTCCCTATGGTTCTTTTTCTTCCTCTTTTTCTTTTCTTTTTTCATTTTTCTTCCTCCCTTCCCCACTGTGGTTGTAGATATTAAAGCCGGGTCTTCCCAGCTTTTCTTTTTCTTTTCTTTCTTTCTTTCTTTCTTTTTTTTTTTTTTTGAGACAGGGTCTCGCTCTATGGTCCAGGCTGGTCCTGAATTCACTTCAAAACCCAGGCTGGCCTTGGACTCATGGCAATCCTCCTGTCTCAGCCTCCCGAGTGCTGGGATTACAGGCGTGCGCCACCACGCCCAGCTTATGTGGTGCTGGGGAATCAAACTTAGCGCTTGGCTTAGTGCTTGCTCAAGCACTTTAACCATTGAGCCATTCCTCCTGCCCTTTTTTTCTTTTCTTTTTTTTTTTCTTTTTGTAATCCTGGTTGGTCCCCAACTCCCTGTGTAGCCCAGGCTGGCCTTGAACTCAAGGCAATCCTTCTGCCTCAGCCTCCCAAGTGCTGGAATTAGAGGTGTGTACCACCATGCCCAGCTCATTTTTCATTTTGAGGCAGGTTCCACTAAGTTGCTGAATTGTCCAGGCTGGACTTAAATATGCAGTCCTCCTCCCTCAGTCTTCTAGAGTTAGAGATTACAGGTCTTGTGTCACTGGGCCCAGTAAAAAATCGTTTCTGGGCATTCAAGTAGCTGGTGGCTTTTGTTGTTGTTGTTGTTGTTGTTGTTGTTGTTGTTGTTGTTGTTGTTGTTGTTTTGGTGGTACTTAGGATGGAGCCCAGGGCCTTCATATTGTCACATCTTCCTTCCTTCCTTCCTTCCTTTTTTTCTTTCTTTTCTTTCTTTCTTCATTTACAGATAGGATCTTGCTCTGTAGTCCGGGCTGGTCCTAAACTCACAATATAGCTCAGGCTGGCCATGAACTCACAACAATCCTCTTGCCTCAGCTTCCCCAGTGCTGGGATTATAGGCATGCACCACCATGCCCAGCTTATGTAGTGATAGAAAATCAAACCCAGGCAAGTGCTTTAACTGCTGAGCTATGCCCCTAGCCCTTCAGACCATTTTTAATTTTTCATTTTGAGACAGGGTCTCATTAAGTCCTAAGTTGCTCAGGCTGGGCTTGAACTTGTAAACTTACTGCCTTAACCTCCCAGAGCACTGGGCCTGCACCACCAGCCCTAGCCAAGAACATCCTTCTTACCTGGTACTCAAGGACAAAGATGAAGATATTGTCAGCACCCACAGCCAGCACCAGGAAAGGCACCACTTGCAGGATGACAAGGGAGGAGGGAACACCCAGGTAGGAGTAGAAGCCCATAGCTGCTATAACAGATCCCACCACGACAGCCACCCCAGCCAGGCCCAGCGTGGCCTTGGAGTCCACCTGCAAAGATGGGAGGCATAGCATGCTGGTCACCTAGCCATCAGGAAACTGGCCACAGGTAGCAGGTGGGCACTTGGGGACCCATAGGCACTCAGAGCTGCCTACCATAGCAAGAAGCCTACTTCAACAGAGCCATCCTCCCTAGGGCTTCCCACTGCACCCCAGGGCACAGGGATCCCAACTATGTCCTCCTTGAGTCACTGTCACATTACACTTTTTTTTTTCCTCTTTTTTTTTTCTGAGAGAGAGAAAGAGGTCTCACTCTGTAGTCCAGGCTGGTTCTGAGCTCACTATGTAGCCCAGGCTGGCCTTGAACTTACAGCAAGTTTAGATCTTGCCTCAGACTCCCAAGTGCTGGGATTATAGATACGGACCCCCAGGCCTGGCTCAGGGATATGTCTTTGGATGTGTCCACTGTGCTGTGCTGAGGAGCCCAATTAGGAAAGGTTTCTGAAGCTAATGATGGAGGGGACCAGGACCCTGGCTCCCTCTCTTACCAGCACCCGGTTCCAGCTGGAGTAGTGGCCCAGGGCCAGGGAGATATACACAAAGATGACAATGTAGCTGGTGGCAAAGATAGGCAGGTTCTGGAGTGTGGTACGGTTGATCTCATCCTCCAGGGAACGCTGCGGGAACACACATACACCGGCCCCTGCTCATGTGGGCTCCGGGGCTGGATGAGCTCGCTGAGCCCAGGGGAGGCCCCAGAGCCAGCTCTCCCAGGTGCCTGTCTATGTAGGCATTTGCTACCCAGGGTCATCAGGAAGGGGTGGGACTAGAAGGGGATGTGGAAACCCACTCAAGACCCCGGGATGGCATCCCCAGAGCTGGACACCCCAGCCCTACCTCAGCCATGACAGCAACCTGGAAGGTACCAGCCATGCGGCGCTGGAATGCTTGCACCTCCTCTAGGAAGGCTGCCTCCCAGAGCCGGGCTTGTGCCAGTCGGGGGTCCTCAGATGGGAAGTTGTTCAGTGAGAAGGTAAGGATCAGGGCCTCAGCCTCGGAGTAGTCCTTCCCTGGTGGAGGACAGGCTCAGCCCCTCTGCCTATGCCCACACCTCTCCCTTCACCCACCTGCACCATGCCTTCTTCCCTCCCCTCTGTCTGTAACTTCCTTTCCTCTTGTCCTCCTGAACCTCCCTCTTCCCTCTGCCTGCCCCTGCCACCCTCCCCTGCCCACATCACACAGCCTCCCTCCCTCTACCTACACCCAGGCTTCCAGGGCCCACCTGATTACCTAGGTAACCCCACCTACTTACCTGCATATCTCCAATTGCTTACCTGGGTACCCCCATCCTGCTGCTTACCTCGGTAGCCCCCCACAGCAAGGAAAGGGAAAACTGGGGCCCCATAGTCAGCCATGCAGCTCAGGGCCAGGGCTGTGCCATCCTTGAAGGTAAGTGGAGCACTGGACAGAGACCACAGAGGGAAGAAAGGAATGGGGCCTTGCTTGCCCTGCAACAGTCTCACTGGGCTGCCCTACCCCATAGCATCCCAGAGAGGTGCCATCTGCAGGTCCCCAGCCCAGCAGGCCCTGGTGGCCTCCCCAGTCCCATCTCTTGCGGCCCCCCACCTGAAGGGTGGGGCACAGCCTTGAACATCTCTTCAGTGCCAGGCAGGGCTGAGTCAGTCCTTCCTTCCCTGTTCCCCATGGTCCCCTCCACCACCAGACCTCCTAGGCCTGTTATCTACTTCTTACATGGCATCCCCCTTAGGGTCCTGTGTGGCTACAGGGGGGAATGTAAGCCATGGGGCTGGGACATCTGCTGCTCCTCCCCTACTCAGAGCCCCAGACCTTTTGAGACAGAAGCACCCAACTCCCCTTTATCCTGTGACCTTGGGGTTATAGTTCAGCAGACAGCTCATACCTTTTCGCCTCTCCCTGCCCTCACTACCCTTCTGTCTCCTAAGGAACACTGGGACAAGCTGGGCATGTTGGCACATATTTGTAATCCTAGCAGTCTAGGAGCCTAAGACATGAGGATCACAAATTCAAACCCACTCTAAGCAACTTAGAGACACCCCATCTCTAAAAAAAAAAAAAAAAAAAATCTAAAAATGGACTGGGAATATAGCTCAATGCAAAGGCTTGTCATTCAGGGGCTGGAGGAATGGCACAGCGGTTAAAATGCTTGCCTAGCAAGCACAGGCCCTGAGTTCCTTTCCCCAGCACCACGTAAGGTGGGCATGGTAGTAAACACCAGTAATCTCAGCACACTTGGGAGGCTGTGGTGGGAGGATTGATGTGAGCATAAGGCCAGCCTTGGATACACAGGGAGTAGGACTAGCCTGGACTACAGAGCAAGACACTGTGGACACTGTCAAAAAATTGTCAATCAAACATCTCAACTCTCTCAATATTTCACAGAACCACCCTTGGGACAGCTGCAACTGTCCTACATGCCCACCCGCACTTGCTCTGGCACCTGTGGGACACTGACCTAGTGGGCTTGGATTTGAACTGAGCTGTAGAACTGTGTAGGGACCAATCAGAAAGCTCAGATCAGAAATTTGCATCAGTTTGTATCAATCAGCAGGCTTGAAGCTGGACCAATCACAGATCTGTAGCCACTATATTAAGCAGCACTCCCCTGACACTTTTTGGTTTAGATTACCAGTTTTCTCTTGTGCTCTGACCTCCCTGGGCTACAGCGTGGGCCTGTTCACCTACAACATCACCACAGTATGAATCCATGCCTTAGGTAGTCTGGGCACAGAAAGGTCTATAAGTCTACACTGATTTTTATTCTCAGTAACACAAACAGAGGGGTGCTTCAGAAAAGAGCAATTGCTGAGTCCTGTGACACAGGCCTGTAATTCCAGCACTCTGGGAGACTGAGGAAGGAGGATCACAAGCTTGGGCCCAGCCTGTGCCACTTAAATGACTTGGCAAGACCCTGTCTGGAAATCAAAAGTTGAAAAAAAAAAAAAAAAAAGGCTGGGGATGTAGCTCAGTGAGAAAGCCCTGTGCTCAACTCCAAGTATCTCACACACACACACAAATTAAATCAAGAGCACCCCAGAGGCTCCTCAGAAAAATCAAGTGGTCTGGGCCAGAGGAGCTGCAAGGGCTGTATAGAAATGGGCTATAGAGAGTGGGAGGAAGGACTCCAGGGGAAGGGACTGGAGGAGTGCAGAGAGAACCACAGGGCTCGTGGCGGCCCTGTAAAGAAGGTCCCACAGGATGGTTCTCTGGCACCCTACCCACCTGCACCTCCCATGGGGGACTCACTTGGCACAGTAGAGAAAATGGTCCCTCCAGTCCACGGGTGCCGTCTGGCCCACCAACGTCTGGTTGGCAGTGAGCAGCAGCAGCGTGCGGTTGTTCTGGAAGTACTGCAGGAGGCTGTTGACACAGCAGTCGGACAGGCTGGTGTTGTGTGGGTTGAGGGGTGCATAGCAGATGTCAGAAAGGGATACATTACGCCCAGCCTCGGGGGACCACACCTGCAGGTATCGCAGCTTCTCCTGAAGTTCTAGCACCTCCAGCAGCAGGTCCAGGCTGAGTACCCCGCTGAAGTTTTTGGGCCCCAGCAGCAGTGAGTCATAGGTGTAGCTGGCCCGGCCTGGAGCCGTCAGAAAGACCTGGTTGGTCCGGTAGAAGGGCCCAAAGTGCTCGTCATGGAAGACCTTCTCCTGGCGAGCCTGGCTGTTGGAAGCTGACCACAACTCCACTGGGTCCGTGATGAGCTTCACGAAGGTCAGGCCTGATGCCAAGCCCAGCACGACCATCAGGGACACCACCAGGACAGACACCGGCCATGAGGCCACCCAGGTACCCCAGCGCTCGAAGATGTGGCCAAGAACAGTGTGAGGTGAGAGGCTCCGCTTGTGCAAGTGCTTGGGGGCAGCCAGGACACCCTGGCTCCTGCCCTTGGCCCGCCTAGAGGTCACACGAAGGCGTATGAGGACAGCAGTGAGCAGCACAGAAATGGAGCAGGAGATGATGAGCAGCACCAGCCAGCCAGGCATGCGACCCATGTAGGAGAAGGGGCGCAGCCTTTGGGGCTGGGCAATGGCCGGGCAAGATGCAGCGCAGTCCTGGCAGGAGCAGGCAGCTGTGCCGTTAGCCTGGGATTCATTGCAGGGTGCAATCTCAGCACCCAGTGGCTGCATCCCATCCCCCAGGGCTTGACCCGGCTCCCTCAGGTGGAAAGCAATGTCCAATGGGGCCAGGCCATTGCTTGTGTCCCCCTGGAAGTTGAGCCAGCGCTGGGCGTTGCACAGGGCTGAGCCGTAGACACCACACATGCTGCCCACGGCCAGCGAGGCAGCTGCAGGGATGCGAACACGACTGCACGACTCATAGGTCCTCTCCGCAAAGTCACGCTGATAGAAAGCCTCATAAGCCACCACAGCAGGGGGCTGGCCAGTACCACGCAGGGCCACACGGGTAACGTTGATGAAGAGGCTCTGGTTGGGACTGCACGTATTTTGACAGTGCAAGCTGACAAAGTTATCAGAGCAGGCCGGACAGCGGGTCAGCAGTGCTTTGGTGATAGACGTGCTGGTGTCCAGTGAGAGCAGCTGCTGGGCCGAGCAGCAGGCATATGTAGTGTTGGGGCCAGTGTAAAGGCGTGGGCAGATGCGCTGCAGCAGGGCCAGGTGGTCACCTGTGACATGGCGGGCTGGCGTGTTGGACAGGCAGGACACATTGGACAGTGAAGTGAGGCTTCCAGACAGCTCTGGGTTCTTCCCGCACTCCTCATAGAAGGCACAGTAGCCAGCCTGGTGCACAGGCGTGTACAGCTCACCCTGGGCCTGCAGGGCATGGCAGTGTCAACCCTAGGCATCCAGGTGGCCACGGAGGGCAACAGAGAAACACAGAATGGGGACCCAAGGAACTGGGGTTGCTGCTAGGGGCCTGGGCCTGGCCAAGTGCAGGAGGAGAGTGGCCAGGCCTTTCCTCTTGAGCATGTCTAGGTCACTCGGAGATGACCCAGCAGACTAGCACATGAAGGTGGTGCTGCTGAGGCCAGGGACTGAAGGGAGGAGGTGACTCAAGCGTCCCTGTGTTGCTGTGGGTACATGCCATACCAAAGTCCTCTTTTTATGTGGCACTGATGAGCACACATCAGGTATTTGCCCTGAGCTACATCCCTAGACTACTTTTTAGTTTTGATTTGGTGACAGACTCATGAAGTCAATAAATTGCCCAGGCTGACCTCGAACTTGGGATCCTCTTGCCTCAGCTTCCCAGAACATCCTGCTTGAGCCCAAAATCCATCACCCACCTCCCAGACATGAAAGCCAACGGGGGACAGTAGCTGGTACAAGCCCGCCTCCCCTCACAGCCCTAGGACACTTGAGGGATGCTGACCAGGGACGCCAACCCCAACCCCTCCTTGGCTGTGTCTACCACTAACCCTGTCCGGCTGTCTGTCCTGGCCCTATGTCCTCTCATCCCTATAACCTGAAGACCCTCCCCCCAGCAACCCCTTTTGTAGCCCTAGGCCCAGCTGGGCAGTGGAGACTCACAGAGCAGAAGAGCAGGGCCCCAAGCAGCCAGCCCCGCAGGCCTGCTGCCATCCTGGGACAAGGGAAGGATCTGCAGGGTGCAGGGGCAGCCTCAGGAATCACTGGGAACAATAGAGGACTGGCTCTGGAAATGCACAGGCGTCTCCTCCCCCAGGGCCAGACCTGGCCTGGTAAGGCTGGAGCCAATAGGACCACGCCTGCAGGTTAATGATCCACCGCTATCATTCCCCCATGAGCTGGCCCTGATCCTCCGCCTTCTTAGATGGGCCTTGTATGATAGTGCTAGGGTCCCTACTTGTTTACCAAAGCTACTGAGACTGAGAAAGGCTAGGCCTGTTGTGGGGAAGTCCCTGGCTTACCCTGGCTGGAGCAGGCACAAGACCACAGCAGAGGTGGGACCACGTGCTGGCCAAGTCTAGCCTTGGGGCTAGGGACTGAGCATGGTCCCTGGACTGTCCTCATCCTTACTCTCCCTGGCTGAGGGTGGTCCCTGTAAAGTCCCCACCTCTAGCTGAGCCTCATACCCCCAACCCCACACCCAGTCCTGGGCTAGTGACTGATGTGGGTGCAGACACACCCTCTGTACTGTCATCCTTAGCAACGTTAATATTAACAGCCAGATAACAGAGACAGTTAGGGTGGAGCATGCAGTGACAAAAGTCCCTCCAGATAGAAGTGGAAAGGGGCCCTACTGAGAAGAACCTCAGACTCTCCTCTGCTCATCTCTTGTTCCCCCACCTCATCCACCCTGCCCATCCTCCCCATCCTCACCTCCCTGTACCAGGCAAGCCTGCCTAATCCGGCCCAAGTGCAGTTTGCCCTCTCTGCTTTCTCCTGATAGTGATCTTCCAGGCCTTCCTGGATCCCCTGCTATCACCAGGATAAGCCAGGACCTTGGCCTCTTCTGCCAAGGCTGAGCATCTGATATCCTGCAAGGCGACCAGTGCAGCAGGGAGGGGCCCTTTCCTCCCACCCAGCATGGTGACTTCCCTATTCCACAAGCTGGATGCAGGAGACCCAGGCAGGGGGCCCAGAGCCCGAGGGAAATGAGGGCTACCAGGTGCAGCACCTCCTAACGGGTCCATGCTCCCAGAATGGGACCCTCCAAGCCAGTCTGTCTGTCTGTCTTAGGTCTTGTCATCCAGATCCCAGAGGCAAACCCTGAGACAAGGATCCTAGGGCCAGTTTATTTCAGAGGTAAGCCCCAGTGACATACGTGGGCAGGTGAAGAGCCAGGGTGAGAAGGAAGCCAACCAGGGCCTGTACAACACCAGCTCCTCGCTGGCCTGGAGGTACAGGCCTATAATCCCAGCACTCTGGCTGGCTAAGGCAGGAGAATCACAAGTTCTAGCCCTGCATGGGCAATTTTCAGACCCTGCCTCAAAATTGAAACCAGGGCTAGAGGAATGGCACAGTGGTTAAAATACTTTACTAGCAAGCACAAGGCCCTGGTTTCAATTCCCCAGTACCACGTAAGCTGGACATGGTGGCACACACCTTAATCCCAGCACTCAGAAGGCTGAGGCAGGAGGACTGCCATGAGTCCAAGACTAGCCTGGGCTACACAGTGTCTCAAAAAAAAAAAAAAAATCAAAATTAAAACCAAAAAAAAAAAAAAAAAGGCTGGTATGTAGTTCAGTGTAATGGGCTCAGGGTTTAGTCTCCAGTAATACAGTAAGTTTGCAGAGATAATTTAATGAGTCAGATACATGCTTGTGACTCTTAAATGCTCAACTAATCACTTCTTCAGCCAGGCAAACCTAGGATTATCAGGTTATCAGATCGATCCTGTCACTGGTATCTCCTTTAGGGCCATGTGCAGACCTAGTGACAAACTTGACTTCTCAGGGGTATGGCTCTTCCCCACCCAATGCCAGCAGCCTCAGCCTATACCATATCAGTTGGGAAATGAGATCTTATTTTCGGGGGCCTTTAATAAGAAGGGCTGATACTGAGGCTTCAACCCAGGGACTGTGTGTGTTAAACACAGGCTCAGTTCTGCTCTCCCAGCCCCCTTGCAGCCAGCCATGCTATGGGATCTAGTTTTGCATTTACCTGGTACTGTATGTAGCCTTCTCCCTGTACACTGCAGGCAGGACACAGAAGGGATATGTAAGCTGCAGCCTCCTTGTGGTCCTGAGCAGCAAACACGAAGGAAAAGTAAAGATGCAAAACAGACCAGATGGAAGTGACAAGAGAAAGACAGGGGCTCAGGAAGCTCAAGCCCTTCTTCACCCACAGAAACATGGGGGTGGGGGGGGGAAGAGGGGCTTAGGGGTATAGCTCAAAGGTCAAAGTGCCCTGGATTCCTACCACCAAATAAACTTACATGCCTATAATCCCAGCACTTGGGAGGCTGAGGTAAGATTGCTGACTTAAGGACAGCCTAGGTTACATAGGGAGCTCAGGAGCAGCCTAGGCTATATAGCAAGACCCCACCCACCCACCCACCCACCCACCCACACAAAAAGGAACAAACAAGTAAAGTCAAGGGGTCAGGGATTTAGCTCAGTGGTAGAGTGCCTGCTCGGCAGGAACAAAGCCCTGGGTTCAGTCCTCAGCAACAAAAAGTAAAAATCAAATTAAAAAAAAGAAAAGTCTGAACTTGATCATCAGGAGCTTCCAAAAACATACATGAAGGTCTATAGCAACCAAGCATTCAATCAAAAAAGCAAAGCAAAGCCACCTCGAGCCAGGCTGTACAGGCCTGTAATCCCAGCACTCTGGGAGGCTGGCGCAAGAGGATAGCAAGTTGGAGCCCAGCAATGAGACCATCTCAAAATAAAAAATTTGAAAAAGAGCTAGGAATGCAACTCAGTGTAGAAGCTTTGGGAGTTGATCCCCAGAACCACCCACCCACCCACACACACACGTACGCGAAGTTAAAGTGGAGTTGGAGGAGGCAGCCTGCACCATCAGTACCACTTTGCCTTTGAGGACCACCTCCTCTCCCTGTTGCCCCCTGCAAGGTCCTGGCCTCAGTACACCTGACACTGTCACCCAGGGACCCTACTCAGGGAGGCACACAGTAGTACTTCAGCAGTACTTAGCCAGCTTGCACATGCAGCCCTGGGAAGCCACTGTGTCTGTCACCAGGCTACCTTGACAAGACACCAGTGGCAAGATATGATAATCACCTCATCATCCTAGGTCTGCCTCAGCGAAAGATGAACTGGGCACGTAGGAGCCTCCATTGCCCTGGTGTGACGACCCAGAAAACAGCATACCACAACATGAGTACACCCACGGGACTGGAGCCTCTGCCAGGTTGCTGATCCACTTCCTCCATCTGCCCTGATCAGACCTCAGCTTTTTCTGACCCCTCCTGGCTAAACTGGAATTTCAGATAAACAGTAAAGACTTTGTATGTGTTGCTGGAAATTAAGCCCAGGACTTTCACACTGACCTACATCCTCAGCCTTTTGTTTTGTTTTGTTTTTTGATTTTGAGACAGGATCTCACTAAGTCACCAAATTGCCTAGGCTGGGCTCAATCTCCTGTTTCTCCTGCCTCAGCCTCCCAAACAGGTGGGGATGTAGTTGAGTGTAAAGGCTCTGGGTTCGTTCCCCTTGTGGAAAACAAATTATAACCACAGTCTGTTCTGCAGGTCTGGGGCCGGTGTGGATTCTTTTTTTCGAGAGAGGGTCTTGTTCTGTAGTTGACTGTTCCTGAACTCATTAGTCCAGGCTTTTATAGAGCTCATGGCAATCCTACTGCCTCAGCCTCCCAAATGCTGGGATTACAGACATATGCCTAGCCACATGGTGCTGAGCACTGAATCAAACAAGGGCCAACCCCTGAGCTACACCTCCAGCCTGAATTACACTTTCCTTATAGCCTCTTTCCCTGGTAAGGTTGATCATGGCAGGCCTCAGACCAGTTCAAGAGTTACTGTACCTGTCTATTTCATAGGCTGACCAACTGAGGCTCAGGTGCTGCAGAGCAGCATGGGAAGGTCCTGACTGCCAGATCTTAGTCTGAAAGGGGAATGGAGACCAAGTTCAGGCCTGATGAAACATACCCTGTCCCTCCGCCAGGAAGCCAGGAGAAATACAAACTGCAGCTGGACTCAAAATGCAAGTAGACAGGAGTTTTATAACACAACAGTCTTCCATCCAGTGTTTGAGATACACTAAGTAAGGGCTGAGGAACAACACAGTAGTTCTAGGGCTTGCCTAGCAAGTACAAGGCCAAGCTCGATTCCCCAGCACAACACACCCCAGCTGTGTTAGCACACACTCGTAATCCTAGCACTTGGGCTGCCAAGGCAAGTGGATTGCTGTGAGTCTGAGGCCAGCCTGGGCCAGTAAGTGCAAGACTAGCAAGGACTAGAGTGAGACCCCATCTCAAAAAAAAAAAAAAAAACCACTACGTATTTGAGCTGGGTGTGGTTACCCAGGCTTGTAATTTCAGGAGGCCAAGGCAGGATTACAAATTTGAGTACCACCTGGGCAACTTAGCAAGACCATCTCCAAACTCAAAAATAAAAAGGGGTCTCGGAATATAGCTCAGTGTAAAAGCCCTGGGCTTGCTCCCCAATACCACTTGCTCCCACCCAAAAAAAATAAATTTGGCCAGGGTACTTCCCTACTTGAACTCTACCTTTGTCTTCCAAAGGCACTCACTGTAGAAGCTGAAGTCCCCAGCCACGAGATCCTCAAAAGCTAAGTCATTTGTCTTCAGCAGACAGGGCAGAGCATGCTAAGATGGTAACACCCCTGCACCTACCCCACTCTGGACCCAGAGGTTCCTAGGCACACCCTGTCTTCTGCCACCATCACAGTCACCGCTATCTGATCAGATGTCCCCCCCCAAAAAAAATCCTTGTAAACATCTGTGTCCTTTTAAAGATGATGTAACATTGTACTTCCTAGTGTTCTTCAGCTCCGACTGCACACTGCAGTGACAATAACTAAGGGAGTAGGGGAGCACAGGTGAGGAGACCATCTGCTGGGGTGCAGGCCTGCCTATGAGCCTCACCCAGACCACAGTGCCATGGAGGGCTCTGGGATAAGCAAGGCCACAAGCCAGACCAGGGACCCAGGGAACCCAGGCAGCAAGCTTCTCAGAGCTGGGCTGACCAGTCACCACTTACCTCTGCTGGCCAAGAGAGGCATGGCATGTTTCCCAGGTCCCAGAACGGGGAAATAGTCCATCCCCACAGGCCCAAAGGACCTGGACCAGGGTACCCTTCATCCTGGAGGCAGCAGGCTTTATTATTCTTTTTTATTTCTTTTGTGACACTGAATATTGAACCCAGTGCACTGTACCAAGCTATATACCCAGTCCTTTCCAGTTTTTTGAGATTCGATTGGCTTCAAATTCATATCCTCCTGCCTCTGCTTCTTAATTAGAGGCAGGTACCACCAGGCCTGGATGGAACCTTTATTCTATTGGGGTTTCCTGTATACTACATGTAAGAAGATGCTCCATCCTATGCCACAGCTAGGTGACTCAGGAAGGTGTAGAGGCAGGCCGAGGTTTCTTCCCTTTGTGCCCAAAGCTGTGCAGAGGGTTCTGGGTCTTCTTCGCCTTCTGTGGGACAGAGTCTGGGTTAACTGAGGTGTAAGGCCCACAATCCTGACAGTGACACGGTGGGGACCGAGTGTGCCAGTGTACCACCCACTCCTCCCTGGCAAGGCCACTGCATGCACTGGGGAAGTACCTTGGCCTTCCGAGAGGGGGGCAGCTTTTTCCGCTTCCTGTGGGTACGCACAAGGCCACGCAGGGTGGGGGGGACTGGAAGAAACACTGGCATCAGCAATAGCTGCACTCGCCCAAAGATCAGCCTCCCACTACCCTTACCCCAGGGGGCCCAGTCCCCATCACACCCTCTGGGCTCTCCTTTACGCTGGAAGGTCATCCCTGTTCTGTATGTCCCACCCTTGTCCCCTCTCCACAGCAGCAAAAGAGCCAGCCACTGCATGTTCCAAGGTGTGTCACCGTCCCCACTGGGTCCACAGCATGCAGGCAGCCTGAGCTGGGCCAGGGGATGTTGGCACTCCCTGCCTATGGCTACTGCCTTGCCACTCTTTCTTTCCCTTTATCTTTATTACTTAATTTTGAGGTATTAGAGGTTGAGCCCAGGACCTTCACAACAAACTACATCCCCACTGCACTTGTAGTTTTGATTTTTTTTTTTTTTTTTTTTTTTTGAGACAGGGTCTCACACTGTAGCCCAAGCTGGTCCTGAACTCACCAGTGTAGCCCAAGCTGGCCTTGGACTCAAGACAATTCTCCTGCCTCAGCCTCCCAAGTGCTGGGATTATGGGCATGTGCCACAATATCCAGCTTTTATGGGGTGCTAGGGAATTGATCTCAAGTACTTCGTATTTGCTAGGTAAGCACTAGTTTTGATTTTGAAACCAGGTTTTGCTCAATCACCAAGATGCTGAGCCTGGGCTAAATAAAGTTTTCAATCCAACCACCTCAGCCTCCCAGAGTGTTAGGATGAAAGGTTTATGCCACCACTCCTGGCCACTCTTCCCCTTTACATCCATTTTAAGTGTAAAAACTGGGCAAGAGGAATAGATCAATAGTTAAAGTGCTGTCCTAGAAAGCTCAAGGCCCTGAGTTCAATTCCCTATCACCACATAAGCTGGGCAGGGTAGCACATGCCTGTAATCCCAGCACTTGGGAGGCTGAGTCAGGAGGATTCCCTTGAGTTCAAGGCCAGTCTGGGCTACATACTGAGTTCAGCACCAACCTAGGCTACAGAGACCCTGTCTCAAAAAAAAAAAAAAGAAGTTTAAAAAAATTAAGTGTAAAAATCATACACAATAATAAACCTGTCACATGCTGGACATGAAAAGCCAAGACCAACCAGGACTTGCCTGGGATGAGAAGAGCTGGCTAGGCTATGCGACGACACTCATTCCTCTCATACCTTGCTCTGCCACCCTGTTTTTGCTCCATGGCATGTCCTGGTCACCTGTTAAGAAATTTCCTGATGCCCTGGCCACACAGCCAGAGTCCTCTCCAGCAGAAGGAGCTCCAGCTCCTGCCCAGGACACCTCCATACCTGCCAATACTCCCTAGCACACAGAAAGCCACCCAGTGGGTCCTTGCCTCATTTTTAACCGGCCTACGTCTCGCAACAAGTGGCTCAAAGCCTGGATCTGCCACCAAGTCGGCATTGCCTCAGTTTCCCCATCTCCACAGTGAGCCCACAGGGTAAGGAAACTGAGCCCACAGAAGTGAGTCTCAAGGTCCTGCACCCGCCGGAAGCCAGTGTCCCCAGCACCAGTCACACTCCTCACCCAGATATTCAGGGACGTGGCCCAGGTGAGGCTTCACCACAGCAGGGTGCAGAGGCAGGTCATGCCGCAGCAGCTGCAGGTCTCGGGGGTTGTCTTCAAAGTATGTCTGTGGGCAGAGAGCTCTGTTCAGTCAGCGGTTCTCTCTCTCATGGTGTCCCAACGTTTTGGTTTGGGAATCTTTAGAGAGGGATGTCAGGTACTGGGGATAAAGTTCAGGGTCTGGTCTTTATACTTCAGCTACAGCCCTAAGTCTGTTTTTCCTTTTTCTATTTTTTTTTTTTTTTCTCTTAGGAACAGAGATTAAACATAGGGGCTTCATTCTGAGCTACATTCCCAGGCTTTATTACTTTCAAAGTTTTTCAGACACAATATTGCCAACTTGCCCAGGCTGGGCTCAAATTTGAGATCCTTCTGCCTCAGCCTCCCAGACTGTTGGGACTGTACACCAACAAAACTGGACCCAGCCATATTGAATCTTTGGTTTTATTTTTTGAGAGTGTCTCAGCTCTATAGTCCAGGCCAGCCTTCAACTCACAGCAATCCTCTTGTTTCAGCCTCCCCAGTGCCAAGATTATAGGAGCACACCACCAAGCACCAAGACTAGCCTTTTTTTTTTTTTTTTTTTTGGAGACAGGGTCTCACTCTGTAACCCAGACTGATCCTAAACTGACTATGGAGCCCAGGCTGGCCTTGGACTCATGGCCATCCTCCTGTCTCAGCCTCTCAAGTCTTTTTTTTCTTTCTTTCTTTCATGGAACTCATAGCAATCCTCTGCCTCAGCATTTAGACTGAGTCTTTGAAAGGACAATACACTCATATTTCAAGTTTAAAAGGCATGAGGTGGGGGGTACTGGAGGAATAGCTCAGCAATTAAAGTGGGCTTACCTAGCAAGTGCTAAGTACCTAGTCCCAGCACCATGTAAGACAGGCATGGTGGCACATACCTGTAGTCCTAGCAGTCAGGAGGATCAGGCAGGAGGACTACTATGAGTTTGAGGCCAGCATGGGCTACATAATGAGTTCAGCATCGGCCTAGACTATAGAATGAGACCCTGTCTCATTAAGTAAATAGATAAAGGCATGAGAGGCAACATTAGAGCATGTAGTCTGACTACTGCCTCTGCTCCATCGCCCTCTGATCCACAGGGAGCAGCTGAAGGTACTTTCAAGCATGCAAAAAGACAGCTGCTACCCGTTTGCACTCCCACAGAGCTCAGATTTGGCATCACGTTCGGCCCGTGTCCCACTGACACACACACCTCCTCGTCTCTCTGTGCACTGAAACATGGCTGGGGCTACCCCCTCAGTTCTCAGGGAACCCTCTACGGTGGCCACTGGGGCAGCAGCCCACCCTGGCTCCACAGTAACGCTAGGATGTGAGATGCACATGGGCCTGGAGCCTGTACACAGGCTGGTGTGCCTGGAACGTGAGCACTGGCCCCCAGTCTCGGCCAGTGTCTTCCAGCAGAGGGGCTAGCTCCTCCTGTGAGCAGCTCCCATGCAGTGCCCGCCCCCTCCGCCGCAGACCCCTCTCACACCAGGCCCTTCCCCTCTCCTGCAGGATGTTATCCCCACCTTGAGCTTCTCTGAGTGCAGCAACTCCTCCTTGATCTCCTTCAGCCTGGCCTCCCGGATAGCCTGCTTTGTCACGGAGCGCATGGCATCCTGTGAGCAGATATAAGGGTCAAGGGGCATGGCTTCCCCCAGCCCGCCCTCCCTCATGCTTGGACCTTCAGCTTGGGTGGGGTGCTGGCCAGCCCCCCAACCCTGTGCCCCACCCAGAGCATTACTTACCCTGCAACGGTAGCGGAAGCCCTCAATCTCCTCCATGTGGAACTGGTAGGGAAGCAGAACTGGGGCTTCGCCCTCTACCAAGGAGGTGGTGGCAGTGAGGGTCAGGACAGCTCCCAAAGCCAGCCTCCTACCCCTTCTTCCCAGGGTGAGGTTGCACCCTAATATGACCCCCTTTCCCTCCACTGCTACCTTAACATGTCAGGCTCAGCATCACTGTCCCAGTTATCCTGGGTGGCCCAGTGATGTAATGGACAGGGGTAAAAATCCCTTAGCCCCAGGGCCCACCAACCCTCTCCCCTCCTTTGCCTCGCCAGGCTGGGCATGAATGGAGGCCTAGGCACACCATGTGTTTCAGGCTGCACTAGCTGGGACAGAGCAGCAGATTTGTCACTCAACTGTACAGGAGGCAATACATAGGACTCTAGACTAAGCTTCTGTTTGCTCATCTATACAGGAGTACGGTACCTGGCACACAGGGTAGTGTGAGGATGTGTAACAGGAGAAGCCAGGCCATGTAGGAGGGCCAGATACCTACCTCCACTGAGGAGATCCTCGATTTTGCCCAGCTGGGGCTGCTCCGTGGGCAGTACGAAGGTTAACACTATGCCAGGGTTGTTGGCACGTGCCGTCCTATAATGAGAGCCAGCCTGGCCTGATCTCTGCCCTGTGGGCTCTGTCCAGCTCCCCCTGCCCCCATCACACCCCAAGTCCAGGTACCTAGCCCAGCCCACTCCTGTCCTCCTACCTCCCGGCCCGATGGATGTAGGCCTCAGGGGTTGGGGGGAGATCAAAGTTGAGCACAGCAGCCACGTGGTGGAAGTCAATGCCACGGGCCACACCTGCCTCAGAATCAGAAGCCCTGAGAGACAAGTCAGTGTTAGGTCCTCCTCTGGGAGGAAACTTGTAAGCATCAGAAGCAGAACATCCCTTAAACACGATCTGAGGACCACAAGACTCTAGTACACACCAGACTGCACCAAAACCATTCTGGAAGGTGGGTATGGAGGTAAATAGGTCTGTAATCCCAACACTTTGAAAGGCTGAGCAGAAGGATCCCAGGTTCAAGCCCAGCTTGGGCTACATAGTGAGTTTAAGTGCAGCCTGAGCTGCACACAGCAAGATTCTGTGTCAAAAAAAAAAAAAAATAACAACAACATGAAAAAACAATTTCCAGGGGCTGGGAGTGTAAGCCGAGCAGTTAGAGCACTTGCTTAGGCGGCACAAGGCCCTGGGTTTGACTAACAGCACCATATAAACTGGTATGGTGGCACATGCCTGTAATCCCAACACTCAAGTGGCTGACGGAAGGATCAGTGTAAATTCAAAACTAGCCTGGATTACTAATGACTTCAGGACCAGCTTGCACTAGAGAGCAAGATCCTGTCTCAAAACACAAAGCAATAACAAAACAAAACAAAACAGAAAAACTATCCCAGCAGCTGGGGATGTAGCTTCAGGCTAGAGTGCTTACAAGTCCCTGTGTGAACATTCTAGGTTCAATCCCAAGAACCACAAGAACAGGTCCTCCAGGGACTAAGGGCATAGCTCAGCAGTTAAAGCTGGCCTTTCAAGCACAAGGCCATGGGTTTGATTCCTCAGCATCAGTATTAGCTGGGCATGGTAGCACATGCCTGTAATCCCAGCACTTGGAAGGCTGAGGCAGGAGAGTAGCTGTAAATTTGAGTCTAGGCTGGGCTACACGGCGAGTTCAGAATCAGCCTTGACTGAGACCCAGTCTCAAAAAAGTAAGTCAGGTGGTATAATCCCAGCATTCAGAAGGCTGAGGCAGGAGGAGTGCTGTGAGTTCAAGGCCAGCTTGGGCTATACAGTGAGTTCAGGACCAGCCTGGACTACAGAGTGAGATCCTGTATCAAAAAAACAAACAAACAAACAAACAAACAAACAAAAAGGCCCCCTGCAGATTGGCCCTATGGCCAATCCTAAGCAAAGACCTCAGCTGTCAGGCAACAGCAAAACCCCTACCCCCCAGAGTGACATGAGGACCACCCCAGAATAGTCTCACTGGAGTTAGACTGAGCAAAGGTCCTTTTTCCTCCACAAATAAGTTCTCCAGGGGTCACAGCCATAAATCCCTTAAGACTGCACCATATCTCTGGCAGGGCAGTATGGCCCCATAACCCAGGCCCAAACTGTTGCTGCTGTATATACACTGTAGCCTCCACCCTCCACACCCAGAAGCTGAGCAGGGGCCTCTGGACCACGGCACCCTGCTCTGTGCACAATGGATTCTGTTTTCCAAGAAGACAGACAAGCAGGCCTCTCTAGGGAGAGTGGATGCAAGAAGAGAAATGCAGACTCAGCCAGGACCAGGGCACAGACCTATCATCCCAGCACTATTGGAGGCTGAGGCAGGAGCAGCACAAGTTCAAGCCCAGCATGGGCAACTTAGTGACTGAGCAAGACCATATCTCAAAATCAAAAACAAAAATGGGCTGGGGATACAGGTCAGTGTGAAGCCTCGAGCTTGATGCCCAGTGCCCGGCCTCCCCAAGCACATACACAATGCAAGAAAGACAGACAGAAAAACACACAGGCAGACTCACTTGTCTCCTTTGGACCCCCGCCCGCGTCGCCTGCCTTTGGCTGGGGACCCAAGGACTTCAGCATCTGTTGCTATGACACAGTCATAGAAGCCTTGGTTGAACTGTGAGATGATATGACACCTGCAGTCCAAAAGGAAAGTCAGCCTTCCTTGGTGGGGACAGAAGACCCTCTACCCCAGCATTACTATAACCATTGCCTTTTCCTCCCTTTAATTTTCTCCTTCATGTTTTGTGCCTCAACTTTCTCTGGAGAAAATGGGCTAACAGCAGGTCTGTCAGGGCTCTGAGAAATAATTATCAGGCAAGTTCAGAGCCTGGCCTCATTAATGTTTAGAGATAAGAAAATCAACAGGGTCTAGCGGCACAAGTGTATAACCTAAGCACTCTAGGAGGCTGAGGCAGAAGGATTGCAATTTTAATCCCAGCCTGGGCAACTTAATGAGACCCTGTTTCAAAATAAAAATACAAATGGGCTGAGGATGTAGCTCAGTGTTAAGGTCCTGGGCTCGATCTCCAGTACACGCTTGCACACAAAGAAACAGGCACATCAGTTGGGTTCCCTTCCCACATCTATCTGCAGCTCCCTTTGCAAAGTGGCAGTAGGGGCACACCTGGAGTGCAGTGGGAGCTCCCCATTGAGCACACAGGCAGGGATGTGGAACTGCTCCAGGAAGAGGCGGAGTCGGTAACTCCGCTCCAGAGTGTTGACAAAGAGCAGGGACTTGCCCCGAACTAGCGACAGCTTGAGCAGGGCATACAGCAGCAGGAATTTGTCCTCCTCTGTCTCACAGACCAGCTGAAACTGCTGCAACTGCTCTGGCCCAGGCAGTTGGGACTCATGCAACTTGAGAGTGACCTGGGGAGAGGACAGGCCTGTGGTCAAGGAAGAAAAAGACAGAGTCGCTATGATCTCTGGGTCACCAACCAAAGCACTGGCATTTTTGTACAAGGATGAGATTCCTCAAGATCTGGTGCCAGGATCCGGAACTCAAAGTACCCCACCTACTGTGGTGTGTGGAAAGTATAGACATACAACACAGACCAAGGAGAAACACGCTGGTAAGTGACAACATCCCAAAGGGACAGCTATAGCGGCGACTTCTCCGAGGGGGACTTCAGCCTTGGGGCTGAGACTCTCCTAGAGCAACCCCTTGAGGATGAGGGTGGTCCCTGCTTTGGATTTTAAACAAAGAATAGTTGAGTCGGGAGCACTGGAAATATGCAAGGATTTTACTTTACTTTTTGAGGCATGGTCTCACTCTAGTCCAGACTGGTCCTGAACTCACTATGCAGCCCACACTGGCCTCAATTCACAGAAATCCTCCTGCCTCAGCCTCCCAAGTCCTGTGATTACAGGTGTGTACCACCACAAACAACTTACTCAGTGCCGTGGAACTGAACCAACGGCTTTGCAGTTGCAAAGCCCTTTAACCACTCAAGCACTTTAACCACTGAGCCATGCCCCCAGCCTTACTTACACAAGAGTTTTAGGTGCTGCCCTTCAGTATCTCCAAACCAAGAATGACACATCCAATGACAATGGTCCCACCCAAACACCAAAGGTTCCTTTGATGCGCCCTCTTCATGTGCCCCTAGCGCCCCTTACCGGGTTGTGTAGCACCAGCTCCTTCAGTGCTTGCACGTCCTCGTTAAAAGTAGCTGACATGAGAAAAGCCTGGTAAATACGGGGCAGGTGGCTGAAAGGAAACAGCTAGTCAGGTTCCAGCTTGGAGGCCCACTGAACTTCAACCTTCCTGCCAGGAACCAACTCCTCCCTTCTTACCAGAGGAGATTCTTGAGTTCTTCCTCAAAGCCAAAGGAGAACAGAAGGTCAGCCTCATCCACCACCAACAGCTCAAGGGAGTCACGCAGTTTCAAGGTATCCTGCTGTAAGTGGGTTAATATACGAGACGGGGTCCCCACGACGATATCAGGCTTCTCCATCAGGACGGCTCTGCCAGTGACCAGAAACCAATGTTGTGAAGAATTCTCGCCCCAGATCTGCTTGCTTCACACAAACCACCCCACGTCTCTGTGTAGTCTCATTCCCTTCCAGTGTGTGTGTTACCAAGGAGGAGAACCATCTAAAGGGCTTTGCGGGGGCTGGAGGAATAGCTCAGCGGTTAAAGCACTTGCCTAGCAAGCACTAAGTATGGCAGTTGGATTCCCCACCACATAAGCTGGGCGTGGTGATGCACAACTATAATCTCAGCACTCAGGAGGCTGAGGCAGGAGGACTGCTGTGACTTACAGGCCAGTCTTGGCTACATGGTGAGCTCAGAACCCGCCTGGACTACAGAGAGAGACCCTACCTCAAAAAATTAACTAATTAATTAAAAAACTTTGTACTGAACTGTGTCCCTGGCTCCTTTTTAGCTTTAATTATGTGACAGGGTCTCACTAAGTTGCCCATGCTGGGCTCAAACAGCCTCAGTCTCCCAGAGTGCTGTGAATACAGCCAGTACCACCAGGCCAGGCCCCAGCCTTAGAGTTTTCACCCACCTCTGAGAGGCTGTGTCTTCAGCAGCTGAGACATTGGCCACTCGCACATCCCGAGCACAGTAGGCAGCCAACTGCTGGATCATGGACTGAGCCTGCCGTGCTAGCTCTTTGGTAGGGACAAGGACAAGACCTCTCACGGCCTGTTCCACCACAGGACCTGTCTGTTCAAGCAAGAATCAATGACTGTAGCCAGCGGGCACATTACTGAGTGCACTTGACACATTTGTTTTTTCAGACAACCCGGCCCCCTCACTTCAATACCTTTACCATGATCTGACCAACACCACGCTCTGCCCTCCCCAAAACATAGAACGGAGGAGTTTCCTCCTAGGCGCTGACATCGAAAATAATTTGCTCTACTTTTACGAGTTACTCAAAACTAACTAGATTAGATATGGCGCTGGACTCTCAAAATAACTTTAGAGAGATGCGCGCCTTTTTTTTTTTCAAAGAAACAAAAGGAAGCGACTTGTTCAAGACTACACCCAGGCTAGTGGTAGTGGCACAAGGCCTTGGTTAAAGATCCAGGTAAAGGCAATCCAAACTCCAGTCCGGGGCAGATGCCACAGGGACCAACCAACCCGTTTAAGAAAGAGGCCGAGGAGCTGGAGGAACAGCTCAGCGGTTAAAGCACCAAGTGCTAAGTCAAGTGCTAAGTACCCTAGTTCGATTCCCCAGCACCATATAAGCTGGGCGTGGAGGCCCACGCCTACAATCCCAGCACTCGGGAGGCTGAGGCAGGAGGACTGCCCTGAGTCCAAGGTCAGCCTGGGCTTCATAGTGAGTTTAGGACCAGCCCGGACTACAGAGCGAGACCCTGTCTCAAAAAAAAAAAAAAAAAAAAAAAGTAAGACGAAAGAAAGAGGCCGACCTCCCCTCCCAGCCTTCCGCGTTCCCGATTCCATCAGCCTAGGCCACCCACCGCCTTCCGATGGAGCATCAGTTGCAGCATTGGGATAGCGTACGCGGCCGTCTTCCCGGAGCCTGTCCGCGCCCGGGCCAGCAGGTCCTTCCCCTCAAGTGCCAGAGGAATTGCCTTTTCCTGGATTAGCGTAGGTCGCGACCAGCCGAGGTCGGCGACAGCCTAAGAATAACGAGAAGGACGGCTCAGGGCACGCGGAGGGTGACGGCAGGCCATGAGAGGCCTGTGAGGGGGACTCTGGGATTCCCGCCCTCCCGGTACCTGCAGGAGCCGGGGATCCAGACCCATGTGTTCAAACCCCAGCCACTCCGGGTCCGCCATGGCGCTGCACTGACAGCCCGCATGCGCAGGCAGAAATACACAAGAGCGCAGGTTAGCGCGACGACCAATCAGCTTCGGGAGACCCAGCCCAACCGGAAATGCTCCCGCTTGGACTCCCTACAGTGTTCCGGAGGCGGGTGCCTGCCTGCGGCGCTGTGGAGAAGAGGTTGGGGAGTTCCACCCCCCCGCCCCTTCCGCCCTGGGTGCCCTGAAGAGCGGCGTCGCAGAGCTTTCTTCTCCTGGTTACCAATAGCGGACGCCCGGGAGAGGAGGGGACCACACAGCCGAGGGTCTCCAGACTTTTGGGCCCGAGCCTGCCACCGATCTTCGTGAGTTAAAGTTAGAGTGTCCGCTTCTGCCTTATAAAGAGCTAGTAAAAGAGTAAATTTGTGTTGAGCCACCAGTGTGGTTATTTGTTACAGGAGCAGTAGAAAATAATGTAAAGCTGCGCATGGTGACTCAGGCCTGTAATCCCAGCACTCCGGAGGCTGAGGCAGGAGGATTGCCAAATCCAAGGCTAGCCTGGGCTACATAGTGAATTCAGTGCCAGCCTGGGCTACAGAGCAAAACCCTGTCTCAAAATAAAGAAAGAAAGAAAGAAGATAAAGAAAAGAGAAAAAAGAAAAGAAAAGGAAAAAAATACTAAGGGCATATTCCAGTTAAGAGTGCTTGCCTAGCAAGCTCAAAGGCCCTGAGTTCAATTCCACCCTGCACGACATAAACTGGGTGTGGTGGCATGAAAGACCCCAGCTTAATAGCTTAGTACTAGTGCACCCCTCACTCTAATTTCCTAAGTCGATTACCCAGCTTAAACAATAAACAATATCTCCCTTGTCCACACTCAAGTTGCCAGACAGAAATATCTGTGGCTGGACACCTGGCCCAAGAGAGGAATAAAAAAAAAAATAAAGAAATCTTCTCAGGCTGTTGCCCAGGGACAAAAGTGGGTTTTCTTCATTGCTATCACACTTCTCCACTCTCAAGGCTAAGCCGTTATCTAGTAGTTTAGAAGTCTTTTGCAGACCTCAGTTGGGTGGAGGAGGGTTGGCTAACGGCGGCTCTCGGCAGCTAGGTGGGGGAAGGATGGCTGACGACTGTCCTTGGTTCCCAACAATGAGCCAAGTCAGTTCCCAACAATGAGCCAAGTCAGCACCGTATCTGATCTCCATGGTAACTATGCGGGCGCGAGCTTGTTCACCCTAGCCCCATTTAAAATTAACCAATGAAGTCCCAGTAACTACGTGCGTCTCGCTTCTGTAACCCCGCTTATGCTCCCCAACCCTATAAAAACTTCCAGCACAGACCCAGCGGCACGCCAGTCCCCTCAGAGGAACTGAACGCCCCAGGTACCTGTGTAACTAAATAAACCTCTTGCTGATTGCATCCGTTTGAGTGGTCTCTCCCGAGGGAAGACACTCCACTGGGGGTCTTTCAGGCACATGCCTGTAATGTCACATTCGGAAGGCTGAGGCAGGAGGATTGCCTTATGTGGAGGCCAGCAACCTGAGCTACATGTGAGTTCAGGACCAGCTTGGACTGTAGACCAAGACCTTCATGCAAAACAAAACAAATACAAGTGGGAACCAAGATTCTGATCAGTGTCTTTAAAGCCAGAGAGGCCTGAAATCCTAGGAACCCAGGAGGCTGAAGCAGGAGTGTGAGGGAGACCCTGTCTCAAAAATAAATTTTGAGTACAATCCAGTTAGCAGAGGCCCTCTGCAACTTGCAAAGAAAAACAACAAATTTAAAAGGGGAACTGCAGAGGAGCTAGGTCGGTGGCCTGCAAGCCTCTGGGAGTTGTCAGCAAAGTTACAAGTTTGAGCCAAGGTGGGCAGCTTGCCACTTAAGGAAATGCTCCTTAGTCAGAACTAAAACATGGACTGGTGAGGCTGAGTAGGGGTGTAGCTCAGGGGTTAGAGTGCTCGTTTCGTGCAAGGCCCTTCCTTGGTTCAGTCCCCTAACACGGTGTAATTCCTGTGAATCTGAGGCCAGCCTGGATTACAGAGGGAGACCCTATCCATTTCCCACACACACACACACGAAAGATGGGAAACAGGCCAGGAAACAAGTTTCAAGAGGCAAGGAGATGGCTTAGTCCCTTGTGATTACCTGAGGTTCACTCACTCCATAATCCAGGGTAACCTCCCAGTTTTCACCAGGTTACTAGCAACCTTAATTTTTTGCCATGTCAGGTAACACATGGACAGGTTTCAGGGGATATGGGCACACTTTGGAGCCACTACACCACCTCCCATATACAAACCTCCTGAATCAGACCAGATGGGCCTGAGCATTGCCCAGAAATCTCCACTGAGGAGCTTCCAGAGTGACTGTGCAACTGGGAGAAGTGGCCCAGTGCCTGCACACCAGGGATGAGGCTCTGGCTGCTACCAAGGTGGAAAGACATTAGCACCTACACCAAGTCAGATGGGAACATATGAAGATGGGTAGTACTGGTCTGTGACAGTGAGGGAACCTGGCTGGGGTAGCAAGAGTAAAATGGGTTCCTCCCAGCTCACACTGTTTCCAGTACTAAAGCCTGAACCCAGATGGTGCCAAGCATATCTGTAGTGATAAATTACCTTGAATTCATGGCCATCTTCCTGCCTCAGTCTCCCGAATGCTGAGATTATGGACATCCATCACCATGCCTGGAATATGTAGTACCAAGCAATAGAACCCAGGGCCTTGTGCTTGGTAGACAATTGCTGTAACCATGGAGCTACTCCCACAGCCCTAGAAATCTTTCTTCTCCCTATAGCCACGAGGTAGGTCATGGCCCACCCTCTGGCCGTTCTGACTCCACTTGCCACCCTTATGTGGAGGTGTAATGGATCCACCATTGTTCTTGACCCCATTGTCTGTCAAAAATTATCAAGAAACCATGTGGCATGAGCAGCACAGCTAAGAGAGAATCACTTGTGTGTGCTATGGGCAACACCTGTAAAGGCCAGGCCAGCCTTCACCTGTGGCCTGCTGCCTTGGCGGATTAGATTCTAGTAATGACCGAGGTAACAGACGGTTCCTTCCTGTCTTGTCCATATTCCCCAAAAGCCTCAGGCCATAGGCCTACATAGGTAAGCACTGCACAACTGATGTTTTCCCCTGTTCTAACACAAGGGAGACAGAAAACTATTTTAAAGATGTGAACAGTTTTCAGTAGACTGGTACATGGTTATTCCCTTTTTTTGGCCCTTCTCTTTACAACATATGTCTGCATGGATGTGTGCTAGGGAATTATGTCCAGGGCTTTCACCCTGAGCTACACCTCAGCCCATTTTTTGGTGTTTGTTTTGGGACAAGGTCTGGCTAATTTGCCCAGGTTGCCCTCAAACTCTTGCCCCAGCCTGACAGTGCTAGGATTATAGGGTAACACCACTAGACTTAGCTACAAACTAATTTTTTTTTTTTTTGAGATAGGGTCTCTGTTGCAGGCTGGTCTCAAACTCAGAGTAGTCCTCCTGCCTCAGCCTCCTAAGTGCTGGGATTATAGGCATGAGCCACCACACTGCTTTAGGTGGTGCTGGGGAATTGAACCAAGGGCCATATACTTGCTAGGTAAGTACTTTAACTGCTGAACTACATCCCCAGGCCCAAATTAGAATTTTTTTTTTCCTTGAGATAATATTGCTCTGTAGCCCATGTTTGGCCTTGAACTCACAGCATTCCTCTGGCCTCAGCCTCCCAAGTGTAAGGATAATAGCTATATGCCACCATGCCTGGCTTATATGGTGCTAGGGAATTAAACTCAGGGCCTTCTTCCAGCCCCCAAATTAGAATTTTTAAAATATAAAACTATTGATAAGAAGCCAGACATGGGACTGGAGGAATGGCTCTGGGGTTAAAACGCTTGCCTGTCAAGTGCTAAGTACCTAAGTTCGATTCCCCAGTACCACATAAGCCAGGCATGGTGGTGCACGCCTGAAATCCCACTACTCGGGAGGCTGAGGCAGGACTGCCATGAATTCAAAGCCAGCCTGGGCTACATAGTGAGTTCAGGACCAGCCTAGGCTACAAAGTGAGACCCTGTCTCAAAAAAAAAAAAAAAAAAAATGCTGGTACAGTGCCTATAATCAATCCTATCACTCAGGAAGCTGAGGCAGGAGGATCTTGAGTTTGGGGTCAGCCTGAGCTATGAAGCAAGTTCAAGGCTAGTAAGAGCTATACACACACAGCGAGATTCTGTCTCAAAAAACCGTAAAAATAGATTCCTCTAGCAGGGCTCAGCGGTGCAGGCCTGTACTTCTAACACTTTGGGAGGATGAGGCAAGAGGATCACATATTCAAGCCCAGCCTGTGCTATACAGCAAGATCCTGTTTCATAAGACCTGGGTTCAATCCACCGTCCCCTCCCCAGACACACACACACACACACAAAAACTATATGGAATTACATATAGGACAAAAAGAAAGGAATTTAGGTCTGCAGGTCAGATAAAATAATTTAATAAATAGGATTTCAAATAAATATGTGACTATGAAATAAAGTGTAAAGAAGGGAAACCTAACCAGACGTCAGATACAGCTCATGGGCATGAGGAATAGCCTAGAGCTACCCTAGCTCTGACTCAGAGGTGAAGAACACAGGCACAGATTTCTTTACAGTCCCTGCTGATGTGCTATCTCCTAGGCTGGCCTTTCAGAGTGGCTAAGCAACCAGCCCATACACCCGCCAGGGTCCCATGGAGCCAGGCCTGCCTGGGCCATGCCCTGGCCCACGCCCGTACCAAGTTCACTCCAGGCCACTCACACAGGTGGGCAGGATCAGGAGGCGTTCTGCTTTCTTTCCGTCTCCCCTCTTCCCACAATTCTTGTTTCATCTCAAACACAATTATAATAACATGTTTTATTTCACTGGAAAAATCTGTATAAAGAATCAAATCTGGATCTGTTGAAGAAAATATTTCCCACAGCTTAAACAGGAGTTAGGGGAGAGTTAGGGTCTGGCTAGCTCCATCACCGTCTCACCTGTGGTGCTGGGACCTATGAGGTAAGTCATAGGTGTTTGAGGGCTTTGCCTTGCCCTCTGACACAGACTCAAAAGGAGCTATTATGCTGCTTTTTGACCCACAGCTGGGAAAATCCTGAGAGCTGATGGGGCAGCTATTAAAAATGTGTGAACAGACAGAATACATAAGGCCCACTCTGGGATTTTCAGGTAGCTACCAGCAGGAACACTTCAACTAGGAAGGAAAATAGATAATTTATCAAAAAAATAGTTCTAATAATACATACAAAAGCATCTCAATCCTCAGAGGCCGAGATCTGCCCCTGTATACATTCACTAAGCCTCAGGGAACCTAGGCCAGAGTGGAGAAGGCAAGACCTGCCATATCCGTGGTCAGAAAGAAGGAAGGTTTTGCTCATTGTATGAGAGAACAGCATGGGATCACTGGATGCAAAAGAAACAAACTTTGTCTTCAGTTAGTTCCAAGCCCCTAGATCAGATTTGAAAGATTAAAACCATGTTGTATCGTTGAAAAGCAAGTTACGACAAACAGCAGATTGTAATGGCTGGCTGCCATGGTACCAAGGGGACATATTATTTTTCATTTTCTTTCCCCTCAAAATCCAGGTGCATAAGGGATTGGTTGAGGAAAGTACTGAACAACTGAGGCAAAAGGAAGTGTTGTGTGGAAAGGGCACTACACCAGCTTCTTGGCCTCAAAGAAGCTCTTGAGGTGACGCATCTGCCAGATGCCTGTGAGGATGAGGATGACAGTCTGGGCGATGGACCACCACAGTACCCTCTGGTTGGTGCTCTCGCTGGTGAGGCGGAAGCGCTCCTCACGATACTGTGCGGGGCAAAGGACACAGGATCAGATGAACAGATGTCCTGGCTGTCATGAGGTCCCTCCCTAACTCCTCACTGGGACTGTCCCAAAAACACAAGCTGGGCTCATGGCACAAGCCAGTCTTCTCAGCAGGAGGACTGCCCTGAGGCTAACCTGGGCTATGTAATAAGTTCGGGACCAGCCTGAACTACAGAGCAAGATCGTCTCAAAAAAGAAGAAGGGCCAAGAGTGTGGCTCCATTGTACACCACTCGCCTAACATGCAAGTGAGGCCCAGGTTCACCTCCAGCACCACCAAAGGAAAAATAAAAGTGAAACCCCTCAGTTCTGTAGACTGACAGTCTCAATTCCATTGTCTGAAGAGCTGATCTCTTAGGAGGGAAGGGCTCAAGCAGAAACTGTGAGAAGGTATAATAGTTGTAAAGGTCACCTGCCACTTCCAGGTATAAGGAGCATGCCCTCACCCTCTGGTAGTCTTGCTCCTTCTGGATCTGCTCCACCTGGTCAAGCAGCTGGCGGGCACGGAGCTGCAGCTCTGTCAGTTTGTCCTTTGCAGCAATCTCAGGGTAGTTGTTGGCATGCTCTCCGACCTGGATGTCCAGGTGCACGCGCTGCAAAGAAATGAACATCTGAGACCCACTCTAGCCCGTGCTGGGATATCTCTCTTCACAATTCTGACTGTGCCATAAAGTGTCATGAATGACTATGGTGACCCATCAAAATCTGGGAACAAAGCTTGGTCTGGTGGCATAAGTCTGTCATCCCAGCACTCTGAAAGGCTGAGGCAGGAGGATTGCAAATTTGTGTCCAGACCGAGCAACTTAGCAACTTAAGGCAACTGTGTCAAAATCAAAACTAAATAATGGGGGCTGGAGAAATGGCTTGGCGGTTAAAGTGCTTGCTATGGCAAGAGCTAAGTACCCGAGTTCCATTCCCCAGGACCACATAAACTGGGCATGGTGGCGCTCCCCTGTAATCCCAACACTTGGGAGTCTGAGACAGGAGGATTGCAGTGAGTCCAAGGCCAGCCTGGGCTCTGAAGTTAATTCAGGACCAGCCTGGATTGCATTGCAAGACCCTGGCGGGGGGGTGGAGCTAGTGAGAAGGCCCTGGATTCCATCTTAAGTATCATTAAAAAAAAAAAAAAAAAAAAAAAAAAAACAGGCTGGGAAGAAGATTCTAACAGGGGCCAGACAGAAGTCCTCTTACCAGTTTACCACCAGCGAAGAGTGCCATCCGGGTGGAGTTGGAGTGCAGGCAGATCTGATGCTCCCCCGGCGTGTGGGAGGTGAAGGTGAAGCGGCCCTCTGATCCGTATTGCCGGGACAGCACCACCTGCAACGCGCGCAGGTGAGGAACCCCCTTTCCCACAAGCTCCCTGGGGCAAGTTGGTGCCCCGCGGGGCGCTCACCTTGCCGTCCGGGTCCTTCACCTCCACGTGCATGCCAAGGCCGGGGGTCGAGGGCAGAAACACTTCTTTCTGCTTGTCCCACATTTGGGTACGGTAGTTGCCTGCGGGGCAGACTCGGGGTCACTGTCCGCCCCCCACCCAGGCATACGACCCGGGGAGATTGGGGAGGGTGTCTTGCGGTCCCCGGGGCGCCCTAGGGACGGGTCTTGGGGGGACGCCTCGAGAAGAAGCACGCTTCCGAGGACCGGCGGAAACAAAGGGCCTCCCACCCTCAGCCCGCCTGACCGATGACCATGGTCTCGTCGGGGATCTCCTCGATGAAGCAGCGCTTCTCGGTCTCGCCGATGTGGAAGTAGAGCCCCCGCACGCCCGCAGCGCACACCGCCAGTAGCAACAGGACGGGTCCCCCCATTACCCACGGCTGCCGGAAACCTACACCTGCCATGGTGCCTCGACCCGCCCTGAAGAGCATGCGCGCACACGCACCGGCTCTGCGCCTGCGCGACAGTCCAACCGCCAGAGGGCGTCTGCGAGGTGACTTCCACGCTATGTCCCGCATCTCTCCTCCGACCTCCCGTCCCGACGGCGTGGCTAGAATCTGGCGGCTGCGCAGTGTCGTCCTCTGCCTTCGCCCGGCACTAGACGCGGTTTCGGAGATCCTTGCGGCTCTGGCGGTGCGGGATGGGGAGGCTGGGTCGGGAGCCCCGTGCGCGTGGGCTGCCCGTACCTTGTGAACCAACAGAGAGGCCACCCTCGGAGTGGCCTTGTGCGATGTTTTCTAGCGTGCTTGGTATATTTGCCCCATGAGAACGGAATCTGGACGGCCCGCGAGCTCCCCAAATCCCGGGACACTGCAGGCCTCTGCCTTTGTGAGAAGACGGGATTTTGGCGGGAAACTCCCAATCTTTTTTTTCCCTTCAATGCTGTGGATTTACCCCAGGACCTTTGCGTTTTGCTATGTTCTCAACCCGTGTTTTGTTTTGTTTTTGAACAGTGTCGCCTGAACTCATTATGTAGACCAGGCTGGCCTCCAGCTCAAGGCAGACCTGCCTCAGCGTACTCCTGCCTCAGCCTCCCTAGTGCTGGGATTACAGGTGTGCGCTACCACTACCTAATTTATGTGGTGCTGGAGAATTGAATTGAGGGCCTTGAGCTTGCTAGGCAATCGCTTTAACCGTTGGGCGATTCCTCCAGCCCCATTTTTTTTTTTTTAAATTGAGAAAAGGGCTCAGTAAATTGCCCAGGCACGTTTGAGTCCGATCTGGGCAATTTAGTAAAACCTGGTCTCAAAGTACAATAAAAGAGCTGGAACACCAGGCATTGTGCTGCATCCTGTCATCCCAGTGCTGAGGAATGTTGAGGCAGCAGGACCCTAAGTTTCAGCCCAGGCTGGACAGCTGTTTACTTAGTGAGACTCTGTCTCCAAAAAACAAAACAAGAAAACTACCAGACCCAGCAGCTCACTCAGGCCTGTAATTCCAGCACACTGAGGCTGAGGCAGGAGGATCAAAAGTTTGAGTCCAGGTGAGGCAACTTAGGGATTTAACAAGACGCTGTCTCAAAATTTCATAATTGTCTAAGGATGTAGCTCGGTGTGAGTGCTCTGGGTTCAAGCCCCAATAAGGAAAAAATGTTCAATACTAAGGCTTCTGGGCCTGATCCAGCACAGGAGAAAAACAAAACAAGCCTAATAAATTAGTAGCAAACCAGGGGACAGCGGTTAAAGTGCTTACCTTGTAAGCACAAGGCCCTGAGTTCAATTCCCCAGCATCACATAAAGCCAGGTATAGTGGTGCACACCTATAATTCAAGCACTTGGGAGACTGAGGCAAGAGGATTGCCATGAGTCCAAGGCTAGCCTAGCCTGGGCTACACAGTGAGTTCCCAACCAACCTGGGATACAGAGGGAGATCCTGTCTATAAGTAAATACTAGAAGCAAACCAAATCCTACAGCATATGAAGGAAATTATGACCCAAATCCCATGACCCAATGGGATATACTCCTGAATGCTCACAGGTGGTTCTGTGCCCACCATGTCTTAGGCTGCACTTGTACTACTTGGCTTGAGTAAAGCGCAAGTGGAACACTGGCACACATAAGTTACTTGAAACAGGTGCTATTTGTAGATTGGCAGGGAACACAAGAGCTGTGAACTCAGAGAAGCAGGTTCCCCCAGGTTCAAGAAAACTGCCCAGAGCAGGAGTCCGGCCTCTACTCAGGTGCAGTGCAGCCTGGGAGTCTGGAAAGTAGTTGGCCTTACGTGTGTCTGTTCTGGGGAACACACGACATCCTTGGCTGAGCATGAATGGACAAGACACCCTGTGTCTAGCTAAGGAGGACTGGAATTAAGCCGAGGCAGGTACCTCTTACCATGGAATGTTTGAAATGTTGCCCTCAGCATGCTTTACTTGTTGATTTGTTTCAGGGGGAGACATAAGGTCTCACTCGATAGTCCCTGCAGGTCTTGAACTCACTTTATACCACAGGCAGGCTGGCCTTAAACTTAAGACACTCCTCCTGCCTCAGCCTCCTGAGTGCTGGAATTACAGGCATGTATTGCCCCTACACCCAGCTCTAGTTATTCTTGACAACTACAAGTGAAAAAGGAGGGAGATCTGCCCTTGGAGGTTCAGTTTGAGAATAAGTCAATGGGCCAGGTGGCACAGACATGTAACCACTAAGATTCATCCCCAGCCCCAGTTGTTTATTTATTAAAAGTTACCCTAAAAATGGGCTGTAGCAATGGCTCAGGGGTTAAAGTGCATGCCAAGAAAGTGCTAAATCAAGCGCTGAGAACTGGAGTTCAATTCCATAGCATCACATAAGCCTGTAATCCCAGCACTCAGGTGGCTGAGGCAGGAGGATTGACATGAGTACAAGGCCAGCCTGGGCTCCACAGTGAGTTCAGGACCAGCCTGGATTACACAGTGAGACTGTGTCTCAAAAAAATTTACATTAAAGCACATTATTAAAAAATACTGCCCTCAAGCTGGGCATAGTGGGGCATGTCTCTAATCCCAGCACTCAGGAGGCTGAGGCAGGACTGCTGTGAGTTCAAGCCCAGTGTGGGCTACATCGTGAGTTTAGGACCAGCCTGGGCTACAGAGTAAGACATTGTCTCAAAAAAAAAGACAGGATCTTGCTAAATTGTCCAGGCTGGGCTCAAATTTGTGATCCTTCTGCTTCAGTCTGCCAGAGTGTGGGGATTCTAGGTATGTGCCACCATGCTCAATTTTACATGATACTTTTTTGTTTTATTTTTAAGACAAGGCCTTACTTTGTGGTTAGTCCAGGCTGGTCCTGGACTCACTATGTAGTCCAAACTGGCCTCAAACTCATGGCAATCCTCCTGTCTCTGCTGAGTGCTGGGATTATAGTCATGTGCCATCCAGCATTGGCTCTGTAATTTTCTGTTTTCCTTTTTCTTTTCCTTTCTTTTTCTTTTTCTTTTCTTTTTTTTTTTTTGTGAGACAGGGTATCACTCTGTAGCCCAGGCTGGTCCTGAACTCGCTATGGAGCACAGGCTGGCCTTTGACTCATGGCAGTCCTCCTGTCTCAGCCTCCCAAGTGCTGGGATTACAGTTGTTGTACACCACCATGCCCAGTTTATGTGGTGCTGGTGAATTGAACTCGGGTATTTAGTGCTTGCTTTAGCACTTTCTGGGCTAGCCTTGGACTCACAGCAAGTACCTCAGCCTCCCATGCAGGGATTACAGGTATGTGTTACCGTGACTGACTTTATGTGGTGCTGAGGAAATGAACTCAGGGCCTTGGGCTTGCCATTGCGCCAGGGCCCCCAGCCTCCTTTTATTGTTTGAGATTGGGTCTTTCTTGTTTTGTTTTCAATTTTATTGTTTTATTTATTTACTTTGAGATGGGGTCTCTGTAGCCCAGGCTGGTTCTAAATTCATTATGTAGCCCAAGCTATCCTTGGACTCACAGCAGTCCTCCTGCCTCAGCCTCCTGAGTGCTGGGATTACAGGTGTGCGCCACCACATCCAGTTTATGTGGTACTGGGGAATTGAACTCAGGGCCCTGTGCTTGCTAAGCAAGTGGTTTAACTGCTGTGGTATTTCCCTAGCCCTGTTTTGTTTTGAGACAGGGTCTATCCCGATAGCCAGTTGGTTCTGAGCTCACTATATAGACTAGCCTGAAACTCAGAGCAATCTTCCTGCCTCAACCTCCTGAGTGCTAGGATTACAGGCGTGCACCACCATGCCCATGTAGGGCATAGGGGAATCAAGCTTCGGTATTTAGCACTTGCTAGGCAAGCGCTTTAACAGATGAGCCATTCCTCCAGCCCCACATTATATTTTCTTAAACTGGAGGCTTCATCTTGCTACTCCAGTGAAACTGACAAACTGTGTTACTTTTTGTTCTGAAATCAAAAATGAACAAATTTTGAGCTGGAGAAATGGCTAAGTAGTTAAAAGCGCTAAATCAAGTGCTAAGTACCCGAGTTCAATTCCCCAGTAACACATAAGCTGGGTGTGGTGGCACACGCCTGTAATGCCAGCATTTGGGAGGCGGAGACAGGAGGATTGCCATGAGTCTAAGGCCAGTCTGGGCTCCATAGTGAGGTCAGAACCATCCTGGGCTGCAGGTCAAGACCCCATCTCAAAAAAAAAAAAAGAACAAATTTCACACTCATAAAAATTCAAACCTGTTAAAATGCTTTGAAGGAACCATAAGAGATGATCAGATCCTGAGAAAGTTCCACCAAGTACATGTCCTATTTGAATCATTCCATTTTTTCAACATTCCCTTGGCTTTTGATGTTGATGGATATCCTGATCTCTTGTCCATGACTGATTCACAACCACTATGAAGTTGCTGGAACCACTACAAAACATCTTCTTAGTCAATGAAGCATCATTATAAACTAATTTTAAAATTTTATATTTCTTTAGTATTTTTTACAGTGTGAAAATTCATGTTCATGCTTTGTTTTTGTTTTTTTTTTTTTTTGTTTTTTTGAGACAGGGTCTTGCTCTTAGCCCAGGCTGGTCCTGAACTCACTATGGAGCCCAGATGGTCTTGGACTCATGACAGTTCTCTTGCCTCAGCCTACTAGTGCTGAGGTTACAAGCATGCACCATCATGCCCAGCTTATGTGGTGCTGGGGAATCGAACTCTGGTACTTAGTGCTTGACTTAGTCAATGCTCAGCTTTAACAGCTAAGCCATTCCTCCATCCCCTATAACACATAAAACACATCTTCTCTCAACCTTAGCTCATCAGTCACATACTGCAAACAAGTTGAGACTTATATCCATTACTAAGTTTCCATAATACACTACTTCTCCTATTGAAGATTTTTGCCTTTCCACTGGATGGCACTTGGTAGCGTGGTTTACCATATTTTCTTTTTTCTTGTTTTTGAGACAGTCTTGCTCTGTAGTCCAGGCTGGTCCTGAACTCACAGGTGTAGTCCAGGCTGGCCTTGGACTCAGGACAATCCGCTTGCCTCAGCTTCCCTAATGCTGGGATGGATTACAGGCATGTGCCACAATGACCAGCTTCATGTGGTGCTGGGGAATCGAATTTAGGGCCTTGCACTTTGAATGCAAGCATTTTAACAGCTGTGCAATTCCTCCAACCTCTCCCTCACCACATTTTCTGCTCACACTCAGTACACCTTAATAGAAGAAAGCAATGTGGAGCTGGAGAAATGGCTCAGTGGTTAAAACACTCATCTATGGAAGCGTTCAGTACATAGGTTCAATTCCCCAGCTCACCTAAACGTAAACTGGTTGTGGTGGCGCACACTTGTAATCCTAGTATTCAAGAGGCCGAGGCAAGAGCACTCACTGCAGTGAGTCCAAGGTCGGTCTGGGCTCCATAGTGAGATCAGAATCAGCTTGGGCTAGAGAAAGATCCTGTCTCAAAAAAAAAAAAAAAAAAAAAAAAAGAGGAAGAAATGCATGGTTATCTCAATTAATGAACGAGACCTGACACAATCCCTTTTCATGATTAAAGAAACAAAAATATGATTAGAAGTAAATTTGTTTCTACAAATGCGTCAAAGCTTTTATTTTTTTTTGCGGACGCATCTCGCGAAAAGGCAGATTTCAGTTAGTACCTTCCTAAGAAGCGCAGGGCCACCTTTCCCACGGAAAAGTTGACACTGTGTGATTACCCTGCTCTGACGCCTTGGGCAGCTTTGGCACAGGCTGGACGCAGCGAAGCCAGTGAGTCTCTGTGACGTCACGGACTCGCCCCGACATACCGGGTGGGGCGGGCCCGTGCCCTGGCGTCGGACTACGTGCTGACGCCACACGCCGGGGCGGGACTGAGAGTTTGGTGCCCGGGAGTGGGGTGTCGGCGCCTCATTCGGGTGGAGCAGAGCAGGCGACAGGTAATTGCGTGGTGCTACCGGGGCTGGCGCACTGTCGGCTGACGAAGCACTTGCAAGCTGGGGGTGGAGGCCGAGGGTGAGACCGCCGCGTCCTTGGACCTGTGGGCGCCGAGGTGACGGGCGTGGAGCTGGACAGAGTGCGGCTGACGCAGGGCGGTGGCGATGGGAGGGGATTCAGCCTGACGGACAAACACGGCAGCCAACGGTGCGGCGAGAGCCGCCCGCCGGGCGGAGATTGGTGGGCGAGCCCGAGCGTCAGGGGTACGCGGGGTGACGCGCCATTGGCTGCGGGCTGCGGGGCGCGCTAGGTGCGCTGTCGAGGCCGGGGTGACCCCCAAGGTCGCTGTGGCGGCAGCCCTGCGTGGCGGCCTTCTGGCGCCTCGTCCTTCCCTCTTGGGCGTCCCTTTGTCCCGCGTGCGCGGTGGGCATAGGCTGCCAGCTCGAGCCCGCTTCCTTCTGGAGCCTTGGCGCGCCCTTCGCTCTCGGAAGGTGACACCGTCGCGGTGCCCCTGGAGCTTTTCCTTGGACTCTGAGGGGACAAGTTTTGCTTGTTCTGTCACCTAGCTTGAACAGTTACGCCCGCCCCTCGAGGCCAGGTGTAGGACAGTGACAGAACCCCTCGGCGGGACGGAGAGGGGCTTGGCGGCATACGAAAGGGGGCCTGCATCCGCACGGGCCCGCTGTGCGGTGCCCATACCCGGAAAATGGCGGCTGGAGCTCTCTTGGGTCGGAGCTCTGGGCTCTGACTTTAGAAGGTCAGTCATGGGCTGCCTGAACGCCCACGGGAGGATGACAGAGGCAGGATAGGGTCCCTCATCCCGATTGGCGCTTAGCACTGGATCCCTACGTTCCGGTTGTGATGCATTGCGCAGCCAGGGGCGGATACTGTGGAAGGAGGTGACCTCTAACGTAGATGGTAGAAGCAGGTGACCAAAAACAGGTGAAGGGAGGGTTGCATTCAAGTTTCCCTCGGTTTCTGGGCCCGGGCTCGCTACATCGGTGCTGCCTGCGCCCCACTTTGCCCTGACACCAAGGCAGGGAACTGTTGGGTTTCTTTGTCCCCCGACGGAATGTCCTGAAATCGAGGCCGGGTGCACTCCTCTTGTTAGAATGGATGGCACGGAGAGCAACAATCAAATCACCTTTTTTTTTTTCATGCTTAGACCCACCTGATAGGAAAATGACTGTTTATTGTAGCTTTCTAAATTGTTTCAGGGCTGTATTTTTTTCCCAAGTAGTAGGATTGAACCCAGAACCTTAATACTGATCTACATGTATGTAGTATGTCGCTACATCCTTGTTACTTACGTTTTTACCTACATCTTACTAACTCCTTGCTGTGACAAAATACACAACATCCATAACTTAAGGAAAGATTTATCTATTTTTCTTTTTTGAGACAGGGTCTAACTCTAGCACAGGCTGGCACTGAACTCACTATGTAGCCCAGTGTGGCCATGGACTCACAGCAATCCTCTCGAGTGCGGGAATTACAAGCATGGGCCACCAGGCCCGGCTTATGTGGTGCTGGGGAATGGAATTCGGGTACTTAGCAGTTGCTAAGCAAGTGCTTTAATCTCTGAGCCGTTCCTCCAGCCCCTCATTTAGCTGACAGTTTCAGAAGGTCTCAACACACACAGTACCCTTAATGGGGCAAGCCGGCAATGGTGAAGGCACACACCAGAGGCTGGAGGTCTGCTCACCCCATTGTGAACAGAAGCCACATCGGCCCAGAGACACAGGCAAGGCAGCAAGAACCTGCTAAAATGTTTTTCTTCCTTTATTTACTTTGTAAGCTACCAGTTGGGCCCCCTTGGTGTGTGCCCATTCCTCACTTCCTGGCTCTCCACAGTGCACAACTGGATGAAAATTCTCACCTGGGTGCCCATCACCCCAATATTGACTTTTTTTTTTGTTTTTGAAATCAGGGTCTTGCTCAGTAGCCCAGGCTGGCCTTGGACTCAGAACAATTGGCCTGCCTCAGCCTCCTGAGTGCTGGAATTACAGGCATGTATCACCACACTTGGCTGCAGTTTATTTATTTACTTTTAATAAAGACCAGCTTTAATCTGAGAAATACATACTCATGCACACATTTCTGTTGGTTTTGTCTGTTTTCATTTTTTGTGGTACTGAGGATTGAACCCTGGGTCATTTCACCAAGCTACATCTCCATCCCTTTTTTTATATGTTTATTTTTGAGAGTGTCTTACAAAGTTGCTGTGCCCAAGCTTGAGCTTGTGATCCTCCTGCTTCAGCCTTCCAGAGTCTTGGGATTATACGCTTTCACCATCAGATCTGGCTATTCACATTTGAATCATCTGGCTGGAGGAATAGCTCAGAGATTAAAGTCCTGAGTTCAGTTCCCCAGCACCATATGTGCTGAACATGGGGGCACATGCCTGCAATCTCAGCACTTGGGAGGCCGAGCAGGAGGATTGCCATGGTCCAAGGCAAGCCTGGGCTAAATAGTGAGTTCAGGACCAGCCTGAACTATATAGCAATAAGTAAATGAATAAATAAATAAAATAGGCTGGAGATGTAGTTCAGAGTAAAGATCCCAGGCTCCCTCAGTACTACACACAAAAGAAATAATAGTACAGATTATTGTGAAATTTGATTACTGTAAACGTTGAGAAATTCTACTCTTGTATATAGTCATGAAAAAGTATTTCAGAAATCCTGTGTTCCTTACTGTACTGTTCTCCAGTGGTGGATTTTGCCATACTATAGTATGGCAAATATTACAACCAGATATTTACACGAATAAAATTCAAGAAACGGCACTGGGGTTTCAGTTAAAGTGCTCGCCTAGCAAGTGCAAGGCCTGGATTGTGGTGCATACACCTATAATCATAGCACTCAGGAGTCTGAGGCAGGAGTATTGCTGTGAGTTCATAGCCAGCCTGGACTACAAAATGAGACCCTGTTTCAAAAAAAAAAAAAAAAAAAAAACGATTCAGTAGAGGTACATTCCTATCTATCTATGGGCATGTTGTATTGCCTTTTTTTACGTTTCGTACCAACTTTCCTTGTACCTTCAACCATTCCAACCCTTGGCAAACAGGCAGTCAGTTCACTGGGTGTGCCAGGAATCCCAAGTAAAGGGAATCCTACAGCCTTTGGGATTGGCTTTTTCTAAGCAGCATAGTTTCCTGGAGACATATCCAGGCTGGGCTTTGAACCTTGATTGCTTTGCTACTTCCTTCATGCAAGGACATCAGGGCTGTTTCCACCTTCTTGGCTGTTACAAATAAAGGTACTTTAAACATTCAATTGCTGGTTTTTATATTAATGTAAGTTGACATTTCTCTGAGATAAAGCCCAGGAGTGCAGTTATTAGGCAGTAGTGCGTCCATGCTTAGAAACAGCTAAACTGGGCTGAAAGAATGGCACAGTGGTTAAAGCACTTGCCTGGCAAATACAAGGCCCTAAGTTTGATTCCCCAGCACCACATAAAGCCAAGCATGGTGGCGTACACCTGTAATCCCAGCCTTTGGAAGGCACAGGCAGGAGGATTGCCGTGAGTCCAATCCCAGCCTTTGGAAGGCACAGGCAGGAGGATTGCCGTGAGTCCAAGGCCAGCCAGGGTTACATAGTTCAGGACCAACCTGGGCAACAGAGCAAGACCCTGTCTCAAAAAAAAAAAAAAAAAAAAAGAAGAAGAAGAAGAAGAAGAAACAACTAAACTGGGCTTGGTGATATTGGTGGGGTAGGTCTGTATTCCAGCATCCTGGGAAGCTGGGCAGGAGCATCCCGAGTTCTAGCCCAGCCTGGGGTTGCACAAGACCCTTTGAATAATTAATGAATAAAGGACTAGTAAATGATCCTAAGCTAAACTTTCAGAATAGCTGTACCATTTTAAATTTCCAGAGGCGGTGTATGAATTAGCCAGTCCATTTGCTCCATGAACTTGTTAGCATTTCGTGATATTACTGTTTTCTATTTTAATCATATGTATATTAATGTTTTAATTTGCTTTACATTTGCATTTTCCTAATGGCTAATTAAATCAAACATCTTTTCAGGTGTTTCTTTTACATTTGTTCATGTCTTTTTTTCTTTTTGAGAAAGGACTGGTTATGGCATAGCCTTGAACTTGCAATGCCTCATACTCCGTAGTAGCTTGATAATAGGCATATACTAACACACTTGAAATGTTAACTGTTGGATTTTGAGACTGTTATATATTTGGCTACTAGTCCTTTTTGGATGAGTGGCTTGCAGATATTTTCTTTTTTTTTTTTGGTGGAAGTGGAGATGAAGCCTAGGACCCTCACAATTAATTGTATCCCCAGCCTTTTACTTTTGTTTTGACTATAACAGAAGATCTCTCTAGGTTGCTAAATTGCCTAGGCTGGACTCAAAGTTGGGATCCTTCTGCCTCAGTCTCCTGTACCACCAGCCTGGCTCCTAGTTGTTATTTTTTTTTTTTTTAGGTAGGGTTTTGTCCTGTAGCTCAGGCTGATTATGAACTCACTAAATAGCCCATGCTGGCTTGAAACTCCTGGTTGTCCTCCTGCCTCAGCCTCCCGAATACTGGAATTACAATTGTGCACCACTACCATGCCTGCGTTTCGTAGTTGTAATTCTGTAGTCAGAAATACTTTGAAGTAGGGCTAGAGGAGTGGCTCAGCAGTTAAAGCACTTGCCTAGCAAGTTTGATTCCCCAGCACCACATAGCCAGGTGTGGGGGTACACGCCTGTAGTCCCAGCACTCCCAGCACTCAGGAGGCTGAGACAGGAGGATTGCTGTGAGTCCAAGGCCAGCCTGGGCTTCATAATGAGTTCTGGACAGTCTGGGGCACAGAGACCCTATATCAAAAAAAAAAAATACTTTGAAGTTTACAGAGAGCTTGCTCGGGCCTGGAGGAATGGTTCCGTGGTTAAAGCATTGTGCTAAGTACCCAAGTTGATTCCCCAGTGCCACATAAGCCAGTCGTGGTGTCGCACACCTGTAACCCTCTGGAGGCTGAGACAGGAGAACTACTGTGAGTCCAAGTCCAGCCTGGGCTCCATGGTGAGTTCAGGACCAGCCTGGGCTATAGAGCGAGACCATCTAAAAAAACAAACAAACAAAAATACCCAGAGTGCTTTCCTGTCTGTGTTGTACAATTCCAGAACCCATCATGAGGGAGACCAGAGTGACTGTGGCTTCCATTTCATGCTCCAGAACGCTGTTAGGGATGTGCTTAAGGCTTGACAAGTTGGCACTGCATGGATACCTTTCGCACTAAAAGTAACACTCACCATCCCGTTTCTCAGCAGTAGAGTGTCATGAGCAGACACAGCCGGTGGGAAGGAATCAGCATCTCCACTGTCTCTATGCTAGTGTTCTTTGTATCACTGTTGTATGAATGTACTTCCCTGCATGGAGTAGAACCCTTGGTGTGTAGCAGCTGTCCTGTTCTTGTCATAATGAATTCGAATATGCTGAACAAGAACGTAGAAAATACTTTCCAGGGTTTTTGTTGTTGTTGTTTGTTTTACGAGACAGAGTCTTCTGTAGCCTAGGGTGGTCCCATACAGCAGTCCTCCTGTCTCAGCCTTCCAGTGCTGGGATTACAGGTGTGTACCACCACACCTAGCTGATTTTTGTGTGATGTTGGTGAATTGAACACTGGCCTTTGCGTATACTAAGCAAGCGCTGTAACCCCTGAGTTATGCTCCCAATTCTCCAAGTTTTTCTTTTAAAGGGTTTCCAGCCAACCTGAGTTTGGTGATGCATGCTTGTAATCCCAGCACTCAGAAGGCTGAGGCAAGAGGATTGCTATGAGTTTGGGACCACCTTAGAATACAGAGCAAGAATCCCATCTCAAAAAAAAAAAAAGTCTGGTGTAGTGGCGCACCCCTGTAATCCCAATACTGGGTAGGCTGAGGCAGGAGGATTGCTATGAGTCCAAGGCCAGCCTGGGCTACAGAGTGAGACCCTGTCTCCAAAAAAAAAAAAAAAAAAAAAGATTGCCAGCCAACAGAGCAACTTTGCTGAGCCTGAGTCATGTGTCATGCAGTTCACCGAGATTTAAATCATGCACTTGGATGTTTTTGAGTATATTTGAGTTTCTGCAACCCTCTGCACAATCTGGTGTGTTTGTATGTATTTATTGTGGTTCTGGGGATTGAACCCAGGGCCTTCGCACTGATTGTCACCCCCAGCCCTTTTTTCTTCTTTATTTGAGACAGGGTCTCACCAAGCTGCTCATGCTGGGTTCCACCTTGGCCTTCCTCCTGCCTCAGCCTCCCAGAGTGCTGTGATTATAGGTGTGGGCCACCACTGCCGGGCTATTTATTTCTTTTGTTTTATTAGTTACATATTTGCTGTACTGGGGATTGAACCCAGGACCTTTGCTGTGACCTACATTCCCAGCCCTTTTTCATTTTTCTATTTAGAGACAAAGTTTCACTAAGTTACCCAGGCTGGGCTCAAAGTTGGAAGGTACTCCTGCCTCTGTCTCCCATAGTGCTGGATTATAGGCTTGCACCACCAGCCCTGGCTCTGATGTACTACTCTCTCTCTTTCTACCCACCTCCTTCCCTCCCTCTCTTTTTTTTCCCGTGTGGTACAGAGGATCTAGTCCAGAGTCTTTATACCAAGCTACATTATCGACCCATTTTTAGTTTTTTATTTTTATTTATTTTTATTTATTTATTTATTTATTTTTGAGACAGGGCCTTGCTTTGTACCCCAGGGGTTGGGGGTTGGTCCTAACTCACTTTGGAGTCCAGGCTGGCCTTGGACTCACAGCAGTCCTCCTGTCTCAGCCTCCTGAGTGCTGGGATTACAGGCGTACGCCACCACGCCCAGTTTATGTGGTGCTCAGGAATTGAACTCTGGTACTTAGTGCTTGACTTAGTATTTGCTAGGCAAACGCTTTAGCCACTGAGCCATTCCTCCAGCCCCCATTTTTAGTTTTGGTTTTTGGACAGGGTCTTACTAAGTTGCTAAATTGCTGTGGCTGGCCTTGAGTTTATGATCTCCTTCCTCAAGTTTCCAGAGTGATGAGGTTACATGCCTGTGTCACTAGGCCGAGTATGATGTGTGACTCTTAATGTTGGCTCAATATCACAGAATTTTAGAATTGTATCTCAACATCTAATGATAGCAAGACCTGGTGGCACATGCCTGTAATCTTGGCACTCCAAGAGGCTGATGCAGAAAGATTGCAAGTTTGAGCCCAGCCTGGATAATTTAACAAATTTTTGTCTGAAAAGAAGGAAAGGCTGGTGATACAGTTCAATTTAGGGTTCAACCTCTTGGTTTCGGTTCCCAGGACTAGAAAGAAAGAGTGAGAGAGATACCAGGCTAGCAGTTTTCTCTCTGCATTTACTGTATTTTGGCACACTGCATTAGAAGGATGAGGATGCACTGCCACCATACTGGAAAGGGTGCCCAGCAGCAGCTCTGGGTGGGGCCTGCCCGAGTAATGACAGCTAGCAGCAGCCCAGCTGAGTGTTCCTGGGTGGAGACTGGGTGTTGCCCCACAGCAGAGGGGCCACATTCCAATGAGTCATCTTGAGGAAGTTCAGAGACCTCTGGCCATCCTACTGGCTGTGCCAGGTGACACTGGACTCTCCTGCTCAGTGACATGCAGCCTTTGCCCCAAAATAGCACTAGTGGTACTGAAGACCCCACTCAAGAATAGCTTTCTGTGGTGCAACCAGATCCTAGCCCTAATCCTTGGTTCAGCGCAGGTGTCCTCATAGGAGTTACGCAGGTAATATGGGTGTGACTGTTGCCCACTGTCCCAGTGAGCATTCAGGCATCCAGGAGGGGCTTGCCCTTGTGGATGCGATTACAGGCTGAGATTTCTCTTTCTAACAGAGTCCGGCAATTTTTTTTCCTGTAGCTCTTTTTTAACTTGTATTATGTCTTCTTAAACTTTACTTCCTTGCTTTCTCAGTCCAGGTAGTCGTGAAGACTCCAGGACAACATGTTTCACTTACGGACTTGTGCTACTAAACTGAGGCCACTGACAGCCTCACAGACTGTTCGGACGTTTCCACACAGCCGACCAGCAGCAGTTAGGACGTTCCCACTGACCCGGGGCTACTCTGCCCCAGTTGCTGCTGAGCCCTTTCTGAGCGGGACTAGTTCGAACTATGTGGAGGAGATGTACTGTGCTTGGCTGGAGAACCCCAAAAGTGTACATAAGGTAAGGTTCCAGTGGTCCTTGTGAGTGTGGTGGCCAGGTGCTGTCTGGCTGCCCAGGTAAGTGTGTGCATCTGAGACATGGGCAGGCAGGGAGGCAGTCAAAGCCCTGCACTCACCAACCACCACCATGGCTACTGTCTGTGACATACTGCAGTCCCCTGTGTGGTCCAGCAAAGGATATCAGGCTCAGCACTGCTGGCACTCCAGGAAGCACAAGTATGACCCATGTAGCACTCAAGGAAACACCATATACGGCCCTGCGAGGACACTAGCAAGCACATGTGCAGCCCTGTGAGGACACACAGAAGCACGCCAGAAGCCCAATGAAGAACCGTGTACTGTGAGGACATGAGGAAACAGCACACACAGCCTCCGATGTGTCCAGGAGCCACCTCAGGATAAAAGCTCTGAGGAAGGAAAGACCAGAAGTGTTCGGGAAGGCATGGGGCCACAGGAAGTTGTCTGCCCTTATGGTCCTGCGGGGGCATGGTCACAGGGACGTGCTTTCAGGCCACCTCAGGTGACTTCTTGTGAATGGCTTTTTAAATCATCATTCCTGCTGCCCTTTCACATATGGGCACATCCATCTTTGTAATTTTACAGATGGAAGTCACACCTCATGGCAGAAGATGTTTATTGTCTATGGCCAGTAAGTTTTTGCTGGTTTCTGTACCATATTTCAGTTTTGGGGGACCACAGTGGGTCCAATGCAGATTGTAGTATAGGATGGTAGTGGGGGGGTCCCAGGTGGGTCCCATAGGACCTCTTTTGTGTTCTCTTTGTAAGTCTTTGAGAGAAGGGAATGAAATGGTATGGGTAGGGCCCAGTGTATGCACAAAGGGTGTCTGAGCTGTGAACTAGGTCTTCCCTGCCTTGGAATCTTTGGGCCACTTCAACAGAAAGCAGCCTGTTTCACCTGTAGGTGTCAAGGACATGAGAAAGGGTGTGTCCCTGTCTGATGGTGGGAGCCACAGGCCCTGACTTGGTGACCTTGCCCTCCTGCTGAGCCCTTCATGTTTTCTTTTTTTCCCCCACTATTTTTATTAATATACATATGTTTATTAATATACATAGTGTTTACAATGAATTTGGGTGTTTTGTACACATATGTATCATATCGACTTTACAGTCCCTTCCCATTTTCTACCCTCCCACACCCTCCCTGTCCCTTCCCCCAGCTCTGGCTGTCACTTCATGTGGTTCCAAAGGATGTCTGTGTTCTGGGTTTTCCAAGTCAGAGAAACTATACAGTGTTTACCATACTAATCTTCCACACCTAAGTCATTTCACTTAAGTCACCACTCTAACTCAGCTTCCTATTCCTATTCCTCGAATGGGTTGCGGTAGTTAAATCTTGATGCCTCTTCTCTGAATCCAACCAATCCCTTTAATGGGATATTTACCAAAAATTTTTTTTCTATATTTTGCTATATCTTTGTTACTATTCTTAAACCTGGCCTTACCCACCAGTTCACATTAAAAAATAATTACAAGCATGTAGGTCAAAAGACTAGTAAATTTGAGAAAGAAAAAAAAGTTAAATTTCAAATGCCTTAGCTAAATACTAGAAGGTACAATATTTGTACATTCACAGGGTTATCTTTATGCCCTTCATGTTTTCATGGGAGCTGGGAGCCCAGTTAGCTAACTGGGAACAAAGTCACCAAGTTGTTAGGTAAATGAATGGGATTTTTTTTTTTTTTTTTGAGACAGGGTCTCCCTCTGTAGCCCAGGCTGGCCTTGGACTCAAGGCAATCCTCCTGTTCAGCCTTCTGAGTGAGTGCTGGGATTACAGGTGTGCGTCACCACGCCCAGTTTATGTGGTGCTGGGGGACTGAACTTGGGTATTTAGCACTTGACTTAGCACTTGCTAGGCAAGTACTTTAACTGTTGAACCATTCCGCCAGCCCTGGGATAATTCTTTAATAGTCTCATTCTCAGTCTGTAGTTAATTTTTTTTTTTTTTTTTTTTGAGACAGGGTGTCCCTCTGTATAGTCCAGGCTGATCCTGAACTAATGTCAATTCTCCTGCCTAGGCCTCCCGACTGCTGGAATTACAGGCCTGGACTACTGTGTCCAGCTTATGTGGTGGTAGAGAATCAAATTCAGGGAGTTACATTTGCTAGGCAACCAGGTTTCACCACTGAGCTATATGCCTAGCCCACTTCCCAAGACTTTTATTTTATTTTCCAATAGTGGGGATTAACACAGGATTTTTTTTTTGGGGGGGTGGGGATAAGGGTCTGACTCTAGTCTAGGCTGGTTCCGAGTTTACTATGTATCTCAGATTGGCCTCAAATTGATAGCAATCCTGCTTCAGCCTCCTGAGTGCTCGGATTATAAGCGTGGGACACTACACCTGGCTTTAACCCAGGATCTTTACACTAAGCTACAACCCCAGCCATTTTTATTTTATTTTTGAGACAGCATCTCACTGTGTCACTAAATTGTCCAGGCTGTGACAGAACTTGTGATCCTCCTGCCTTAGCCTTCCAGAGTGCTGGGATTATAGGCCTATATCTTCAGGCCCTGCTTTGAGGCAATGAAAATGCTGGACTTTGCAAAGTAGCTTAGTGTAGCAGGGGAGAAGTTTCTGCAACAGCCACAGGTTGTATAGTCATTACCTTGTCCAGACACCCTGGTTAGCTCCCAGACTCCCTACTCTAGCTCTTGCCTCATCTGAGGTCCCCCAGGGAGGTCTCAAGGCCCTGGGGACAATGTTCTGAGTCATACTTGCATTGTGAGAGATCATAAATTGCTGAGTCTGGTGGCATAGGCCTGTCATCCGAGCACTCTGGGAGGCTAAGACAGGAGGATGGCAAGTTCTAGTCCAACTTAGCAAGACACCATTTCAAAATCAAAACTAAAAGTGGGCCAGGAATATAGCTCAGTGTGAAGGCCCTGGGCTCTATCACCAGTACCACAAAAAAAAAAAAGAAAAAAAAAGAAAAAAGAAAAGAAAAAAGAGAAAGATGAGAAGTCAAAGAACCCAGCATTTTGCGTGAAACTCCATAGTGGTTTCTTTGCAGAGAGAGCTGAACCTTTCGTAGGGCCCCCTGCTCAGCCACAGAGGCCAGAGGGGCTAATATGTGCCCAGTTGGCCCTGACCAGAGCATTCCAGCAGATGCGATGACCACTGGCTCCACCTGCCCTCCCTCAGTGCTGTTTCCAAGCAGAATGTTTCTGTGTACAGCCAGGGTTGAAGTGTGGTGCCCTCTTCCTCCAGGACCACTGGGTACTTGTAGGTGGTCACAGGGCATCTCAGACGGGATCTTTTTGTACAGAAGCCTGGTCCCTGGGAGCACTAGGGTGACAAGCCCCTCTGACACTTGGTAGCTCAGAAGGAAACCTGCAAGGTGTTTGCCTTGGCTGTGGGCTGGCTGGCAACCTCCATGTATCAGAGTCGTGGGCAGGGGTCATGCAGGGGCTCGCGGGGCTCTCTGTCATGTCTAGTATGTTTTGTTGGCTACACACCAAGTCCCCACCCTCCACGAAGTCAGGGCAATCCTGGGCACTGTCTTGGACTGTCTAGGAGGAAGGAGAATCTGGAGGACCACGAAGACCTGGCTGATAGCAAAAAAGCAGATCATTGCCTATCTCCAGAGAGTCAGGAGCCTGGGCTAGGCAGATAGGCAGGTGTCCAGCCTTTGTCACTGTGGTGTGACAGCATGGCCCCTGTTGGTCCAGTGCCGCTTTCCTGAAAGCAGGAAATTCTCAGAGCACAGCCAGATAGATATCTTCCTCCAACGAGCCTGGCTGTTCACTGCTGCTAATTCATGCTCCATGCAAGAGAAAGGTAGAGTGATGGATGTGCCCTTCCTTGCCTGTAATATAAGGAGTATACACTCTGTTTGTTCCTTTCCTTTCCTCCCCCCACCCCTACCCCCACCCCCATCTGTGCTAGGGATTTAGCCCAGGGCCTTCACTCTAAGCTACATTCCCAGTCCACTTTTATTCTTTTTCTTTTTCTTTTCTTTTCTTTCTTTTCTTTTTCTTTTTTCTTTTTTTCTTTTTTTCTTTTCTTTTTTTTTTTTTTGAGACAGCTTCTTACAGTCCTGTAGTCCAGGCTGTTCCTGAAGTCACTATGTAGCCCATACTGGCCTCAAACTCATAGAAATTCTCCTTCCTCAGGCTTCTGAGTGCAGGGATTACAGGCGTAAGCCACCATGCCCGGTTTATGTAGTGCTGAGAAATCAGACCCAGGGCCTTGAGCCTGCTAGGCAAACGTTTAACCACTAAGCTATTCCTCTAGCCCCCTATTTTATTCTTGACTTTGAGATAGGGTCTCCCTAAGTTTCCCAGGCTGAGCTTGAACTTGAGTTCTTCCTACCTCAGCCCTCCAGAGTTACAGGATTATGGGCCCACCTTCAGTTCATTACTTAACTGAGGGATTATCAAGCAGGGGCCCCTCTCCCCAGCTCGTTACTGGGTATTCTGAGCATTTGCTTCCTGGTGGAATGGTGGTCGGTAGAAGTCTGACCCAGGCCACAGGAAGAGCCTGGCAGACCTGAGGACTATGTGGAAGAGAACAGCATGGGAGGTGGAACCTGGGGTCCAATTTTCTATCCCCCAGCTGCAGTCAGGTGCTAAAGGTTCTGGAGAGACCTGTCTTACCCCAGGTCTAACCATGTTCTGCTGATCAGGGTGGCCCTGTGTTCAGATCTGCAACCTTATTCCTGGGCATTGTAGGGAAAGGCTAGGGCCAAGCCTCAGCACAGATTCCTAGGCAGCATTGGAAAGGTAGGGAGAGACCATTTGTTTAGGCTTGCCTGCCCTTCTACAGTGCCAGGGTCCAGGGTGGTGGCTGCAGGACCCCAGCTGCCTTTCATTGGTTTTGCTGAATCAGAAGCCAGAGGATGGCCATGCTTAGGCGCATGTTGCCCCGCAGTTCATATTTATACCAATCAAAACACAGTTGCCAGGGCATAGTAGTATACACCTGTTATCCCAGCAGTCTGGGAGGCTAAGGCAGGAGAATCCCAAGTTCAAGAGTAGCTTGGACGATTTAGTAACTTAGCAAGACCCTGTTTCAAAATTAAAATTTTAAAAATGGCTTGGATGTAGCTTAGTAGGAAGGCCTTGGGTTCGGTCCCCTGAACTGCCAGAAGCAAACAAAACAAAAACATGTCAGAATTAGTAGGTAAGGTTGTCTGGGATGGATCTGTCACTGGTTTATCTGCTGGGTGACCTTTGAGCTGGGGTGCGGCTCCAGCACTGAGACAAGACCCTGCCCTGCTTGACCAGCTAGTCTTTATTGTCTGTTGTCACGGGTCCTTGGCCAGCACCAGATGGGACAGGGTGATGCTAGCAGAGTAACCAAGGACAGCCACACAAGGGACAGAGGCAGGTGAACAACTGCAGGATTGGGTCTGTGGGGCAGTGGGAAGTGGAGATAGCCAGTTGATGAGAACCCCTGTGACCTAAAGTCTGGAGGCTGCAGTAGGCCATAGTGACCCAGGGCTCCATCCTGACCCCTCTCATCCACTACCTGCCACCTGAGCAGTATCAGTACAGGAATGGGGGCTGTGTATGTGTGGAACTGGGGATTGATCCCAGGGCCTTTATACTGAGCTATGCACCCAGCCTGGTTCACATTTTTTATTTTAGTATAGGGTCTTGCTAAGTTGCCCCAGCTGGACTTGAACTTGTGATTCTCCTGCCTCGGTCTCCTAGAAGGCTAGAATTACAGGCCTGTACCACTTAGTCTGGTACAGTGTTTTTTTTTTTTTTTTTTTTTTTTTAAAGGGAAGAGATACTATAGAGACCAACGTAGAGCTGTTTTGTTGTGTGGCTGTGCCCTTGCTCCTACAGACTGGTGCACTGGTCAGGGAGCAGAGACTGCAGACCCTGCCCTCACATGGCCCAAGAGGGAGCCAGCTCTGAGTTACAGAGGCCGTCTTCATGACAGACTGTGAAGGAGACAGCAGGAAAGGGGGCTCAGGTGACCTACTGACCACCCTTGGGAGCAGGAAACCCTCAATGGCATTGTGTCTGGAAACTTGTGGGCCAGGGGAATTCAGCCTTCCAGGAGCTCCAAAATCCTCGTGCTGAGATTCTTTGAGGGGTATGTACTCCTTGATCAAGAGCCTGATACCTGTCCAGGTCAGCACAGAGGTAACCTCCTGGCCTCAGGTTCTTAGGTCCCAGCATGCTTTCCGTGAGTGCGTCTAAAGGGGAAGGTGGAGTGCCTATTGGGTTTAAAGAGGGCCCTAAAGCCTGTGCTCTTTGTGAGGTGCCAGCTGGCCTCTTGCCCTTGGAAGCTGTCCCTGTATGGAGAAGGCCTGGCACCCACTGTCTGGGCTTGGGCAGCATGGGCCACAGTGACTGACTTGGGGATCAGCCCAGAGCTTCCTGTGCTACAGGAATACCTTGGTCAGGTGCCACACTTCCCTGCATGTATCCATGCTGCAGTGTGCATGCATGTCTGTCTGTCTTATCCTGGCAGCAAGGAGCTCACTTCAGTTGCCTTCTCTCCCAGGCCTTCCAGCATGTCTGTTTGTTGAAGTGAACCAGAGCTAGATTTTTTACCTTATACTGCTTTTTTTGTTTTTTCTTTTTTCTTTTGAGATAGGGTATCACTCTGTAGTCTAGGCTGGTTCTGAACTCACAACATAGCCCAGACTATCCTTGCAATAGCAAGGATTGCAACAGCAATCTCTGCCTCAGCCTCCGTGAGTTCTGGGATTATAGGTGTGTGTCACCATGCCCAGTTTATGTGGTGCTGGAGAACTGAACTTATGGACTCGTGCTTACTAGGCAAGTGCTTTAACCGTTGTGCCATTCCTCCAATCTCCTGCTTTGCTTTGCTTTGCTTTGCTTTGCTTTGCTTTGCTTTGCTTTGCTTTGCTTTTTTTTTTTTTTTTTCTTTTTCTTTTTCTTTTCTGAGACAGGGTCACATTGTATAGTTCAGGCTGGTCCTGAACTCACAATGTAACAGCTCATGCTGGACTTGAACTCATAGCAGTCCTCCATGCTCAGCCTTCCAGGTACTGGAGTTACAGGTATGTACCACCACACCCAGTTTATATGGTGGTACTGGGGAATCTAACCCCTGAGCTATGTGCTGCACCCCCTTCCCCTTTTTTTTCTTCTTTTTTCTCTTTTCTGAGACAGGGTCTTGCTCTATAGCCCATGCTGGTCCTGAACTCACTGGTGTAGCCCAGGCTGATGCCTTTGACTCAGGACAATCTTGCCTGCCTCAGCCTTTCAAGTGTTGTTCGCCACCATGCCCAGCTTTATGAGGAGTTAGGGAATTGAACTCAGGGCCTTGTACTTACAAGGTAAACACTTTACCTCATGTTTCTGAGGATACAGTGTAGGGTTGGGAAGGGGCCCCTGCCTGGAAGGGGCTTGGACTTGACCTGGAGGGGCATGTACTGATTTCACCCTCTCAGTCTCTCTGCTCCACCATGTTGTGAGGATCTCTGCTGCTGGACCTCTGGCTCTGGCCCTGCCCCCGTTCCAGCCCTGTCATGAGCTTCCATTTTCCTGCTGCCCACTTGCGAATGGACTATGACCTGAAACTATACAATAAATCTTTCCTTCCCCACCCCCCAAAAAAACAAGGCAAGCACTTTAACAGCTGTCTGTGCCATTCCTACAGCTCCTCCCCTCCAAGACAATATTGCTGAGTTGTGTAACCATGACCTTGACCTTTGGTTCTTGCTTTAGCCTCAGAATACTAAGCCCTGCCCCATGCCTACTTCGATTTTAAAAATAATTGCCTTCTGGGGCTGGAGGAATGGCTCAGCAGTTGCACTAAAAGTACCTGAGTTGATTTCCTAGCACCACATAAACTAGGTGTGGTGGTGGCGGCTGCGGTGGCACACACCTGTAATCCCAGTACTGGGAGGCTGAGGCAAGAGGATTGCAGTTGAATCCAAGGCCAGCTGAGGCTCCATAGTGAATCCAGGACCATTCTGGGCTACAGAGCGAGACCCTGTCTCCAAAAAAGAAAAAGAAAAGAAAAGAAAAGAAAAAAAATTGCCTGCAGGCCCAGATGGAGTGGTATGTACTTATACTCCTACCTAGCTAGGTGAGCCCGAGGCAGGAGGATCTCAAGGTTGAGGCCAACCTAGACTGTTTGGTGAGGTTCTGACTCCCAGAAAGAAAATAGTCTGGGGATTTAACTAAGTGCTAGCGTACTTGCCTCTCACATGCAAGGTCCTGTGTTCAATCCCCAGCACTATAAAAAAAGAAAAGAAAAAAATATAATGATTTAGTTGTTTTCCCTTGGTGCAGTGTGCACATCTTTGATACTGTAGGAGAACCATTTATGTTAGGTAAGAATTTATTGGACCTCCCCCAACCAGGCACAAGATTCAGAGAGGTTGGTTCCCAGAGCTCCACTCCTCTACTCTCTGGTCCCTAGAGTCATTTGTAGTCCTGCCACTAACAGATATATCTTGACCTTTTTCCTATTACCCAGGACTTTGTCCCCTGGTGACTGGAGTTGTGTGGGATCTTTGAGTGTTCAAATCAAGGCAGCTGATTTTCTTACCTTATCAGTTCTGTCAGAGAAGCCAGTTAAGATGCCAGAGAGATGGGACCTTAATGATGGGTGTGGTAGAAGGAGATGGCATGGGTCTGTGTGACTGAGAAGTCCATTCTCCTGCCCTCCTTACCTCAGATGCCAGGGCCCGACTCTGCCTCAATTCTGTGGGTGAAAAACCATTCCCACTTCAAGCAGTTGTCTTCCGTGCTGACGACTTGTGGCTGAAGTTGGAGGGCAAAAGCCCTGAATCCTTAAGGTACCAGTAGGCCAGGTTCAGCTACTTGGCCACCTGCCCCATGGCACTATCAAGGAGCAGGCTTTTGGGAAGGAATAGAGGTGGAATCATCCCAGCCCTGCTCTGCAGGGAGAAAGAGCTCAGGATCTGCCCGCAAAGGTGACAGAGCCTCAGGGCCATAGGAGAAGAACCCTTGCAGAGCTGGAGTGGTGTAGCTGGTGGGAGGTGGCCCTGGCTGAGTTGGGTCTGGCAGATTAACTTGGGACAACTTGTACAAAGCTCTGAATGCGAGGGGTCAGTCAGGCCTCATCCTGACATAGCAAGCCTTGCTTCTCCCAGAATTGAGTGATTCAGGTTTCATTCATTGGTGGGATACTTGAAGGCATCATTTCAGGGAATCATCTGCTCCTGGCTGTGATGAAAGCTAACACTTAAGTGTCCTTGCTCAGCCTGCACCAAATGCAGTTATCCAATTATCTTACTTAGGTGTCTTATGTGTTTAGGGCAGTGAGTGAGATTGGTGGGGTCAGTTAGGGCTGACACGCTTTGTAATACAGATGCTCCTTATGTGGTTGACATGCCTGCAGCAGAGATCACCTGGGATCTGACTCCCCAGTTTATTTACTTAATTTACTTATTTACTTATTTATTTATTTATTTTTGAGACAAGGTCTCTCTGTGTAGGTCAGGCTGATCTGAACTCACTATGTAGCCCAGGCTGTTTTTAGACTCATGACAGTCCTCCTGCCTCACCCTCTAGTGTGCTGGGATTATAGGCATGTACCACCACACCTGGCTTAGGTGATGCTGAGGAACTGAACCCAGCACCTTAAGCTTGCTAGGCAAGTGCTTTAACCTCTGAGCTATTCCTCCAGCCATACTTTTTAATGTTCTTCCATCTCTTCAACTTTAGTCCTTTACTTAAAGAAAAAAAAAAAAAGTCTTGCTCTGTAGCCCCGGCTGGCCTTGAATTCACGGCAGTCTTCCTGCCTTAGCCTCCCTGGTGCTGGAATTACAGGTCTGTGCCCCTACACCCAGCATATGTGATATTGAGGAATCACCTCAGGACGTTGATCTTGCTAGGCAAGTTCCTTAACCACTGAGCTATTTCTCAAGCCCCTTTCAATTTTTTTAATGGCTTTGTTTTCTCATATTAGAGAAACTGTGATATTTAACCTCTGTCTAACCCAAGGTGTTAAGGTTATAAAGGGGACAGATCAAGAAGGCAGAGATGCCAGGCTTGTCCTGCTTGTTGTGACCTTCTTGGTACCTGCCTCTGGGTCCCTGTTGTAAAGCTGCAGTTCTCCCTGAGCCCTGTCTTCCCCCTTTCACTTCTGCCTTGTCCGTGGATGTGGAAGTTGTTGCTCTGCCTACAGTGGCCATAGGTTCTTGGCGTCCACACAACAGCAAGTATAGTAGCTGGGCCCAGAGGTGCAAGCCTGTCATCCCAGCATTTCAAGGCTGAGGTGGAAGATTGCAAGTTTGAAGTCCAGGCTGAGCAACTTAGCAAGACCCTGTCTCAAAATCATAAATTAAAAGTGGGCTAAGGATGTAGCTCTGTGTGGAGGCTCTGGGCTCAATCCCTAGTACCACCAAAAAGAAAAGAAAAAGCAATGAATAGTTACGAGTGACTTTAGCTCAGAGCATCCCAGCTGATGGCTGACACAATCTTGTTCTCCTTCACCAGGTTAGGGCTGCTCAGCACTCCCAGAGGCTGTGGGGCCCAGGCTCCGTCCTTCCTGCTTGGCCACTCCTGTCCCCAGGTGTCACCACGTATTCAGGAGGAGTGAGTAGTAGAGGCAGTCTCTGCAGACCCCTTGGCTGCAGTACTTGCAGTGTCTGACCTGGGAAACTCAGTAACACTAGTCTGAATTAGTTTTTTGTTGTTTCTCTGTTTCTGTTTTTTGAAATACTGGGAATTGAACCCAGGGCCTTTGTACCAAGCTATAATATATTCTTAGCCCTTACTTGTTTTGAGACAGAATGTTACTAAGTTGCTCAGGTTGGGCTCAACTTGTGATCCTCCTGCCTCAACCTCCCAGAGTGCTAGGATTACAGATCTGTATCATCACACCTAGCTACTGAACCAGTTTTTTTCTTTTTCTGGCTGCTACCAGCTTAAGTAGAATTTCCATCTGTGCTGTTGCTCTGAGCCAGCTGAAAATCACCTGAAGTTCTTCTGAGGCACAGATCAGAGAGCAAAAACCTAGTGGTCTCAGTCACTGCCTCTGCCCTCTAGGGCCTGGGCTGAAGAGAGTCCTATGGCTTTTGCCCTCTCAGGTGTAGTGAGCTGATGGCCTGTGGCTCTGAACTCAGGCATGGGCTTTAGTGAGGGAAAGCTGACCAGTTGCTGGCTTCCTGGCTCACCATCTGAGGGGCCACAGTGGAAGAGAAGTGTGGTGGTGTTCTCACTGAAGGGCCGGGCTTGTTTTACCAGAGCTGCTGTGCCCTTGCACCCCTAAGCTCACTGGCAATCTGCCTTGTGCCAGGTGGGTGCGGCTTAGTCCAAGCTGAGCCTTCTCAGGTGGACTGATTAGCATTCCCTGTGCGCCTGTTGTGTTATGGACGCTAGCCAGCGGGAGCATGGTCACGTGCAGGCTGTCCCCCCCCTTGCTGTGACGCATGTCATTTTTATCATTTTTATTGCTATCAAAGCTAATTGAAATTGTCCTGCTATAACTTTGGTCTCTGGATCTGGAAGTGACTCTTGTCCTCTGGGGTAGGAAGGACAGTCTGTGAGGCTAGAAGGACCTCAATCCAAGGTCTTGGTGGTAGATAGCTTTACTGGTTTTGGACGCTTCTTTTAAGTTTTTTTTTTTTAATTACTACTATTATTTTTTTTTTGTGGTACTGGAAATGAAGCACAGAGTTTTCACTGTGCTACATTTCCAGACCATTTTTATTTTTTATTTTGAGATAGGATCTCACTAAGTTATAAGCTGCCAGGTTGGGCTTCATTGAAATCCTGCAGCCTGTTCCAGCAAGCCTGACTCTGGAGACTTTTATTTATTTATTTATTTATTTTGTACAGAGGGTTGAATCCAGGGCTTTCGTACTGAGCTATATCTCCACCCTGTTTTGATTTTGAGGCAAGATCTTGGTAAGTTGCCTACCTATCTGGGTTTTAAACTTGTGATCCTCCTTCCTCAGCCTCCCAGGGTGTTGGAATTATAGGCCTGCACCACCAGCCCCAGTTTGGATATTTCTTAGTGGGTTCTGTGAGATGGAAGGAAAATGCTGTGCTAAAGGTTCAGAAAAGTTAGGACATGCTGCTCTCCAGGGGCCACTAGTTTCAGGGTCACACCTGCCTGCTACCCTGGTTGCAGTCCCTAGGGCCACGAGGGTTGGGCTAGACTGGGAGGACTGCCAGCACTTGAGCAGGTCCTTACTAAGGAGGACCTAAAGTCAGGCTGACACACAGAGGTCGATCACTTGGGTCTGGCTGTGTAGGCGTGGGGTTGTCTGGGGGCCAGGGAGAGCCACCTAGTGGCTTCATGGGTTGCAGTCCTTTGAGGATGGACAGCCAAGGCACATGGTCCTTGGCCACAGAATGAGGATTGACAGCCAGAGCACCCAGGCCTAATCCACATGTGCTTCCCAAGGGAGGGTGGGTAGCAAAGCCTGTGGCTCTATCACTCCTCTCCTAGAAGAGGGTCGGATGCCAGGCTGTGTCATTCTGGGTCACATCTGCCATGTTCATGCCCAGCCAATATCTCAGTCCCTGGCATGTTGGGGGTGGGGGCCTCTGTGCCTCTTCAAAAGGGTGGCCATAACTCTCGGAGCCCACATGAGGAAGAGTCAGAGTAAAACTGGGACGAGTCTAAGAGAAGGATTGGAGTAAAGTCCAGATGAGTGTTCTCAGTCCTGGGTTTGGGTAGCAAAGGTCAGCTGCACCTTTGCCAAAGAATTATACAGCCAGGCCCTCAGGTACAAGCCTGTCATCCCAGCACTCTGGGAGGATGAGGCAGGAGTATTGCAAGTATAAGCCCAGTCTGGGTGACCTAACTAGAAAGTAAAGTGGGATGGAGCTTAGTGTTACGGCCCTACGCTAGCCTTTACTTGACCCAACACAAAACAAAACCTGAGCCATTTTAAGAGGCTAGTGCTGCAAGTGCTCAGAACAAAAAAGCCCCCCAATATGGGCTGCAAGGTATCAGGAGAGTAAACAGGCATCTCTATGCGAGGGTAACGCTAACCAGAGAAATGGTCTCATCTCTGCTTTACAAGGGGCACATGGTATGTCAGACACTGTGACCTTGGCAAGTCTCCTAACTTACTTTCTGTATTTGTGTCTGGTGGAATAAGAGGCTGTGAGAACCTAGTTCTGGGCCCCCAGAGGCTGTGCTGAGTATTGGGCATCCTGAGGGAGGGGCGAAGTCCTCTCCATACTCCTTGAGGGTGCTGTTGTTATTGCATGAGCATATGATGTCCCCAAAGACAGCCACTTGATTTGAAAGAGTGCGCCTGCCCCCAAGACTACCCGCTGGCCTGCAGGGTCAGCCTGAACATGCCCACAGAGGAGGGCGGTGGGCCCACATCGATAGAAGGATACTGCAGTGCCTTCTCCCAGGGGTAGGGGCTCACAAGATGCATTCCAATGAAAGGGACAAGCAGCTTGGGCCCATACTCAGAACTCACTCTTTGGGGCGGACTGGGATCAGGACTATTTAGCGTGGAGGTGGCAGGTCTTGCCAGGGCTCTCTGTGGCCAGTTGGGAGCAGCCAGGTAATCCCATCTCTTCTTCTTTGTCTTCAGTCATGGGATATTTTCTTCCGCAACACCAGTGCTGGTGCCCCCCCAGGCGCAGCCTATCAGAGTCCCCTTACACTGAGCCGAGGCTCCCTGGCCACGGTGGCCCGAGCACAGTCCCTGGTGGAAGCCCAGCCCAATGTGGACAAGCTTGTGGAAGACCACTTGGCTGTGCAGTCTCTCATCAGGGCCTACCAGGTGAGTGGGGATGGCTGGCCTGCGGGGGAGGGAATGAGGGCGAGCCCTTCCCCTCCTGAATGTGTCATGTTGCCTGACCATCGTCACTTCCTCCTCCAAGTCCTCAGAACTTTCTTCCTGCCCTTGGGGCTGGGCTTGACAGAAATCAGATTCCAGGAGGAAAGGAGCCAGACCAACCCCCAGTTGCTACTTCCGTCTTTGTTGGGCACCCCAGACTCATGCTCCTGAGGGTGCGAGATCTGTGGGTATGGAACTGAGCCAGGACTCGGGCACCATGGACGAAGCTGCCACAGCAGTAATGTGGGCAGGGAGGGCAGTGCTGCCAGGCAGTTTGGTGACCCCTTCTGAGCTGCTAATTGAATGCTGAAGGAAAAGAAATCTAAATAGTTTGGAAGCACTGGCAGCAGAGAGAGGTGGGCAGCCAAGACTGCAGAATGTGAGGGTGGGGTGGGTAGGGTTGGGCCCTGTGGTACAGGGCCAGGTCTTTGCCTCCTGTCCTTCATGAGTGTGTTCCTTCCTTATGGAGGAGCCTGGAATTCTGGCCTGAAGACTGGATCTGTGTGCATGGCTGTAGGAGGAAAGGTGGAGAAACCCATGGGGATCTTGTGCCCCTGCTGCCCCTTACCCACTGCCTCTGTTTCCTGCAGACATGGCTCAGCTGTGCCATCTGCACACAGGGGGGTGAATTGAGGAAACCCTGGGCTCCCACCATCCCATCCTGCTCTGGGAGGGAGGGTGCTATCTTAGGAAAGCAACATGCTGTTTTTGTTTTGCCCTGACTGCCAAGGTGCTGCCCTCTCATAGAGAGATGCCCACTTACCTTTATGATACCTTGCAGCTCATATTGGGGGGCTTTTTTGTTCTGAGCACTTGAGCCACCAGGGCCAGGTCTACCCTCTCCATGTGGGTGCAGTTGATGCTGGCTATCCAGCTCTGTGGCACCAGTACCCATCAGCCATCCTGTCCCTCTGAGGAAGCCTTATGCTGGACTGTTCCTCATCTTGCCATATTCCTAGTGCTCCAGAGAAACTGAGGACCCCATAGCAGACCCTTTAGATAAGGATAGACTGTCCTAGCCCACAAGGTCTGTCCTTTTAAAATTTATTAAATTTTATATATAAAAATTTTTTCTGGGGGGTAGGGTCTCCCTGTGTAGTCCAGGCTGTTCCTAAACTCACTGGAGCCCAGAATGACCTTGAACTCATGTCAGTCCTGCCTCCCAAGTGCTGGGATTACAGGCATTCAAGCCACTGTGCCTGGCTACTGTGCTGCTGGAGAATTGACCCCGTGGTCTTGAGCTTGCTAGGCGGGCACTTTAACCGCTGAGATATTCCTCCAGCCCTGTACCATCTTTATAAAGGTGTACCTTGTGTCTTAGGGCCTTACAACAGCCTACCCAGGATTGACCCTGTGTGCTGGGCCCTCCCGTGCAGTCTGGGTGTGCATGGCATGGGACCCTTCCCCGCCTGCCGGATCCCCTTAACCACTTGCTTGTGTTGTTATTCCAGGTCAGGGGTCACCACATTGCAAAACTTGATCCTCTCGGAATTAGTTGTGTAAATTTTGATGATGCTCCGGTAACTGTTTCTTCAAACGTGGGTGAGAATGACTCCATAAATGCTCATTTTAATGGAATTTTGCTTTTTTTTTTCCTTTTTTTGTTTTTACCCCTTCCCTCTTTTTTTTTTCTCCTGTCCTTTTGTGTGTGTCCTTCCCTGTCGCCGCTGGCCCATTTGTAGATACGAGGGCACCATGTAGCACAGCTGGACCCCCTGGGGATTTTGGATGCTGATCTGGACTCCTCCGTGCCCGCTGACATTATCTCATCCACAGACAAACTTGGTGAGGGTCCAAGAGCAGCCAGCCGCGTTGCTTGAGCTCCCCCCGCTGGGCCTCAGCCTTTGTGGCCAGGACTGGAAAGGCTCTGAAGTTTCCCTCGTTCTGATCACTTAAATTTATCAATACTGCAGCTCTCTGATGTTGGGAGTATGTTATTTTTTTCACCCTCCTTTTTCCACCAGATTGTCCTGAGGGTTAATCTGGAAAGTGAGATTTTTCAACAGCAAGGTGTGTGGCACAAAGAAAGGTGGCCACCTGAGACAGGTGGGGTGGAAGCTGCTCCTGTGTTCCATGTCCCCGAGTGTGCTGCCCTCCCGGCAGCCAGGACAAGCCTGGCTGAGGACAGGGGCTGCAAACACGTGTCCCATTCTGAGGCACAGGGAGTCCTGCCTGTGATTGTGGCTGCACGTGTCCCTAAGGGACAAACTGCAGAGCAGGGTATGCTGTTGGGGTGGGTCTCCTGATTCAGACACGCTGGTGATCACAGCGAGGAAACTTGGGGAGGCGTTCCCACAGTGCCAGGAGCTCCAGCACTTGGGAGGTGCATGCGTGCAGCACAAAGTGTGACACTGTGGCCAGCAGAGGCAACTGCCTGCACCCCATCCTCCTCCTGGGGTGAAGGGGCTGGCACTCACCAGCTGTTGCTTCCAGAATTAATCTGCTTATGTCCCATGCTGCTAACCCTCACTAAAGAAATGACAGTGTGACTAATGCACACCTGAGCACTGTGCATGCTAATGAAACAGTGATCACCACCTGCTAATGCTACCCTGGGGGAAGGGCTAGCCCTTTGGCTGGGACCTGGGGGCATTCCTCGGGCTCTCCAGAAGCCTGGTGCCCTTCCTGGCATTTGCTGGGCTATGATAAGGGCATCTGATATTAATCAGGTAGTTGGTGTTAGATGTCGGTAATTGTGGAGGACTTAGTGTTTGCAGTTTGTCATGATATCGGAAAAGCTCCTAAGTAATTCAGGGTTTCCTCTCCATCATGCCTTGTAGGAAAAATGAACTGTTTTTCATCTGCTCTCATACTCCAGTGGACCCAGACACCTTCTGTATGGTGCAGAGCTGAGGGAATTCCTCTACCCTGTAGCTTGCAAGCAGCTACCATCTGGGGCATCTCCCTCCAGCTCTGGCACTGTCTGCAGAAGGCAGCCTTAAACCCCCAGGCTGAGGTCTCAGTCCCAACAGCCACCATGTCCAATCTGGTTGGCTATGAATTGGAGTTCTACAGTAGTTCCTCTTCGGTTTCAGTTAATTTTCTAGAGCAGTTCCCAGAACTCAGTTGAAGTTCACTGCGTGAGTCACCACATGAAGAGCTGCATAGGGCAAAGCCTCAGGAGATCCTGCATGTGGCAGCCTTTGTCCCCTTGAGGTCAGGACGTACCCCTTCTTGGCACATAATCTCTTTCCTCTGAGCCCTAACATGTTCAGCCATCTAGAAGCTCCCAGAAGCTGCCTCTTCTGGTGTTTTTGTTTGTTTATGGTACTGGGCATTGAACCCAGGGCCTTCTCACTGAGCTACATTCTCAGCCCTGTTTTTATTTGTATTTTGAGAGAGGGTCTCACTAAGTTGCCCAGACTGGGCTTGAACTTTTGATCTTTCTACCTCAGCCTCCTAGAGCTCTGGGAATACAGGTGTGCGCCACCAGACTGTCTTCCTTGTGGGTTTTAGTATGACCAGGTCTTGGGTGATGATGCGGTAGTGAGGTTGGATGAGCTGGGGTTGGGGATCTGGTCTGATGGGGAAAGTGGGCAATACCTATCAGTGACATTCTTCAGTATACCTTTACCTGGGGTGTAATCGAGTTCCTCTTGCATGTCATCTACTGTGGGCAGTAAGGGTCAAGATTTCTGTGTGGCTGACTCTAGAACAGGACAGTGAGGACAGATGAGTTTCTGGAGCTGGCTTTGGGAACAAGAAACCCTGGTCTTGGTTGGGAGAGTTGGGGCCAGGAACCCTGGATGAAAGCTAAAATACACATGATCCCACAGAAGTTTAGAGAAGTGCTGGACTCATACTGACTGCGCCTGAGTTTGACCCTGCCATTTCTACATGGTGAGGACTCAGTGTCTCCTGAGGTGGCCCTGGAAGTCGGAAGCCTTTTCCCCCTCACTCTAGTGCCCCATCCCATCCTCACGTGCAGCAGAACGTGCAGCACAGCCTCTCTTCCCCTGGCTCAACCATCCCATCTGCACAGTGATTGCTCACAGAGCTTTCCCTGCCTACAGGGTCCCCCTGGTATTCAGGTTTGACTCCTGGTTGCTGGTAGTCTTCCCACAGAGCACTGGGGGGCTGCTAGGAGCCTCCATTTTTGAGAAGAGCACCTCCCACAGCATCAGTGCCATGCTAGGATTTTTGTTTTTGTTTTTGTTTTCTGAAAGAAAGAGTCTTTCTCTGTAGTCCAGGCTGGCCTTGAACACACAGCAATCCTCCTGAGTGCTGAAATTGCAGGTGTGCACCACCGTGTCCAGTTTATGTAGTGGTAGAGAATCAAACTTGGCCTTGTGCTTGGTAGGCAAGTACTCTAATCATTGTGCTAGGCCGTGTGCTAGTTTTCCATATGCAGCAAAATGTGTAATTTATTTTATTTTTTTGGAATTGACTCCATAGTTTACAAACTCTACCCCTGAGCTGTACCCTTCAGCCCCTTTTTATTTTTATTTTGAGACAGGGTCTCACCAAGCAGCCCACTCTGGGCTTGATTTTGTGATCCTTCTGCCTTAGCCTTCTGTATGGCTGGGATTACAGGCAGGTGCAGCTTTACATGGTAAAGTGCTTGAACCTGAGAAGGGCGGGATAGTGTTGGCTTTCTTCTCCCACCAATGGCAGCATTGTTTAACTGCTAGTGGTACTGGGGATTGTGCCTGCCCCAGGGCTTCACACTGTTTTTTTTTTTTTTTTTTTTTAAATAAGGTCTTGCTCTTTAGCCCAGACTTTTTTTTGAGACACAGTCTCACTCTACAGCCCAGGGAAATTGAACTCCGGTACTTAGCACTTGATTTTGTGCTTGCTAGGCAAGAGCTTTAACCCCTGAGCCATTCCTCCAGCCCTTGTTTTTGTTTTTTGATACAGAGTCTCACTCTGTAGTCCAGTAGTCCAGGCTGGTTCTGAGCTCACTATGTAGCCCAGACTGGCCTTGGACTCAGGACAATCTGACTGCCTCAGCCTCCAGAGTGCTGGGCTGTGGAATTGAACTCGGGTACTTAGTGCTTGCTAGGCAAGTGCTTTAACCACTGAGCTATTCTTTCAACTCCCTAAGATGGGTTTGATCTCACTGGTGTAACCCAGGCTGACTTTGGACTCAGGACAATCCCCCTGCCTCATTCTCCCAAGTGCTGGAATTATAGGCATGTGTCACTACACCCGGCTTTAATGTCGTACTGGAGAATCGAACTCAGGGCCTTGTGCTTACCTTGCAAGCACTTTAACTGCTGTGCTGTTCCTCCAGGCCAGGGCTTCACACTTTAACAATGAACTATATTCTCACCTCACTTTTTGTTTTTGTATTTATTTTTTTAATTTTTGAGACAGGGTCTCAATCCGTAGTGCAGGATGGTCTTAAACTCATGACAATCCTCCTGCCTCAGCCTCTCAGGTACTGGGATTACACACATGTGCCACCATGCTTGATTTATGTGGTACTGGGGACTTGAACTCAGGGCCTTGTGCTTGGTATGCAAGGACTCTCCAGCCCTCTTTGTTATTTTTGAAACAGAGTGTCCCTTAAGTTGCTAGATGCCAGGCTAGAATCAAACATGCAATCCTTGTACTTTAACCTACTAGAGTGCTGGCTGAGATTAGCAGGCCCTGCTTCACAGCAGCAGCCTTTTTGTTGTTGTTGTCATTAGTTTTTGTTTTTTGTTTTTGAGATAAGGTCTTGTTCTGTAGCACTGGCTGCTCCTGAACTCACTGTCTCATTGTGTAGGCCAGGCTGGCTTTGAACTCAAAGCAATCCTCCTGCCTCAGCCTCCAAAGTGCTGAGATTACAGGTGTTCATTTCCATGCCTGCCTCTCTCTCTCTCACTCTTTCTCTCTCTCTCACCTCTGTTGACATAGGGTCTTGTTCTATTGGCTGGGATGGTCCTGAGCTCACTATGTACCCACTATGGTATCAGACTCACTGCAGTCCTCCTGTCTCAACCTCCTGAGTGCTGGTATTATACTCCTGCACCACCACACCCAGCTAATTTTTATGCAATGCTGGGGAATGGAGCCCAGGGCCTTGTACATGGGAGACAAGTGCATTAATCACTGAGCTACACCTCTAGCCCCCAGGTCGTTTTCTTGGTATCTTAAAATGACTTTTTCTTGGTGGCTGTTAATTCTGACATTAGGGTTACCCCAAGAGCCCTGAGCCATTCTGTCTCTTGGCCACATAGACCAAGGCCAGCAGAGGAGACACCTTGGTGACCCCAACCCAGGGTCATCTGAAGGGAATGATGCTCTGAGGTTCTGGATCAGCTTTCTGCATGCTGTTCTTTTGGACAGGTCTCAGCTGTGGGCCCTGAGGTTGGCTGACCTGGGTCTGCACTTCCTCTCTGCCCTTTCTGCCTCAGCTGAGGTGGGTGGGCATCTTGTTCCTGTTCCCATGGACTCAAGGTCTCTCTGAATTAGGTCTCCGCTGTGGTTCCTGTGGAGGTTCTGTTGTTTGACCACTCTTGGTGACACTTTTCCAGTGTCCATGAGACTGCTCTTTGGCAGGTCCTCGTGGCACTGCAGCATAGGTCCCCATATGGGGTGACCAAAGCTGGCTTCCTGGATCCTGCAGCAGCTGCCTGATGAGGTCTGCCATCCTTAATCTGATGAGCTTCCCACCTTGCCTTCTGCACAGTATCGGCCCCATGCAAGGCTTTGGTGTCCTATGCCATTGTCCCCAAGGGCAGTCGCCGTGCATGACACCATGTGCCTATCCTGGGAGTGGACCTGCTCCTCAGGGTCTTGTTGTTTTCGTTCAGGTCCAAACCTCCAGCTCACCCAGAAGGGAAGGGATGGGAAGGCCTTCCACTTGCACACCAGGGCAGGCAGCATCCGTAGGACACTGACTGAGCGCTGCTGCTTGCCTACCACCCCCCTGCTTCTCTCATGCCCAACCTTCCTGACTCTGTTCTTTGGGCCATGCATCCAGCAGGCCAGGGGCCAGGTGTGTGTCTCAGTGGACACGTGGTTTGTCCTGGTGTCCAGGAGCTCTCTGGCCGGGTAGGAACACATGCAGGAGCCTGGCCTTGCTCTGTTGGGCACAGCTGGGCTTTTGGGGCAGCTCCCAAGCACCTGTCCCCAGCTTGTCTCCTGTGTAGGAAGCTGAGAGTCCTTCAGAATCTCCAGGCTCAAAGGTTGATTGCTGCCTGAGTCCAGTTGGGGGAGCTGCCCACCCCACAGGCTAGGACTGCCTTGCTGTCTCCTCAGGGTCCCAAGAGTGGCTGATTGTAACCCCTCAGAGAGTGCTATTGTCAGTTGGCCTCTGAGACCAGGGAGGGGGAGCCCACGCCACACGCCGGCTGCCTCTCCTGTCCCTCTGTCCCCCTCCAGCTGTTCTATGAGCAGGTCCTACATGTACCACCCAGCCATTCTCCGTGCCTGATCCCTGCCTACCTGCCCATCCCTGTCTCCTCTGGTATGTGTCTGTGTGACAATGTCTGTGCCGTATGGCGACAGTGTCAGATTGTGCCATGGGGTCGTACACTAACTGTCACCTGTCTTTTTCTCCTGCACCCCCCCTCCCCCCATGCTGCCCCACTCTGCCTCAGACCTTGCCGTTTTCCAGGAACGACTGCGAATGCTAACAGTAGGAGGTACGGAACCTGTGGGCCCCTCCCTTCGCGAAGCGGAGGACTTCCTCACACAGCGTGTGCAACTTTTCTTAGCATGTGATTGGAAAGTTGGCATAACTTCCAGCAGAGGTTCAGAGCCCATCATTCATTGGAAGCACCTCTCCCATTCATCTAGTCATGGGCCAGCACATAGGGCTGCATGTCTGGTGTCCTGTTTCTGTCTGTGTCCTATGAAGAGTACTTTCACCCTCTCCTGTGCCTCACCGTCACTTTGCTGAGCCTCATCTCAGCGTGATGCCCATGTAACCTCCTGGGAGGCCTGAGGACATGTCAGCTCTGCATGGTGGCTTGTCATGTCTCTGTGTCCCAAGCTGTGGCTTTGGCTCAACTCTGGGTTCTTCTGGATTCTGCATCCTGGACATTTTGGATAAGATTTCCAAAGTGGTCTCTGTCTTAAAAATAATCAAAATGTTAATGAGGTATTTCTGGGAACCTTCATAGCACCTGGCTCTGGGTAGAACACCCTTGAGGGGCCCAGAATCGGGGTGGGGAATCTGCCTGCTGCCAACTCCTTCACCCCAGCCTGCGGCCAGGTTCTTCCTCTACATCAGGATTCACTGTGATAGTCTCTTTTTTCCTCCATCTTAACTCTGTATCTGTGAGATTGCTCTTGGGTATGTACGTGCATGTATGCATACATACATGCATAGCACTGGTATTGAATCCAGGGCTACATGAGTGCTGAGCAAATGCTGTATTCCTGTGCTATACCCCAGGCCTTTCTTGTGTTCATTATCTCATTAAATTGTCTAGGCTGGGCTTGACCTTGCAATCCTGCTGTCTCAGCCTCAGGAGCTGGGATTACAGGCATGCATGTAAGACTCTACACTTCAATTAAACTTCTGTTGAGGTGATGGCAGGGACTTGAGAGGTTGTGAGGGATGACAGAGCCACCCTATACCTGTCAGCTGCTTCCCCAGCAGTGCACACCCAGTGCCCTCCAAGTCTGCCCACCTGCCCCAACATGTGCATCACCTCTATTGTGCTCTTGTGTCTTGTGACCCCGTTTTGTCAGGAGTTGTGTGACCTTTGGGATTGCCAGTGCTTGCTCTGCCCTCAGACTTCCAGAGATACAGGGTCACTGGTGTCCATCCATCACTGAGTTGCTCTGGAACTGGGGCACTGCCACCTTGGTCTCCCTGGCTGTGTCTTCTGTGGCCCATGGGGTGGTGTTCTGAAGAGCATGTTTGTGGTTCGGATGTTGCCCAATTCATCCATTTTTCTTTTAGGGGAAAGGTCTTTTTCTTAGCCCTAAGTCCCAAAGATTTTTCTTCTTCAGAATTTTTCTAAAAATTTCACATAGACATGTTAAGGTTACAGAACCTGTTCAATCTGTGTGATCTATTTTGATTTCTGTATGAGGCCTAAAGTTTCGATCAAGGCCCGTAGATTGATTTTTTTTTCCTGTACCTGTCTCTGCTATGTCAGCATTAGCTGAAAAGCCTGGTTGAATTGCTTTTGGATATTCTACAAATCAACTGGGCTTTCTCTGTGGATCTGTTCCTGGGTTTTCTGTTTTCCTGTTCTTTTTCTCCTTCTATCAGTGCTACACAATTTTTTTTTTAAGGAAAAAACATTCACTTTATTTTAAAGATAATGATTGGAGTACAGAAGATATGCAGTAGCATAAAATAAACTTTCATGTAAAGTATTAAAATCCATTATAAGGGGCTGGAGGAACAGCACGGTTGTTAAAGCACTTGCCTAGCAAGAAGACATTGGGCTCTGCTTCCTATCACCACATGAACTGGGCATGGTTGTGCGCGCTGTAATCCCAGCACTCTGGAGACTCAGGCAGGAGGATTGTCATAAGCTCAAGGCCAGCATGGGCTACATAGTTCAGGACCAGCCTGAACTACAGAATTAGACCTTAGACCTTTCCTCACAAAAAAAAAAAAAAAAAAAGAAAATTCATGGGCTGAAGGAATGGCCCAGCAATTAAGGTGATTGCCTAGCAAACACTAAGTCAAGCGATAAGTACCTGAGTTCGATTCCCTAGCACCACATAAGCCGGACGTGGTAGAGCACACATGTAGTCCAACGCTCACTCGAGAAACTGAGATAGTAGGATTACTATGAGTCCAAGGCCAGTGAGCCCATAGTGAGTTCAGGACCAGTCTGGGCCAGAGTGAGACCCTGTCATCCCCCCCAAAAAAATCTATTATAAAATAATTTATTAACTAGGTGTTTGGTATATGCAATAGTTTATTAGATATTACTTATTGCCAACCTCTGTCTCAAAGTCAAAACAAATGAGAAAATCTCATAACTCCAATTTACATAAATAATTTACTTCCCTCATTTGACCATACTGCCTTAATTATGGTAGTTACTGGGCTTATATTTTTCTTTTCTTTCTTTTCTTTTTTTTTTTTAAACACAGTCTCTCACCCTGTTGTCCAGGCTGGTCCTGAACTCATTCTGGAGCCCAGGCCTCAAACTCTCAGCAATTTTCCTGCCTCAGCCTCCCAAGTACTGGGGTTATAGGCATTTGCCATCATGCCCATCTTTTTGTTTTGGGTGTTCTAGGGCCTCTTTTTTGGGTGTTCTCTTTCCATAAAAGTTTTGGAACAACTGTGCCTGTGTATACAAAAATCTTCCTGATACTTTGGCGGGAATAATGTTAACTTTATAGCTCTATTGAGGGAAAATTGAAAATTTGTTTTCTGGAAGACTGTATATAGAATTGTTTATTCTCCTTTAAACATTTGGTAAGACTTTCTAATAAAACCATCTGGAGTCTTTTCCAGGAGCTTCTTATTTATGAATTCAATTTACCTGTTAGGCATAAGGCTGCTCAGTTCATCTCTTTCCTATTGGGTGAATAATGGATGACTGAGGAAGAGGGATTACTAGTATAGGGATTTAGTGAGACCTTACCCATACCACATATGCACTCCCCCTCCCTTTTTAAATATTAATTTTTATTTTTTTGAGATAGGGTCTCACTGTGTAGCCCAGGCTAGTCCTGAATTCACCTAGGCTGGCCTTGAACTTAGGACAGTCTGCCTGCCTTAGCCTCCCCAGTGCTGGCATTACAGGCGTGCACTACCATGCTCAGCTTTATGTGGTGCTGAGAAATCAACTCAGGGCCTTGCGCTTGCGAGGCATGTGCATTAACTGCTATACCATTTCTCCAGTCCCTAAATTTTAACTTTTTGTAATAGTTGCGTTGAACCCAGGACCTTCTCATTGAGGTACATCCCCAATCCTTTTTATTTATTATTTTTTTTTGAGACAGAATCTGACTAAATCACTAAACTGTTGGTCCTCCTGCCTCAGTTTTCCAGAGCACTGGCATCACCAGTGCATTTACCACCACACCTAGCTTTCCTCGGGCGTTCTTCAGGGCTTCTTGCATTAGCTAGAGAATCTCCCGACATGCCCTTCTTCCTGCAGGGTGTTTTAGGGCATCACAGTCTGAGTGAAGGAACCCGTGTTCCTTTTAGCTGTGGAAGGGGTGTCACTTCCTTGTCTCTTCCAGGGTTTCTGGCAGGAAACAATCCTGTGAGGTTCTTTCCCATGTAAGTGAGGTATCACTTTAGCTGTTTTCAAGATTTGTTGTTGGTCTTTAACACCCTGTGGTTTAGCTGTGATATGCTTCCACCTGTGTGGGTTCCCATATCCGCAAGTTCTCAGTCGTGATTTCCTAATGACCTTGTCAGCTGCTGCTTTCTCTTTTGCTTCTGGAAATTACTTTTCTTTTACTTTCTTTTGGTATTATGAGACAGAGTCTTGCTGTGTAGTACACCATGGCCTCAAAGTTGCTATATAGACAATGCTGGCCTCAACTCATGATCCTCCTGCCTCTGCCTTCCCACTGCTGGAATGCCAGGCTTGTGATCTTTGTGAATGTGAAACCTTTTATTATGTAGCATACTTTTTTTTTTCTTTTCTTTGGCTTGGTAGTTTCTGTTCTTCAGTCTTAAAGTTCTCCAACTCTCTGCCTGTCTCTTCTGCCCTTAAGCTCATCTGCTGAAGGCTATGGGGTGTTTTTCCTGTTTGATCCTTCTGTGTATCTTCACAGCTCACAGTTTTGCTAAAACTTTCTATCTTATGATTCCATTTTTTTGTTTTAAGACAGGGTCTCTATGGTCCAGGCTGGTCCTGAACTCACTATGTAGCCCAGGATGGCCTCAAACTCATGGCAATCCTCCTGCCTCGGCTTCCTGAGTGCCGGGATTATAGGCATGCACCACCATTCCCAGCTTTTGATTTTCTTTCTTTCTTTTTTTAGGTTGCTGTCATGTCTGTAACTGCTCGTGAATGTGTTTTATGGTGGCAGTATTAAAATCTCAGGAAATTTTAACACTGATACCAATTAAGATGTTGCTGTCTGTTGATGAATTGTTCTTGGTCTGAGATATTCCTGGTCTCAACAGCAGTGAGTTTTTATTTTTGTTTGAAACTAGAGGGCTGGGGCATAGCTCAGTGATTAAAATGCTTGGCAAGCACAGGCCGGCTCTGGCTTTGATTCCTCAGCACCACATAAGCTGGACATGGTAGCACACGCCTGTAAACCCCACACTTGGGAGACAGAGGCGGGAGAATTACCATGAGTGCAAGGCCAGCCACAGCTACCTAGTAAGCTCAGGACCAGCCTAGACTGCAGAGTAAGACCCTATCTCAAAAAGAGAGAGAGAGAGAAAAGAAAAGAGATTGGGGGAGCATCAGACCTTGTTTTGACATTCTGTTGCAGTAGCTGTCTTAAGGACACTGTTGTATCTGTTCGCACAAGGGTTTTGGGGCATTACATCTTTTTATATTTTTTGTAGTCCTGGTAATTGAACCCAAGCCATAGCACTGAGCTACATCCGCAGCTCATTTTAATGTTTTCTTTTGAAACAGAGTCTTGCTAAGTAGCCCAGGTGGAGTTTGAACCTGGAGTCCTTCTGACCAGCCATCCAGAGTGCTAGGATGTAAGGCCTGCATCACCAAGCCCAGCTTTGCTTTTGTTTTCATAAAATGGAAAGGATTTGAGAAGCAGTTTGCCACTTTTAGGATTTAAGAACAGTCTTCATTAATGCATGAATTAAGCAGAGGATGTAGTTTCCAAACTCAACTTCAGTCAGAATGACCTGGAGGGGCTCATGGGCCACCGTATCCACCCAGCATTGTCCCAGGGTTGCTGCCTGGAAAGACACCTTGTCCCAGACCTCCCTGGGGATGGGAGTCCCCCAAGTGCGTGCGGGAATCCTGCACTAGCACCTCTGCCTCCTGACAGCCCTTCCTGACACTTAGCTTGACATCAAGAACACATCCCTCATCCCACCAGGTCTGGTCACGGCTCTGCTGAGCAACTCTGTGAGTTCCCTTCTTTCCTGGAGCTTAAGAGTGTGCTGCTGAGAGACAGCATCCTGCCTCGGAACTCCACTGTGCTTGGCCTTTCTCTGGGAGGCTAAGGCAGAGCAGGGCCCTTTTGGGAAGAGAACCCTTCGTGCCCCTGGCCCGTTGCTCCCCTATAGCAGCCTGGAGGTGAGGTTTAGGGGAGGAGAGTCATGCACAGCTGAGCCTGGCCCATGTTGTTCAGTGTACCTTGAGCAGGGTCGGCTGTAACTGCCAACACCACCTGCAGGGTACCATGGGACAGCAAGCAGGGCACTTGGGATAAGAACTTGTTCTGAGTCCAAGGCTGGCTGGTCCCCCCTCAGTCGCAGTGCTTTGTCCCTGACACGCGTGTGATTGTTGTATTATTCATACTGATCTGCTGTGTTCTCTCAGTCCCTTACTTCCTGCTCTGATTCCCTCCTTATTAACTCTTTTTATTTGCATTTTGATTGACTTAACGCAGTACCTTCTCATGGCTCCTTTCACACTTCCAATATTAGGTTTTATCTTTGGGGTCAAAATAAATTTGTCTGTAAATGATAAATAATTGAAATACTGGACTAACACTGTGTGGGCAGAGCTTTATTCTGGTTTACCCATGACACCCAGTAATAGTCTGAGCTCCCGCCCAGTACTAAAGTTTTTGTTTCTGGCTGTAAGATGTCACTTATTTTCACATATGTCCAGAGTGTTTTTATACCATTTATTTTCTTCTCTTTCTTCTTCCTTGGGGCATCCTTCCCCTCCCCATAAACTGTGGCCCTGCCCGGCTGTGTTCCCCTTCACCGCCCACAGGGTTCTACGGCCTGGATGAGTCAGACCTAGACAAGGTCTTCCACCTGCCCACCACCACCTTCATCGGAGGACAGGAGTCAGCACTCCCCCTGAGAGAGATCATCCGTCGGCTGGAGGTAAGAACATAGGAGTTTGTAGAAAAATCCAGCAGACATGGCAGGATGCCCTCAGGATCAGGTGGCTGGTTGGTTGGTTTACTCTTTTTATTTTGAGACAAGGTCTTGCTCTGTAGCTGAGACTGGTCCTGAACTCACTGTAGAGCCTAGGATGGCCTTAGACTCCCAGCAATCCTCCTGCCTGAGTGTCCTGAGAGCTGGGATGACAGGCATGCACCACCACACCTAGTTTATGTGGTGCTGGGCAATCAAATTCAGGGCCACATGCTTGCTAGGCAAGCTTTTTAACCACTGTGCCATTCCTCCAGCCCTGGTAAGACTACTTTATTTTGGAACCAAGGACAGAGTGGCAACAGCTTCTGGTAACTAGAAGGCGGCCCCAAAGGAAATTGCTGTGCTATGTTTTTTAAAAATGTGTATGTCATCAGACACAGAGTGCAGGCCTGTCATCTCACTTTTTTGGGAGGCCAAGGCAGGAGGATTGTAAGCTCAAGCCCAATATGGTAACTTAGCCAGACCCTGCCTCAAAATCAGAAATAAAAACTCGGGGATTGGGGGCGTACCTTAGTGGTTGGCGCACTTGCCTAGCAAGCACAAGACCATGGCTTCAATTCCCCAGCACCACACAAGCTGAATGTAGTGGTACATTCCTGTAATCCCAACACTTGGGAGGTTGAGGCAGGATAATTGCCATGAGTTCAAGTCCAGCCTGAACCACAGAGCAAGACCTTGTCTGAAAAAAATTTTAAGAAGAGGGCTGGAGAAGTGGCACAGTGGTTAAATCATTGACCTTGCATGGTCAAGGCCCTGCGTCCAATTCCCCAGCACCACTAAAGACTGTAATCCCACCACTCAGGAGGCTGAGGCAGGCAGATATTTCTCAGCCCAAGGCCAAGTTAAACCAAGACTTCTGTATAGCCTTTGAGCTCATAGTAGCTTGTGGGCCTTTCCTCTCTCAGATACAATGTGATTGTGAGGCCAGCCTGCCCTTACAGCGAGGGTCAGTGTCCATGCTTCTGCTGCAGAAGTCGTGGGACAGACTGGTGAGGGTCCTTGGCCTGGACTGGAGGGCTGAGGTCCACAGTGTACAGTGACCTAGGGCCTCTCCTTGGCCCTGCTCCTTGCTGCTTTCCACAGGACTGGCTCAGTGTTCTGGGAGGTGCAGGTCCTCCTTCAGGTGTCCTGGCGAACAGGCGCTTGGCCCCTGTGGCCATGTAGATCTGGAGGAGGGGCAGCCGGGTCTGCAAGCATGTCGGTGACTGCATGTCCCCTTGTATGTGTGGTACAGACAGCCTACTGCCAGCACATTGGAGTGGAGTTCATGTTCATTAATGACCTGGAGCAGTGCCAGTGGATCCGGCAGAAGTTCGAGACCCCTGGGATCATGCAATTTACCAATGAGGAGAAGCGGACCCTCCTGGCCCGACTTGTTAGGTCTACCAGGTGGAGTCTGGCTGGGGACCAGTGGCCCATAAGTGGAGGGTGGGCCTGTGAAAAGCGGTGGCCCCTGAAGTACCCTCTCCTTCTCTGGTTTGTTCTGATTTTTTTGTTTGTTTTTAATACTAGGAGTCAAGTCTAGGGCCTTTGTACTGAATTATGTCCTCAGCCCATTTTTATTTTTATTTTTAAATAGGCTCTCTCTCAGTTATCCAGGCTGGCCTAAAAATTGCACAGCCTCTGAGAGTGCTGGGATTCCAGGCCTGCACCACAGAGTGCAGCGCAGCTCTCTGGTCATTTGGGAAAGCCTAGCATTCGGGCTGGCCCCAGGTACACTGCTGCTTACAGGCCTTGCTTCCCAGGTTTGAGGAATTCCTGCAACGGAAGTGGTCCTCAGAGAAGCGCTTTGGTCTGGAGGGCTGTGAAGTGCTGATTCCTGCCCTCAAAACCATTATTGACAAGTCAAGTGCCAACGGGGTGGACTACGTGATCATGGGCATGCCACACAGGTACTGCTCTCTAGGGGGCTATCTTGTCTTCCAGGGCTCCTTACCTGTGCCAGGATGGCTGTGCTCCCTGTCATAGCTGTGTCCCCATGTGGTGCTGCCTGCCCTTTGCCCTGGCACTTTATCATATGTGCCTGGCCGGGTCCCTTTGATTTAAGCCTTTCTGAGGTGGGAGGCAAAGGGTAGGCTGAAGCCTGTGTGCACTTTGCACCTTTTTGTGCTGAGGGTGCCTACCTCCCCTGCTTGGCAGCCATCCTTGAGTTCCAGGCAGGGTATAGAGGAGGCAGGCCAGCTGTACCCGCAAACCTGTGTCCCTCCTCTGTCCCAGGGGTCGGCTGAATGTGCTTGCGAACGTCATCAGAAAGGAGCTAGAGCAGATCTTCTGCCAGTTCGACTCCAAGCTGGAGGCAGCTGATGAGGTGAGAGGGTGCCCTGGGTGCACGTGTCTGCATAGCAGCCTTAGTCCCCAGAGACCCCAGCCCACAGATTTTTCAGAATTCCTGGCAACATATGACCTGCCGCCATCATTGGACTTGGCTGACCTCCTCCTTTGGGGATGAGGACATCCTGTGTCCTGGGTGGATTGATAGTGGAAGGAGGCCACCTTATCCTCCCACAGTGGGGTCTAAGCTGTCATGGAGGGTGAGCCACTCCTGCTATTGGTACTACAGGGCTCTGGAGACATGAAGTATCACCTGGGCATGTACCACCGCAGGATCAACCGTGTGACCGACAGAAACATCACCCTGTCCTTGGTGGCGAACCCCTCCCACCTTGAGGCAGCTGACCCTGTGGTGATGGGCAAGACCAAAGCTGAGCAGTTCTACTGTGGGGACACCGAGGGGAAGAAGGTGAGGCCCAGAGCAGCCAGTGAGGCAGGGACCTGAAGTTTTAGGCTCTGCACACAGTGTCACCAGCCTACAACTCTGAGCCAAACATGGCATAGGCAAAGGGAGTTTAAAAGTATTGTAAACCAACCTGGCATGAGGTTATACAGTTATAACACATAATCCAAGAGCTCTGAGGCAGGGGGACTTCGAGCTCAAGCTCAGCTTGGGCAGCATAGTAAAATTGTCTCAAGATAAAAACTAAAAATGGGCTGGGGCTGTAGCTCAGTGTGAAGGCCCACCATTCAGTCCCCAGTATTGCAAATGTGCATGTGTGTGTGTTTATATCTGTGGACGAACTAATGTGTTGCCATCAATGAGTAGAGATTCTTGCCCAGAAAAAGGAGAGTGTCTGCAGGAGGAAGGCATGAATGAGCCTGCAGGACAGTGTGAAGCCTGGAAGACAGCAGGAGAGAATGCACACAGCCCCAGGAGTAGTGTCCTGGTGTGGCACTTATGTCTGGCAATGAGTGCTGTATGCCACATGTTTAGCCTGTGCATGGAGAGAAGCCTTAACCAGTTGCAGCCATTTGCCCATATTTAATCTCAGAGTAGAATTCTGCTCATGGCATAGTATGTGGGTTCTTTATTACTTATTGATGATCTGAAAACCAAATAATCAGAAAAATCAGATTTTAGTTTCTGAGGTGTGTGTACCAGCAAAATTGCGGAGCATGTGTGCTGTGAGGAAAGTGTAGAGGAGGTGTGCAACACATGTGCTGTAGAGAACACTTCTCTGCATGTGAGCTCAGCTCTCTGGGAGGCTGAGACAGGGGTGTTGCAAGTGTGAGGTTATCCTGGGCAATTGGCAACACTGAGGAGCACAGGTCCTCACAGATACGGTCTATGGAGCACAGTGACGGGAGAGTCTGCAGAGCGGTTTTAAACTGCTACACACAATTTACACTGATTGGTCCTTTAGTCAGATGCAAGTGAGGAGGTGGCTGGACCCAGTTTGGCTGCAGATCTATATGTAGCCTAGTCAGAGTCATGGGTCCTATGTTTTAGGAGCAGTCCTGTTCCTGTTTCTGGTGCAGATGGCTGCGAGCCATCTGGAAGCCGCCTCTTGCCCTTGCCTCAGGCTCTGGTGTGTCCTCAGCAGTCCCAGGCTCAGTGTTCTGCCTGCTTTCCTTTGAGGGAGTGATGTGATTTCTGCCTGATTCAGAGATGAAGAAGCTGGCATGTTACATAACCCTGGGTGCTCATGAGAGATGACTCACTGTCTGACTGCAGTGGCCTGAGGTCACCTCAGAACCTCATGCAAGGTTGGCAAGCTCACCTGGGTTGACTTCCTGGGAATGTGCTCCTTAGGGCAGATCTTGACCTGGGCATGAGCTGCTGGCCTCCAGCCTCCAAGAGTCGCCACTGTGCTGGGGAGACTGGCCTGGGTACCTTGCCAGCAGGGAATGAGGACTGCAGGGAGAGCAGCACCACAGGGCCAGGACAGGTAAAGCACCTGCAATTGGGTGCCAGCACACTGACTTACCACGACCATGGTCTGCACCTTGGTGAAAGCTGCTTGTCCCTCTGAGTAGCCCCTTAATTAACCAGACATTGCATCCATTGTCTGGCTATAAGCACCCCCCACGTCCACAGAGAGGCAAGATGTGCTGCTTTCTTTCTAAATAGTCAATTTTAGCCAGGCCTGATGGCACAAGCCTATAATGCCAGCAGCCTGGGAGATGAGGAAGGGGTATCATGAGCATAAGCTCAGCCTGGGCAATTAGCAACTAGGTGAGACCATCTCAAAACCAACTATACAGGGTCTGGGGCCATAGCTCAGTGGTTAAAGGGCTTGCCTAGCAAGCTCAACACCCTGGGTTCAGTTCCCCAGGACCATATCAGCCAGGCATGGTAATGCATACCTGAAATCTCAGCACTGGGGAGGTTGATACAGGAGAATCGATTGCCCTCAGTTCAAAGCCAGCTTGGACTATGTAGTGAGTTCAGGACCAGCCAGGACTACAAAGTGAGACCCTCTCTCTCTCAAAAAAATAAAAAATAAGAAATCAGGTATATAAAGAAGGCTGGGGATGTAGCTTAGTACAGAGGCCCTGGCCATGATCCCCAGGACCCAAAAAAAATGTGAAAGAAAGAAAGTCAAATCATAGATGTTTCCATGTTGCCAGGAAGGACTGGCAAGAGGCTGAGGCCTCAATGGTTCTAGGAACTCCAGTGCCCCAGACAGGCACAGCATAAGAGGGCATGAAGGGACAGCCTCTGTCACCTTGCTGGCCAGGCACACTCTTTTACCTGTGTCTGAGAAGGTATGTTTTGTTTTTCTTCTTTCTTTCTTTCTTTTTTTTTTTTTTTTTTTTTTTTTTTTTTTTTTTTTTTTTTTTTTTTTTTTTTTTTGAGGCAGGGTCTTGCTCTGTAGCCCAGGCTGGTCCTGAACTAACTGATATATCCCAGGCTGGCCTTGGACTCAGAACAATGCACCTGCCTCAGCCTCTTGAGTGCTGGGATTACAGGCTTGCACCACCATGCCCAGCTTTGTATGGTGCTCAGGAATCGAACTCAGGGCCTTGGACTTGCTGCAAGGCAAGTACTTTAACTGCTGTGCCATTCTTCATGCCCCAAAATGTATGTTTTGGATGAGGTTCACAAACCCACAGACTAGGGGTAAAGCAGGTGACCCTCCAGGATGTGGTGACCTCCCACTCAGCTGAGAGCCCCATGGAGGGAAAAGCTCTGCCTCTGGACAGCTGTCAGATCCAAGTATGCCCTCAGCTTCTCACAGCTCTCAGCATCAGTCGGGCAGCCTCTCTGCTACAGCTCCCTAGAGGACCCTCAGTAGACTAGAGGCCTGGGGCTGGCACACACTGCTGGTGTGGAGAAAATGTCCCAGGGCTCGAGTAAACTCAGCTGCAAGCTGTTAGCTTAATGTGACTGGAAGCTGCAGGAGGTATTGGTAGGAGTTGGGGGAACCAGCTTGGGAAGAAAAGTCGGATTGGAATTGGGAAGCAGCAGTGTGAGCTCAGTTTTATTTTATCTATACCCACAGTTGCAGAAATAAACCACGTGTGTGTGTGTGTGTGTGTGTGTGTGTGTGTGTGTGTGTGTGTATGCACAGATGTACCCATGTCACTGTCTGTGCTTACATGGGCCCAGAAGGATGATTTCCTATGAGTGATGGCCCATCCTCCCTGCAGGACCTGAGACTGGGCAGGTGGTGAACACAGGGCTCACAGTGCTGCCAGCCAGAAGACAAGAGTGCTAGGAAAGATGGCACCCAGAGCTGGTGGAGCTGTGTGTCCAGCCAGATAGCTAGTTGCAAAATACTCCCCAGAAGACAGTGAGTTAGCCAGCACAGCAGTAGAAACCTGTCACCCCAAGACTACAAGGCTGAGGCAAGCAATCACAAGGACTTGTTATATACACTGTCAAAGATAGGACCCCTGAGTGTGTATTGGTACAGGAAAACACGTGGTGAGAGGGGAAATACTTCCCCTGCAGAGACTCCCAAGTAATAAATGCAGGCACAATGGAGTCAGGGGCTGGAGGTCGCTCTCCAAGAAGGGGCTCAGGTGTGCTGCCAAGGTGGGGCTAGCACGTCCCAGACGACAGTGAGTTAGCCAGTGCAGCAGTCCACACCTGTCACTCCAAGACTCTGGAAGTCTGAGGCAGGAAGATTACAAGCTTGAGCCCTGCCTGGACAACTTAACAACTTGGTAAGACTCTTTCAAAATGAAAATACAAAGGACTGGGGGGGCTATGGCTCAGTGCAGAGACCCTGGGTTCAATCTCCAGTGCCACCAAAAAAAAAAAAAGTATCACAGCTTGGTTCCTCTGCTTGCCTAGTGGATATATTCGATGAGGTCCCCTCTTCTTGGCAGGTAATGTCCATTCTCCTGCATGGGGATGCTGCTTTTGCTGGCCAGGGCATCGTATATGAGACCTTCCACCTCAGTGACCTGCCCTCCTACACAACCCATGGCACCGTTCATGTGGTTGTCAACAACCAGGTAGCTTTCCTGAAGCTCCTCTGGGTCTTTTAGAACAGTCACAGTTTTTTAATGAGAAAAACATGTCTGGCCAGACCAGGTGACACAGCCTTGTCATCCAGCATTCTGGGAACCTGAAGCAGAGGGACTGCAAGTTTGAGCCCAGTTTGAACAACTTAGCAAGACCATATAAAAATCAAAGCCAGAAATAAGCTGGAGATGTAGCTCAGTGCAGAAGCCTTGAATGTGATCCTCAGTACCCAAAAACAAAAAGGGAGGGCTGGAGGAATGGCTCAGAGGTTAAAGTGCTTGCTCACTGTCAAGCACTAAGTATCTAAGTTTGATTCCCCAGCACCACATAAGCCGGGCATGGTGGCGCACACCTGTAATCCCAGCACTCGCAAGGCTGAAGCAGAAGGATTGTTGTGAGTCCAAGGCCCGCCTGGGCTGGGATACAGAGTGAGAACCTGTTCTCCCTCCCCTCCAAAATGAAACAAATCAAAAAGGGGCCAGGGTAGAACATTATTAAGTATGACTGTAGCACAGAGTGGTTATTTAGGCACATCATATACATGAACTTAACCCTGGAGGCTCTCACCCAGGGGAGAGTGATGGTGCTACTGTTCACTGAGGAGAAAGTCAGGAGCTAAGGGGTTAGTGGCTGGCCAGCCATGGATGAGGGCGAGGACAGAAGTGCAGGGTGGGCCTTGCTCCCTGCGCCTCCCACAACCCTCATCACCCCTGGCTCCTTGCAGATTGGCTTCACCACCGACCCACGCATGGCGCGCTCCTCCCCCTACCCTACCGATGTGGCCCGTGTGGTGAATGCCCCCATCTTCCATGTGAATGCTGACGACCCTGAGGCGGTCATGTACGTATGCAAGGTGGCAGCCGAGTGGAGGAGCACATTTCACAAGGATGTGGTCGTGGACCTGGTGAGTGTGGCTCGGTGCTCTTCCTGATACTCACCACCTAAAGGACAGGGGGTTACTTTGACTCATGGTTTTAGTTTGTTGGATGGCTCCAAGGCGAAAAGGGCAGTGATGGAAAGGCTGGGGTAAAGGACAGCAGGTCATGGCATGGCAGCCAGGAGGCAGAGGGCGGGAGGGGCCGGACCAAGAGCATACCTTTCCAGGTAACCCTAAGTGACCACCTCCCACCAGGCACCACCTCCTCACAGCATAGGGATTGGCCCATGGATGAACCCAGTGTTCACATGAACCATTCACCTGCTTGCAGGAGACTCTGGGACACTCTAGGATTAGGGTTCAGCCCACACCCTATCCCCTGTGCCTCTCAGGAAGCTGTTTCTATAGAGGGACTTCGTAACTGAGGCATCTGGACTCCCACATTATTCTTATGTTACTTCAGTTGATAATCAAAAGAACATCCCAGTTCAAGCTGGGCTCTGTGGCATAGGCCTAGTAGCACTGTGGGAGGCTGAGGCAAGAGGATCACAAGTATGAGCCAGCCCAGCCTAAGCAACCTAGCATTTCAGCAAGACCCTGTCTCAAAAAAAAAAAAAAAAACATGGGCTGAGGGCCTGGTGGAATGGTACAACAGAAAGCCCTGAGTTCAGTTCCCCAGCGCTACATAAAGCCAGGCATTGTGGTGCATGTTTGTAATCCCAGCACTTGGGAGGTTGAGGCAAGAAGATTGCTTTGAGTCCAAGGCCAGCCTGGGCTACATAGTGAGTTCAGGATCAGCCTGAGCTATAGAGTGAGACCCTGTCTCCAGGAAAGAAAGAAAGAGAAAGAAGAAAAAAGAGAAAAGAAAGAGGCTCAAGAGGTAGCTCAGTATTAAGGCCCTGGTCTCAGTCCCAGTGTCACCAAAAAATTAAAAAAATATATATATAGAGGCAGAGCCAACATGCAGTGTGCTGTGCTCCTCTCTTGAGGTCCCTTCTAACCTGCCCACTCAGGTATGCTACCGGCGCAATGGCCACAACGAGATGGATGAGCCCATGTTCACACAGCCACTCATGTACAAGCAGATCCGCAAGCAGAAGCCAGTGCTACAGAAGTATGCAGAACTGCTGGTGTCGGAGGGTGTGGTCAACCAGCCGGAGTATGAGGTGTGTCCCAGAGGACCTCGGACTGAGAGGACAGGGCCAGGCAAGGAAATTGTGGGAAATACAGCACGAGCCAGTCTTCACAGAGCTGAGAGGCTTGGTGCAGGAGGTAGCCATGGAGCAGTGTTTCAGGGAGGAAATGTGCTCTATGGATGGGGGTGGCTGCCCAGTTGGTTTTCTGGATGGACAGGACTGTGTGGAATTGAGAGGTAAGTGAATGCATTCCCCTCAGGGGTCTGGTGTGGCCTGGATTGGAAAATCTATGCCGGTGAAGGGGCAGGAGGTTCTTGCAGGAATAGAAGGAGCTGTGTCAGATGCAGCGGGTGGGCTAGGGCCCAAGGGGACAGTGAAGGTAGCTCACAGTTTCAGAAGGTGTCACACAGTCTATTCATGGGGCAGCAGGCAATAGTGAAGACACAGGACAGAGGCAGAGGCTGCTCAGTCCGTTGCAGACAGTCAAGCACTAAGTACCCAAGTTCTATTCCCCAACACCACATAAGCCGGGCATGATGGTGCATGCCTGTAATCCCAGTACTTAGGAGGCTGAGACAGGGAGATTGCAGTGAGTCCAAGCCCAGCCTGGGTTCCTTGGTGTTCTTCGGCCACAGAGCAAGACCCTGTCTCAAGAAAAGAGAATGTGAGGGTCTGTGGCTCACACTGAGCACTGCCTCAGCCCAGTGCTCTGTGGAGGATGGTTGGGGGAGGAAAGCTTAGGGCAGAATTTGGAGGCCTGTGTGGAGGATGCATGGGGCTGGGTGGGTTGTGCTTGCATGCCATGGATCTCATGGTAAGCTGTACTCCCCTACCATGGCTCTGACCCCCACAGGAGGAAATCTCCAAATATGACAAGATCTGTGAGGAGGCCTTTGCCAGGTCCAAGGATGAGAAGATCCTACATATTAAGCACTGGCTGGACTCGCCCTGGCCTGGTGAGTAGAGCACCCTCCCAGCTCCTTAAGGTCTATGCGCTGTCCCACAGAGCCCAAGCAGCATAGGCTTCACTCCCCACGCTTCAGACTGTGATGGGGTACAGTTCCTTTTAGGGCTCTGCTGCCGTCCTCTGAATCAGGTGACAAGCCTCAGCCTGCCCTCCCCTAGGTTTCTTCACTCTGGACGGGCAGCCACGCAGCATGTCTTGCCCCTCCACTGGCCTAGACGAGGACGTCCTGGCCCACATTGGGAACGTGGCCAGCTCGGTGCCTGTGGAGAACTTCACCATCCATGGAGGTAACTAGCAGCGCCCCATGGAGGCTGTGGCTGCCTCCCACTCACTCATTTCTGCAGCCTGGGGCAGAGGGGCACTGGCACTGCAGGCAGAGAAGCACATCAGGGTGGCCTCACAGTGCTGTAAGTGATGTGTCCTGCAGGCCTGAGCCGGATCTTGAAGACCCGTAAGGAGCTGGTGACAAACCGAACTGTGGACTGGGCCCTGGCAGAGTACATGGCATTTGGCTCACTCCTGAAGGAGGGCATACATGTGCGGCTGAGTGGCCAGGACGTGGAGCGCGGCACCTTCAGGTAAAGGGGACTAAGTGGTGGAGGGACAAGGGAAAGGCCCTGAGCTTATCTTGCTGGGAAGATTGTTCCCACCGGATGTGTGGTTGCTGGTCACCACTCCTGCTGATGAGCCCTGCTCCCCTGCCAGCCACCGCCACCATGTGCTGCATGATCAGAATGTGGACAAGAGGACCTGCATCCCCATGAACCACCTGTGGCCCAACCAGGCACCCTATACTGTGTGCAACAGCTCACTTTCAGAGTATGGTGTCCTGGGTGAGTGCCCCTGCCGTGCCCCACCCAGACCCGCCCCAACCCCATCCTGGCCAGCTGACTTGGGACATGACTCCTCCTTGCAGGCTTTGAGCTGGGCTTCGCCATGGCCAGCCCCAATGCCTTGGTGCTCTGGGAGGCCCAATTTGGTGACTTCAACAACATGGCGCAGTGTATCATCGACCAGTTCATCTGCCCGGGCCAGGCCAAGTGGGTGCGACAGAATGGCATTGTGTTGCTGCTGCCCCATGGCATGGAGGGCATGGTGAGCCAGTGCTGGGCGAGAGAGGAGAGGGGGTGGGGGACTGGATGGGGGACAGCCAGAAGGGTCATGGCTGGGACCTGCCTGTCTATCCTGTGCAGACCCTTGATGGGCAGGCTTCAAGGGCCCACTGGATAGTTGCCCCTCTGCTTCGCTGGTGGGGTGTGGTGAGTTCCACCATTAGGAGTGGAGTCAAGGGAGATTACTATGTCACCTGTGTGTTTGATTTGATCCTAGGGTCCAGAACACTCATCCGCCCGCCCAGAGCGCTTCCTGCAGATGTGCAACGATGACCCTGATGTGCTGCCGGTGAGGAAGGAAAGCCCCTCCCCGCTGCCTGTGACGCCTGTGGGGACCAGGGGGGATACTGCCCTTCCTCTACCCTGGACTCAGTGGCACACCAGCATTACCTGTGCCAACTGCATGTGTGTTCCCGCTATGGCCGAAAACATACCTTTGTTGGTGGGACTAGACTAGCACAAGCTCCTGGCAATGCTGTGGCTTCTCTGATCCAGGCTGACCTTTTATTATTTACTCACTTTTGTATTTATTTAGTCACTTATGTATTTACATATTTTTTTGGTCCTTGGACCAAGCCCAGGGCCTTCACATAGGCTACATCCTCAGCCACTTTTTTTTAATTTAGATTTTGAGGCGAAGTCTTGTGAAAGCTGGGATTAAACTTTCAGTCTTCCTGCCACAGTCTCTCAGAGAACTGGGATGACAGCCTGTACTTACTTTAGAGGAGAGAACTTCTGGCAGGCTGATTGATTGATTGATTGATTATCGTAAGACAGGGTCTCTGTAGTCCGGCTGGTCCTGCACTTACTGTCCAACCTCATGGCTGTCCTCCTGTCTCAGCCTTCTGAGTGCTGGGATACAGGTGTGTACCTGCATGCCTAGCTTATATGGCGCAGGGGAATTGGCTTCATGGTCTTGCACTTGCTAGGTAAGCGATTTAACCACTGGGCTACACCCCTTGCCCGCTTCTAGCAGTTTTAAGAGCTCAAATGTTAAAATAAGTAAATGAAGTAACTGGAAGGTGTGTGTGGTGGTGCACACCTGTAATCCTAGTACTTGGGAGGCTGAGTCAGGAGGATTGCCGTAAGTTTGAGGTCAGCCTGGGCTACATGGCAAGTTCAGGACCAGCCTGGACTAGTGAAACCCTGTCTCAAAAAAACAAAACAAAACAAAACAAAATATATATATATATATATATATATATATATATATATATATATATGGCTGGAGGAATGCCCTAGTAGTTAAAGTGCTTTCCCTGAGTTCGATTCCCCTGTTCCATGTAAAGCTGGGCATATAGTCCCAGCACTCAGTAGCCTGAGGCAGGAGAATTGTCCTGAGTCCAAGGCCAACCTAGGCTACGGAGTAAGACCCTGTCTCTAAATAAGTAAATAAATAAATAAACAAACAAACAAATGATTGGGCATCAGCGTCTAAGGAAAAGTAGACTTGGCTCTTAGTAGGACCTGGAGCATCAATTCTGTGCTGGGTAGCAGCTTCCACATGGCACTGAAGGCACCGTGGGACTCGGACTCAGGATGTGACTCTCACTGGGCCTGCTGCCTGAGCTTGGCCTTCATTCCCGTTCTAGTATGAGTCCCCTCAGTGCCCGGGCCCTTCTACTCCTGTCCTCAGCCAGCTGCTGAGTGGACCCCTCCCCCACCTTGGCACTTTTCTCCCCTGTGCAGGACCTGGGAGAAGCCAACTTCGACATCAACCAGTTGTACGACTGCAACTGGGTTGTTGTCAACTGTTCCACCCCTGGCAACTTCTTCCACGTGCTGCGCCGGCAGATCCTTCTGCCTTTCCGGAAGCCGGTCAGTCCAACAGGGCTCAGAACCACCCAGCTCAGGGAAGGGTCCCCTGGTGCCTCTGGCTCTGGATGTTTAGGTGCTTCCTGCGTGTGAACAGGAAAGACATAGTGTCAGGGACCCCAGCCCTGTGGGGAAGACAGACATGAGAGTAAGTGGCCAAGGGTGTGTGGGTTGCTGAGAGAAAAGTGAGCCCCAGCAGGACCAGAGGGGTGAAGGGGCCCCAGGAAGCAGCTCCTGAGCTAAGTGTTGCAGTGCCAATTGGAATTGGTTAGGATGAGTGGGAGAGGTGGTCCCAGAGGAGGAGGGGTGGAGTGCTTATGAGGAGCCTGCTGCCCTGGACACCATGGAGGATGAAGCAGGGTCAGTGCTTGCAGCACGCACTTCCCTAGCATCCAGCTAGCTGGGAGGCAGGACAGCCCTGGTACTGGATCTGGTCACAGCCCAGGTAGACTGATGGACCCCAGGAGAGGCCCAGGTGGGGAGGTACCCGCGTTGTCTGTGACCTTGAGAGGAAGCCAAGGCGAGTTTGTTCAAGCTTCCCGTCTGGCCCCAGCATCCCATCTACCCTGAACCTGTTATGTCCTCCAGCTCATCGTCTTCACGCCCAAGTCCCTCCTGCGCCACCCTGAGGCTAGGACCAGCTTTGATGAGATGCTCCCAGGTAGGTGCTGGTGACCTGCTGTGGCTGCAGGATAGTGCCTGAATCTTCCAGGGTCTGGCTGCCAGAGGTGGGAGGATACCCTCACTCAAGGGCTTTGCCTGGGGGCTCTGTCAGTCATGATGAGTGCCCTCAGGCTGCATTAGAAGCCAGTCTGGGTTGCAGTTGGCGGCACCATGGCTGTGGTCTGCTGGGACCTGATAGTGAGCACTATAGGAGTGGGGCCTATATTCACACACAGGGGAGGTGAGGCTGGGCCTGCGATCCAAGGAATGCCAGCCATCACCAGGATGGCCCCAGACTTCTGGGACCTGGCAGCTTCTTCCTCCAACCACCAGCCTGCACTGTTAGTCTTAATTAGTCTTTGCCAAAGTAAACTCCTTCCTTGATTATTTTCAATTTTTTTATGGTGAAATGCACATAAATTTTACCATTATAGCCAGGCCTGATGCCTCATGGTACAGGCCTGTAATCTTTTTTCCCCCCTTCCTTTTTCTTTCTTTTTTTTTTCTTTTTTTTATTTTTTGAGACAGAGTCTCACTCTATAGCCCAGGCTGGTCCTGAACTCAGTAGTATAATCCAGACAGTCCCCTGCCTGCCTCGGAGTGCTGGGATTACGGGCATACACCACCACGCCCGGTTTTATGTGGTGCTGGGGAATCAAACTCAGGGCCTTGCACTTGCAAGTGCTTTAACTGCTGTGCCATTCCTCTAGCCCTCAGGCCTGTAATCTTGACAGTCTGGGAGACTGAGGCAAGAGAATCTCTAAGTTCAGTTTAGCAATTTAGTAAAACCTTATCTCAAAAAATAAAAATTTTACCATCTTAACTTTTTTTGACATAGGGTCTTGCTCTGTAGTCCAGGCTGGTCATGAACTCACAGCAATCTTCCTGCCTCAGCCTCCTGAGTACTGAGATGACAGGTGTGCACCACTATACCCAGCTATCATCTTAACTTTTCTACCTGTGCAATTCAGTGTCAAGTACACTGACATTTTGGTATATACTACCTCTGCCATCCATTTTCAAAGCTTTTCTTTCTTTCCTTTTTCTTTCTTTTCTGATCACAGAGCCTAAGAGGGCACCTGGCCCTGTGCTGGCCTTGGAGAAGCAGCTGCAGCCTCTGTTCATGAGCTATAGACTTTCATTTCTGGCTGTCCATGTTGGTCACTAAAGCCAGCCCATTTGTTTCCTTAAGTCAGCGTATTCCACGTTCTTTTAGATGCCGGTCCTGACACCACCTTGACTATGCCAATGATGGAGCGTAGGCTTTTGTGTTTATAAGCTCTCAAGGAATATCACTGGAGTAGGCATGGGATGCTGTACCTTAGCTGTTTGCACCTAAAGCCTGTGATAGGCTGCTGTTGCCTGCCAGTGGCAGGCTCTAGCTCCTGGGGACCTGCTGCAAAGGGCTAGAGATCTGTACAAAAGTATAGGCATAAACACTAGAAGCTTACAGGGCAGATGTCGCCAGCCCTGGGAACCTGGTGGCATGCAGTGCTCCCCTGTCCCAAGGATCCTCTACCTGCTACTGCCAGGGCTGGTCCCTGGAGAGACCAGCCCAGCCCTGGGGATTCTCTCATAGGCACGCATTTCCAGCGGGTGATCCCGGAGGCTGGTCCTGCAGCCCAGGACCCAGGCAAGGTGAGGCGGCTGCTCTTCTGTACCGGCAAGGTGTACTATGACCTCACACGGGAGCGCAAGGCCAGGGGCCTGGAGGAACAGGTGGCCATTACCAGGATTGAGCAGGTATGGGCAGTGGGTAGGTGGCTAGGGTGCATCCCCTGCTGCATGGTGGGGCCCTGGGGCCTTCACAGAGTGTCTCGGATCTGGTCTGGGATGGGGTGACTGAGGCCTGGCCTTTCTACCCTACGGCCATGCTGCCTCCCCCAAGAACCCACTCTTGACCTGTCCCTGCTCTCCAGCTCTCTCCATTCCCCTTTGACCTCCTGCTACGGGAGGCACACAAGTACCCGGGTGCTGAGCTGGTGTGGTGCCAGGAGGAGCACAAGAACCAGGGCTACTACGACTATGTGAAGCCGCGACTGCGCACCACCATTGACCGTGCCAAGCCTGTCTGGTGAGGCCAGTGGGCAGGAGGGAAGGGACATGGGGGTGCTGGGGCCCTTGGTGGCCATGGCCCTCACTATCACAGATTCTCTCTCCTAGGTATGTAGGCCGGGATCCAGCAGCTGCTCCAGCCACCGGCAACAAGAAGACACACCTGACAGAGCTGCAACGCTTCCTAGACACGGCCTTTGACTTGGACGCCTTCAAAAAGTTCTCCTAGACACCATAGGGGCCCCATGCCCTTGATGTCCCTGCTTGTCAACTAAAGAGTAGTGCCTCGGTGCTGCCCACACTTCTGCCCGCTGTGCCGCACTCCTCCTGTCTCCCGCAGCTAGACTGCTCTCATCCCTAACCTATGTTTGGCTGTCCATACCCAGGCCGCACCCGCCGGCCCCACCCTGCCGGCCCCTCTGACTTCCAGGAAGGTGGGGAGAAGAAGGGGGAATGTCCCCTCAGGAAAGGAGGCTCCACTCAATACTCCTCCCCATGTGTTACCCCGCCCTGCTTAGGGCACCCAGGATGCCAGCGGTCTTAGTCACCCAGCAAGGCACAGTCCCCCCAACCTGGGAGCAGCTGCATTTCACTGGGCAACCCCTAGGAGCCATGAGGCACTGAGGCAGAGGTTTGGGGGTGGGCGAGGCAGCTGTGCAGGGCCCTTCTCTCCTGCCCCCTGGCGTCCCCATTGGGGCCCTGCTGCTGCCTGTCCTTCACTCCTGTCTCTTCCTGTGGTTCTGCTTGCACAGTGGAGTCAGGCATCCTTCCCTTTTGCTGTGCCAAAGCAGGAAAGGGCTGGCTGCCCTTTGCCCCCCACTCTGACCTTCCCAGGGATAGATCGGATTTATTTATTTTGGTTAAGAAGAACAAAAACAACTTTGCATTGCATTGGCTAGACCCATAAACTCAGTTCTCCATGGCATGTCTGCTGTGTTATTCTGGGCGCCACCTTTCCCTGCATAGGCACTTGAACTCAGCATCAGGGCTGTGAACACACTGGGACAAGAGAACCGTGTGGGGAATCACTGCTTGCCTTCTCTTTCACTTTACATTGAACCCAGGGCCATATACATGGGTCTAGCCCTCTATTCCCAGCCCTTTACATCAGCTAGGAGCACAGGGCACCACTACATTGAGCACCTGCCTGATTTTAATCACCCTCTACTTTCTATTTATCTGGGGTTTGTTTGGTTGGTTTTGACGTAGTATCTCACTCTAGTTCGGGCTGGTCCTGAACTCACTAGCCCAGGCTGGCCTCTATCTCACAACAATCCTCCTGCCTCAGCCTAGCAAGTGCTAAGTACTGGAGTTCAGCTCCCCAGCACCACATAAGCTCGATGTGGTGGTGCACATATGGAACCCCAGCACTCACAGAAAGATTGTTGTGAGTCCAAGGCCAGCCTGAGCTACACAGTGGGTTCAGGACAAGCCTGGGCAAGAGTGAGACCCTGTCTCAAAAAAATAAAAATAAAAAATTCCAGGCCCAGGGGCCTAGGCCTGTAAGCCTAGCACTCTGGGAAACTGAGGCAGGAATATCGCAAGTTTGAGCCTAACCTGGTACTTAGTGAGAACCCGTATGAAAATAACAGGCTGAGAATGTAGCTCAGTGAGGACTTGAGTTTAATCCCCAGCACCCAAAAAGAAAAGACACCCAGTAGACTCTTGTTTCCCTGCCCCTCTGTGTGGCTCAGTAGGTGCGGTTGGGCTGGCTGGGCCAGGGCCAGGTCCCAGGGCCAGCACCGTACAGTCCAGGGGCACTATCTCTATGGGTTCCCCATGAACTCATAGGCAGAGTAGTCAGAGAATCTGCCCATAGGCTAAGCAATCTGGCCACCCCCACTTTGTGTAGAGGTGTCCACACGTGAAGAAGCGTGTGCTGGGTCCTGTGGGATGGCTGGGAGGCTCATGCCCCAACTCCCTTCCCTGAAGCAGAAATGGATTGGAGGAAATGTTCAAAGTGGCTCATTCCTAACCTAACTGCAGGGGTAGTGAACTCGCCTTCAGACTGGACTCAGTGGAGATGACAGAAGATGCCTTTGTCTGGGGTTTAACATCCTCCAACAAGGAACTCCTCTGCCACATCCAGGTCTGGGCCCCCAAAATAAACTGAGAGGCCTCCTGAGTGAAGGCCAGAGCCAGGGTCTGCAGGGCCTGCTGTGCCTGGAACCCCCCCATCCCCCCCACAACCTTGTCCTCTGGCTCACAGCCCTCTTCACACCCACTTCCTCAAGTACCCTGGTCACCCAGCCCCCTGACCAGACTGCACTTTCTCCACCCAAATGAGGGGCTAGCCATGCCCAGCAGTGCAGGCCTGTAATCCTAGCATACAGGGAGACTGAGGCAAGAGGATTGCAGGTTTGAGCCCAATCTGGGCAATTGAGTGACTTTATCAGCACCAGTGTCAAAATCAAAAAATAGGGGTTGGGGGTTAAAGTACTTGCCTATCAAGCACAAGGCCCTGGATTCAATTCCCCAACACCACCTAAGCAGGGCATGGTGGCATACACCTGTAATCTCAGAACTCAAGGCTGAAGCAAGAGGATTGCCACGAGTTAAGGCTAGCCTGGGCTACATAGTGAGTTCAGGACCAATTTGGATTATAGATTAAGACCCTGCCTCAAAACAAAATAAGGGACTCAAGGAGTGGCACAGTAGTTAAAACGCTTGCCTAACAAGTGCAAGGCCCTGGGTTCAATTTCCCAGCACCACATAAATCTGCTTATGGTGGCGCACTCTTGTAATCCCAGCACTTGGGAGGGTAAGGCAGGAGGATTGCTAAGTCCAAGGCTAGCCTGGGCTACATAGTGAGTTCATAGTGAGAACCAGCCTAAGCTACAGAGCAAGACCCCATCTCAAAATAAAAATGATGATGCAGGCATGGTGATGCCATGCCTATAGTTCCAACACTCAGGAGGCAGAGACAGGAGTATTGCCGTGTGAGGCCAGCCTGGACTACAGAGTAATAAGACCCTGCCTTAGAGAGGGAAAGTCTTTGTCACCTTGACAAGATACGTATGTGCACAAAATGCTCAACTTCATTGTAAACCTTAAATTTTGTGCTTCTACATATCAATAAAATGGGGAAAAGGCGAGGGGGGGGGCATGGGGATGCAGCTCAGTGTGAAGGCTCTGAGTTGGATCTCTAGTACCACATACACAAACATGATTTCTCTTTCCTTCTGTAAGAATAGGACTTAAAATTCATTTTTGCAGTAAATAATGACTCCATTTGGGCCTACAGATACCCAGTAGGTCACTAAAAACAAAGCTTAGAGCTGGAGTGTAGCTCAATGGATAGATGCACTTGCCTCACATGTGGAGGGCCCTGGGTTTGATTTCTGGCACTCAGAATGGAAACTGAGTTAGAAGGATTATTATGAGTCTGAGGACAACCTGGGCTACATAGTGAGTTCAGGACAGCCTGGACTTCAGAGCAAGACCCTATCTCAAAAATTTAAAAAGCTGGGGGTTAAAGCACAGTGGTTAAAGCATTTGCCTAGCAAGTGCACGACCCTGAATTTGATTCCCTAGCACCACAATAATCCCAGCAATCAGGAGGCTGATGCAGGAGGACTGCCATAAGTCCAAGGCCAGCCTGGACTGCAGAGCAAGACCCTGTCTCAAAAAAAATAATAAGTAAAAAAACAAAAGGGGCTGTGATTAAAGCATCTGCTTAGGGGGCTGGAGGAATGGCTCCAAGGTTAAAGCGCTTGCCTAGCAAGCACCAATTCAAGTGTTAAGTACCTGAGTTCAATTCGCCGGCACCACATAAGCTGAGCGTGGTGGTGCACACCTGTTAACCCAACGCTCAGGAGGCTGAGGCAGGGGGATCGTCCTGAGTCCAAGGCTATGGTTAAGGACTTGTCTTTCCAACTTCTCAGCCCATTTTTATTTTTGATTTTAAGACAGGTTCTGGCCAAATCGTTGAAATTGCATAGGCTGGGATTGAACTTGTAATACTCTTGTCCCCATCTCCTAGAGTGTTAGATGACAGCCCTGCCCTGCCGGGCACAGGCAGGTTTTCTGACTTAAGCCCCAGGTAATTAGATTTCTTGACCTTCCCGCACTGTCCAGTCCCTGCGTGGCCGTTGTTCAGTGGACTCGAAGGGCCCCTCACGACGAGCGGGCAGTGACAAGAGCTGACGGATCCGGACGACAGTGCAGGAGACAGCCTCTTCTCTTCCTTGTGCTTGTCTTCAGTGGTCTAATAGGGCACTGCCCCCTTCCTCTAGCCAGCCTCGCCCCACCTGTCTCCCCCCCACGCCTCCCGCCCAGCTGCTCTGCTCGCGGTCTGGAACCCGCCTTCTCGCTCCGCCCCGCCCCGGGCCCGCCTCTCCACTCTTTTCCGCCCCGCCTCGACGCCTTGGGCCCGCCTTTCCACTCGGCCCAGCTCCCGCCCTTCCTTGTCCTGGAAGTCCCGGCCCTGCCCCGTATCTTGGCCCCGCCTCGGCCCCTCGGCCCCGCCTCCAGCCCTCGGCCCCGCCCCCGCCGGACAACGAGCAGGAAACGCGCAACGGTTTCCGCGACGCCGTGCTCTGAGAGGTGTGGAGGGGCCTGGGGGACACGGGCCATGGTTGGGGCGCCTCCTTCCAGCTGGGCTTCCGCGGCCCTGGCCTCGCCCCCAGCCCCTGGGTGCGCAGGCCCACTGCCGCCCCCGTCCGAGCGAAGGCTCGAGGCTCGGTTGCTTTGGCCTGGGGGGAGGGGCCGGCGCGCAGCGTCATACATATGTATGAGCGGCGCGGCGGCTCCATTGTGCCCTCGGAGGGAGCGGGCGGCGGCGCGATGGCGCGAGCGGCGCTGAGCGGCGGCGGGCGGCGGGCAGCGCGGAGGGCGGGCTGAGCGCATGGAGCGGCGCGGGCCGGGGGCGGCCAGGCGGAGGTGAGCGGCGAGGCGAGCGGGCGGCGGGCAGGTGCGGCAGGTGCGGCAGGTGCGGGGGCCCCGGAACCGGGAGGCCGCCCGTCAGACACCACCGCGCCCGCGCCGGGCCAGCGTCCTCGGCTCCAGGCTGCAGGTCGTCCGTCCTCAGGAGTCTTTGTGGGGGCCGGGCGGGGGGCGCGGCCTCCGGGTTCCGGCAGGCGGGGTTGGAAAGCCAGGCCTTATCTGGCCTCGCCTTGGTCCCTAGTTCTAGTGCGCGTCTGCGGGGGTGGGCGTGGGGACCTCGGGGTGGGAAAGGTTGTCACCACGGGCCGGCGATGCTGACTTGACCCCCACCGTCGTGGTTAATTTGGTGACACCCCTCTTTCAGTTGGATAGACTGAAGCCCAGGTGTGAAGGTGCCCTGCTGTCTTAGGGTGCCCTGTTCCCATCCCCAAGAGTGGACCACCCCCAGCTGTCCCGTTCCAGCCTCCAGGGTTGTGCCTACCTGCCACCTGCCCTGACCTTTTCTAGTATCTTGTGTCTGCCGGGTAGCCTGTCCCCTCCACCTGCCTTGACTTTTCTGGCCCTGGCCCCGTGTGCCTACCCCACACTTCCTCTGGTGCCCTCTTCCCGGTCATTATAAAACCTCCATGGCATTATCTTTTTAAGTCATTCATGTTATTGCAGATTTCTTAGGGATATAGAACATGTGACTGGTGATGTGTCCCCATAGGGTGGGCACAGCTCACCACCTCCTAAGGGCCAGCTCTGACACTTCAGAGGTGCACCAGGGACAGGGAGGGGACCTTATAGTCCCCTATCAGTCCCGACGCACCCTGGGAACCCGTATCACACCTGGGGCAGTTCAGGGCTGGTCTGTACCTGAGGAAGACTTCCAAAGGACTGGCCCAGTGTGTTTGGGGAGCATCTGATTGCTGGGTGTGATCTCCGAGGACTGGGAATGCGAGGCTGACTTCCATCATGGCTCCCAGCCCCTCACTTAGGCTGTTGGATGTTGTGGTCCCACAAACAGAATGAAGACTGCTGGCCTTGTGGACACATGGACACCTCCTTTGGCCTTGAAGGCCCCATTCCTGCTGTCTTATGTTTGTTTTTGAGAAGAGAGTCTCTTTGTGTTTCTCAGGCTGGCCAGAACTTCTGAGCTTGGAATCTTCCTGCCCAGCCTCCCAAGTAGCCAGGCTGACAGGTGTATGCCACCACTGTACCTGGCTCTAGAACTGACATTTATCTGGGATTTGTGGGGGGGGGGGGGTGCGGAGGGGAAGGAATACTGGGGTTTCAAGTGCAGGCCTTGACCCTAAGCTACAGCCCCAACCCATTTTGATTTTTGAGACAGGGTCTCACTGCATTACCCAGGCTGGGCTTGAACTTGTGATCCTCCTGCCTCAGCCTCTCAGAGAGCTGGGATGACAGGCCTGTGCCATGGGGCCTTGCTCTCATAGACTTCTTTTACCTTGGCATCTCTTATGTTGGGGCTGACTCTGGATCCCTGGAAGGGGTGAGTTCGCTTGTGACCTGTTTAACTGGGTGGCCCGAAGCAGAACAGCCACCTTAGCTCCTAGCCCACTCACTGGGTCCCTTTTTGGCTGTGCAGACAGCCACAGAGGTAAAGGGAGACAGGAAGCTTGGGATACAGTCGCTCTGGATTCCCTGGGGAAGTGGGATTGGGAAAGTGAGTTTGCTGCAGCTCTGTTTTGGGAGGAAGATGTCACCCAGCCCCTGGAACGCCTGTGACCTAGACATGTCACACAGGAACAGCCCGTGGTGCCCTGACTTCCAGCTGGGGGTGACGCCCAGGGAGTGGCCTGGCATCCCAGGGAGGCCAGACCCTGCCCCTCCTCCCTGCCCTTCCTCTGAGCCAGAAGGTGGTAGGGAGGTCTGACTGGAGTGGGCCTCTGGGAGGTGACAGGAGAGCAGAGTAGATGGGAGACTGGTGATGTCTTTCCAGAGAGACAGAGATAAGAAGGGCGAGTGAGTTCAGGAGCTGGGCAAAAAATGCTCCCCTACAGAGCAGTAGGAACTGAAGCCAGGGCTGTCACCCCAGTCCTCTAGAAGGTTGTGAAGGAGAATCATAAGTTCAAGCCTAGTCTGGATAATTTAGCAACTTGGAAAGACCCTACAGGGTCTTGCTCTGTAGCCCAAGCTGTTCCTCAACTCACTTTGTAGCCCAATCTGGCCTTGAACTCACGCCTTTTTCCTGCCTCCACCTCCCAAATGTTGGCATTACAGGCATGCACCACCACACCCAGCTTTATGTGGTCCTAGGGAATCGAACTCAGGGCCTTGCGCTTGCAAGCCAAGTACTTTAAACTGCTGTGCCATTCCTCCAGCCCAAATATTAATTTTTAAAAAATTTGCCTGGGGAAGTAGCTCAGTGGGAAAGCCCTGTATTCTATATTTCTATTTAAAAACAAAACAAAACACCAGGAGGAGGAACTGGAAACATCTGTGGTCTGTCCTTAAACACCATTGTGGGTGGAATTCCCCAGGCCATGGTTGCCTCCCTGCCACCCCTGCCCCACCTTTCCTCACCTTCTCAACCCAGGGTGCCTGCAGACTTGGCAAAACCAAAGGCTCAGGCCCTTGCTCCTCTGGTGTCCCAATGGGGCTAGCCAGCCCGTAGCTGATAGCAGCTCTCTGAAGTCAATCTGAGAATCTGTCTGCCTACCTGGTTCCCTCCCTAGGCCTCTCTGGACAGGAGAGCAAGCTGGGCTAACCTGAGCATCTCTGGAGTGGGGAGGTACTGCGCAGGTTCTCTTCAGAGAGAGAGGGCTGCTGCTGCTAGTTTTGTAGTAATTATTATCATTGTTTTTTTGGTTCTTAGGGTGGAACCCAGGGCTCTTGCACTGTACTACGTTCCCCAGCTATTTTGTTTTATTTTATTTTATTTTATTTGAGGCAGGGTATCGCTCTGTAGCCTAGGCTGGTTCTGAACTCACTATGGAAACCAGGCTGGCCTCAAACTCATGGCAGTCCTCCTTCTGTCTCAGCCTCCAGTGTGCTGGGATTATAGGTATGCGCCACCACAGCCCAGTTTATCTGTGGTGCTGAGGAATTGAACCCAGGGACTTGAGCTTGCAAGGTAAGCAATTTAACCACTGAGCTACTCTTTTAGCCCTGGTTTTGATTTTAAAACAGGGTCTCTCTACGTTGCTTAAGTTGGACTTAAACTTACTAGCTCCTTCCTCTGCCTCTCAGAGCACTGGGATGTCAGGCCTATGCCACCAGGCTCAGCTGGTTTTGTAATTAAAGTCCTTATTTTGAGAGAATTTTACAGTTACAGGCAGTTTCAAGAAATAACACAGTGAGATCCCGTATCCCTTGCGCAGTTCCCCCAGTGATAACGTTTTGCAAAGGAATGTATCATCACCCAGGTCACCACACTGATACAGCCCAAGGACTCTTTCCTGTCCCCAGCTGGCACTCACACCTTCCTCCCTCCTACCACACTTGGAAGCCAGAGATTAGTACCTCCCCCTCTATACCCAACTCCCATGATCCTAGGCTTTTCTCTATTGCCCGGATGTTGACATATCAAGAAATGTCAAAGCTGGTCTTGGTGGCACAGGCCTGTAATCTCAGGGAAGCTGAGGCAGGAGAATCAAAAACTAGAAAAAGACTCTGTCTCAAAATCAGGAATAGGGCTGGGAACATAGCTCAGCAGTTAGAGCACTTGTCTAGCAAGCACAAGGCCTTGGGTTTGATTCCCCAGCACCACATGAACTGGCTGTGGTGGTACATGCCTGTTATCTGAGCACTCAAAAGACTGAGGTAAGCAGACTACTGTGAGTTCTAGGTCAGCCTGGGTTACACAAGGAGTTTAGGACCAGCCTTGACTACAGAGTGAGACCCTGTCAATTATAAGTAAATAAGTAAATCAAGAATACAAAATAGGATGGAGATGTAGCTCACTGTAAAGGCCCCAAATCACCAATGCTAAAACAAAAATCCCAGTGAAAGAATTGTTACTGTATGTAGCCTTCGGGGATTGGCTTTTTCCATGTAATTTCATATTACATACCCAGGCTATGATGGATTACCATGGTTTGTTTCTATCCCTGGGTCTGGACTGTGGTAGGAGCCATACCTGCTTTACCTTCTGTCCATGGAAGAACATCTGGGCAGATTGTATTCTCCAGTTGTTATGGGGAAAGATAACAGGCTTTTATATGAACATACATTTTCATCTCCCCAAGATAAGCACCCATGAATACGGTGTCCTGGCTGTAGTTGGCTGTCGCAGGCTCCCTCACCAGTGCAACCTGGGAGATCCAGTTTCTTCCTGCCAGCTTTTGGTGACGTCATTCCCTTTTGTTTTAGCCATTCTGAAGTACAGTGAAGTCTCCCTGTGGTGCTGGCATGTGCTTCCTACTATCATGCTGTCAACACTGTTGGTCTTATAGTGGGCTCAGCTGCCATCTGGGTATATCCTCTCCAAAAGTGGCTTTTCTGCCCCCCCCCCCTTTTTTTTTTTTGAGGCAGAGTCTTGCTCTGTAGCCCAGGCTGGTCCCAGACTCTCTGTGGAGCCCAGACTGGCTTGGGACTTGCAGCAGTCTTCCTTTCTCCGCCTCCCTAGTGCTGGGATTACAAGCGTGTACCACTACTCCTGGTTTATGTGGTGCTGGGGAATCGAACTCTGATACTTAGCACTTAGCACTTGCTAGGCAAGTGCTTTAACTGCTGAGCCATTAACTTTTGAGAAGTCCTTATGTGTCCAGATGACCAGCCTTTGGTTTGATAGTGATTTTTAAAAAATTTTCCAGTAGTAAGAACCAAGCCCAGGGCCTTCACACTGAGCTACATCCCAGCCCTTTTTGATTTTGAGAGAAAGTCTCTCACCAAATTGCTAAGTTGCCCTGGCTGAGCTTGAATTTGGCATCTTCTTGCTTCAGCCACCCAGAGTGCTGTGCACTGGACCAGGTTCCACCCAACTTTTAAAACCAGCCATGCAGGGTCCTCCTGGGTGTGCGGTACCCAGCTGCCCTCCCCATGTTGTGCTGTGTCCTGGAACTACCGGGAATTCAGTGAGTGGTGACAGATGGACCTGTGGCGGCCAAGAGTACTGGCCTGGGCCCCATGTCCACAGCCGGCTGACTTAGCTCCCTGACTTTCCCCCCAGTGTGTCTGGGTCTGCCCTGAGGCTCCTGGCCTGGAGCTGGACGAACTGGCAGTCCTCTTGACTACTCAGCCTCCCCTAGAGCTAGAATTGTCTTATGGGCCACCAGGCCTGGCTGGACCCCCTTCCTAATCCCAGAGCCTCTCTGGCTCCCCACTCCTTAGCACCCAGGCCACCCAGGGGATCAGCATCTGGTGCAGAGGGGCCCCTGGCCTTACTGGTTCAGCAGATGCTCTCCAGGTCTTGGTGTGGGGAGCATACGGGAAATGTGTATCCAGAAGGCCCATGTCTAGGGTGGGTGCCGCCTGGGAGGTGGTCTGGGCCAGAAAGGCTTCCTGCTGGCATCCAGGCAGGACCACAGCACAGAAGTGGGCAGACACCAGCTCTGTGCCAGAGCACAGGTGTACCTCACACTGGAAAGGGCAGGCCTAGCAGCCTGGGGCCGCCTGCTCTGCATCTTAGCCTGAATCCCTTCCCTTGACCAGCGGCCCCAGCAGCAGAGTCCCTGCAACAGCCCGGCCTGTAGGCTGCCCCGTCACCAATGAACTCCATGAACCCCATGAAACCTGCTCTGCCCCCTGCACCACACGGGTGAGTGGAGTCTGGCTGCCCCTCGGGCCCTGTGCTCTCCTGCTTGACCTCACTGTTGCTCTGTTCCCCACCCCTAGTGATGCCTCCTTTGCCTATGAGCCTGTGCCCTGGCAGCAGAACGCCACACAGCCCACAGGGTCTCTATCTGTGGTCACCACTGTGTGGGGCGTTGGCAACACCTCGCAGAGCCAGGTGAGTGCATCGCTGGGAGCCACTGTTGCCTCCCCAAGTCAACCTCCATGCCCCCAGCCAGACCTCTTGGTTTCTAATTCTTGGGGGGTTTTGGGTTGTTTTTTGTTTTTGTTTTTTCTGTGGTACTAGGGATCAAGTCCCAGGCCTTCACACTGAGCTCCATCCCCAGCCCTTTCTTAGTTTCGATTTTGAGACAAGGTCTCACTGAATATTCTATACTGAGCTTGAATTTGCAGTCCTCCTGTCTCAGCCTCCCATAGTGCTGGGATGACAGGCTTATACCACTGGGCCAGGCTTGGGTTCTCTTGCTGTGGGACCACAGTTGTTTTTCTCTGGTGACTCCACTTCCTTGTAGGTTTTGGGGAACCCTATGGGTCCTGCAGGAAGCCCCCCCGGTGGCTCCATGATGCCTGGCATGGCAGGTGGTAGCTCTGCCTTGACCTCCCCTCCGTGCCTGGGACAGCAGGCCTTCGCAGAAGGCGGTGCCAGCAAGGGCTACGTGCAGCAAGGCGTGTACGGCCGTGGGGGCTACTCAGGGGGCCCCAGTTTTACCACTGGGTAAGCCAGGTGGGCACCTGGGGACAGTGGCGCGTTGCCTCTGCCTCCTGGCCGGCCCCACCGGCCAAAAGGAAGGTCTGGATACCATGGCCCTGGTGTATCTCCTGTAGGTATGCAGGTGGCCCCGGGGGCCTGGGTCTCCCCTCACATGGTGCACGGCCCTCCACAGACTTCACGCAGGCAGCTGCCGCAGCTGCCATGGCTGCAGCAGCAGCCACAGCCACAGCCACTGCCACGGCCACTGTGGCTGCTCTGCAGGAGAAGCAGAGCCAGGAGCTGAGCCAGTATGGAGCGGTGAGGGGCCTTGGGCACCTTGTGGGGGCTGGAGGAGCTGCAGTGGGCCATGGGGGGACCAGCAGGAATCTGCTGGGGTTCGTGAGGCCAGTGGAAAGCCACATGGGAGAGGAAGGCTTGCAGGGAGCTCGGGGAGGGGGGCGAGGCTGAGGGCAGCTCACGGGATGGTGCCCCTCTCCTGGGGCCTGGAGTGTGCCTCCTCTTCCTCCTCCCAGATGGGGACCGGGCAGTCTTTCAGCAGCCAGTTTCTGCAGCATGCAGGTCCCCGGGGGCCCAGCGTCCCCCCAGGCATGAACCCTACCAGCATGGCCGGCATGATGGGCCCCTCAGGAGGCCTTTCACCCATGTCCGTGAACCCGACACGGGCAGCCAGCTTGGCACCCTTGTACGCCAGCCAGCGCCTGCCCCAGCATGGGTACCCCGGGCCACCCCAGGCCCAGCCACTGCCCCGGCAGGGAGTCAAGAGAACCTACTCTGAGGTGAGTACCCACCCAGCTGGGGGACCCACCCCAGTACACAGGGTACCATCTGCCCCTGACCCTCTTCTCCAGGTGTATCCGGGGCAGCAGTACCTGCAAGGGGGCCAGTACCCACCCAACGCTGCCCAGTATGCGCCTGGCCCCGGCCAACCCCCAGTCCCCTCCCCCTCCTACCCCGGGCATCGGCTGCCCCTGCAGCAGGCCATGGGCCAATCCCTGCCTGCACCTGGCCCTGTGGGGCTACATTACAAGGTAGGACCTTGGGTCAGTCCTGCCCTCAGGGAGTAATGGGCTATCAGAAAGGTTGGCAGAGCTTCACAGAGTACCGAAGTTAGGGACCAGGTCCCAAAGGATCACAAACCTCCCTAGCAATAAGGAGATGGGGATAGCAGGTGGTGCCCAAGCCCAGGCCATCCTGTCATCCCTGTGGGAAAGTGCCCATTCCCCGTGTGCCACAGTGAAGCCCAGGCAGGTGCAAGGGATGGCTGGGCAGAGAGAGGAAGTGAAGAAGGCATTGGCCCTTTCACCCTCTGATGTGCAGAGCCTTTCCTTTTCCCTGGGACACAGAGGTCACTCTGTAAAATCAGCAGCATGCCTTGTAGATGATAGGGGGTACCCCATGAGTGTTAGAACCCATAGATCAGCACCTTATGTGGTAAGCCCCCAGGTCAGGCCTCAGGGACCTGGCTGGGGACGCTGGAGCTGGCTACTCCAATCTCTCTCCCACAGCCCACGGAGCAGTTCAATGGTCAGGGTGGCAGCTTTGTCGGGGGCAGCACCAGCTACAGCCAGCCTGGCCTGAGTGGGGTACGGGATACACATCACGGTTGGGTGGGCATGACCCCTGGGGCTGCCTCCCACCTCCTTCCTGAAGCCCTCATCTCACTTGCTTGCTGCCTGGGTGCTCTTCTTTGACCATCTGCTCACCCCTGCAGCCTGCCCGGTCTGTCCCTGGCTACCCCAGTTCCCCACTGCCAGGAAACCCCACACCACCCATGACGCCCAGCACCGGTGTCCCCTACATGTCCCCGAGCCAGGAGGTCAAGTCACCCTTCCTGCCTGACCTCAAGCCAAGCCTCAGCACGCTGCACCCTTCCCCTCCTGGTGAGCATTGATTCTGGGGGGACAGCATTGGTGGGGGAGTAGGTAGCAGTAAGGGTTCCATGACCAGGAAGAAAAGCCATGATTTCACAATCCATTAGTGCTAGGCCTCCTCTCTGTGTAAGTGTGTTGCTGGCTGTGGGTCTTTCTAGGAAAAACCCATGCATACAAAATACTGCTGGTAATTCCTGGTGTTTAAATTCTGGTAGCCTCTCCTCAATGGCATGGCTACTGCAGCACAGCCCCGGTGGGACCCTAAAACTTAGCAGCTCAGCAACACCACGTCTCAGCGTGTAGCTCAGTTTGAGGTTGTTGAACTTGATTCTCAGGAAAGAGAGAAAAGATATTAAAACCTTCATTGAGTGGTATAGGATAGTGGGCGGGAAACTCACACCAGCCCCCTCCTTTCCCGAGAGCACCTTAGACATCCTTCATCTAGGTGAGAGCATGTTCCCCATCACCTTTCAGCATGCCCAGGGCACTGAGGCAGGGGCGTCCTGCTTACCCTGGGGCCACCCTGTGTCCCCAGGAAGTGGCCCTTGTGATGAGCTACGGCTGACCTTCCCAGTGCGCGATGGGGTGGTCCTGGAGCCCTTCCGCCTGCAGCACAACCTTGCTGTGAGCAACCATGTCTTCCAGCTGCGTGACTCGGTGTACAAGACCCTGATGCTGAGGTAACACCCGCCCTCCCCCCCACAACCTGTTCCTGACCCAGACCTGGACTGGGCTGCCCTGTTCTTCACCACACTCAGCACCCCTCTCCCACCAGGCCTGACCTGGAACTGCAGTTCAAGTGCTACCACCACGAGGACCGACAAATGAACACCAACTGGCCGGCCTCTGTGCAGGTCAGCGTCAACGCCACACCACTCTCCATCGAGCGTGGAGACAACAAGACCTCTCACAAGCCGCTGTACCTGAAGCACGTGTGCCAGCCAGGCCGGAACACCATCCAGATCACAGTCACTGCCTGCTGCTGTGTGCGTGTGGGGGCGGGGCTCATCGGGCAAGGGTGAGGGCAGAGCCAAGCCAAGCATCAGGGGGTGTAGGCAGAGCCAGGCTGGATATGTGGGCCTCAGGGTGGGTTGGTTGGTTGGTTGGGGTTTTTCTTTTTAGTTTCTGTAGCCCAGACTGATCCTGAACTCACTGTGTAGCCTAGGCTGGCTTTGGACTCATAGCAGTCCTTCTGCCTCAGCCTACCAAGTGCTGGGATTACAGGCATGTGCCACCACACCTGGCTTTATGTGGTGTTGGGGAGTTGAACTCACGGCATTGCACCTGTTAGACAAGTAATTTAACCACTGTGTCATTCCTCTAGCTCTCAGGGTTTTTTGAGAAAAGGTCTTGCTCTGTACCCCAGGCTGGTCCTGAACTCACTGTGTAGTCCAGGTTGGCCTCAAACTCACAGCAATTCTCCTGTCTCAGCCTCCCAAGAGCTAATTATTTCTTTCTTTTTCTTTTCTTTTTTTAATTTTTATTTATTTATTTTTATTTTTTGAGACAGGGTCTCACTCTATAGCCCAGGCTGGCCTTGGACTCAAGGCAGTCCTCCTGTTCAGCCTTCCAAGTGTCCCTTCCTTGCCTTTGTGCAAATACTCAGGGAGGACATGCTGACCTGAACACCTCCCCTGCATCCCCTTTTTGTTCCCACAACATCACCCAATTGTGTTGTAGTCCCACCTCTTCGTGCTGCAGCTGGTACACCGCCCGTCCGTGCGCTCCGTGCTCCAGGGCCTCCTTAAGAAGCGCCTCCTACCAGCTGAGCATTGCATCACCAAGAGTGAGTGTCCCATCTCCCACCAGCACATCCTTGTCACAGGGCCATCTTCTCTGAGGCAAGTGCAGGTCACCCCTCCGAACTTCTGACTGAACAGTGGCAGTATTCCAGCAGGCATCCCCACTCACGCCCTCTGTGTATTGAGTCCCTTTACTCAAGTCATTCCCTGTCCATGTTAGTAAAGCGGAACTTCAGCAGCGGCACCATCCCTGGCACCCCTGGGCCCAACGGAGAGGACGGGGTGGAGCAGACAGCCATCAAGGTGTCCCTGAAGTGCCCCATCACCTTCCGCAGGATCCAGCTCCCTGCGCGTGGTCACGACTGCCGCCACATACAGGTGAGGCACATTTCAGAGTCTATTTTGGTTACAGAAGTTTCTAACCTTCTGTCTTTGTGTTCAGAATAAAACTGTTTTGCTACCTGCAAAAAGAAAAAAAGGTTTTGCTAGAATTTACTGTCTTAAAAATATTTTGAGCTAGGCCTGCACTACCTATAATCCCAGTGCTATGGGAGGCTGAGGCAGGAGAATTATAATTTTGACTCTAACCTGGAACAGTTTAGCAACTGAGGGAAATCCTCTCTGAAGTAAATGATTTTTTTAAAAAAAGAGAGAGAGATAGGGATGTTGCTTAGAGCAAAGGCCCTGTGTTAAGTCTCTAGTGCTACAAAAAAAAGAAAAAAATTGAAGCCAGACACAATGACATACATCTATAATCCCAGCATTCAGGAGGCCCAAGCAGGAGGGTCATGAGTTCAAGGCCAGCCTAGGCTACATCACCAGACCCTGTTGAGAAAAAAAAAAATTTAATCTGACACCTTTGTGTAATCCTGGAGAGAGACATAGCATCTAAACGCCTTGGTCACTCAGACATAAGTACAGGCCTGCTGTGGGGCCCAGGCACCTGGCTACTCTAGATTTGGGTCTTTGTTTCTTGTAGTTTTTATTTGTTTTGTTTGTTTTTTGTTTTTGTTTTTTTTGAGACAGGGTCCCAACTCTGTAGCCCAGAGGTTGATCCTGAACTCACTATGTAGCCCAAGCTGGCCTTGGACTCACGGAAATCCTCCCACCTCAGCCTCCTGAGTATTGGGATTACAAGCATGTGCCAACATGCCCACCTTTTAATTTTTTTTTAGACAAGGTCTCACTGTATCCCAAGCTAGTCCTAAATTTACTATGTAGCCCAGACTAATATTGAACACATGTCAATCCTCCTGTCTCAGTATCCCGAGTGCTGGGATTATAGGCATGAGCCACCACACCTGGTTTATGTGGTACTGGGGAATTGAACCCAGGGCTTTGGACTTGCTAGGCAAGTGTTCCAACCACTGACCTACTGCCTCAGTACCTTTTTTAATTATTGGCTATTTTTTTTTTACCAGTTACGGCATTGTGTTTGTAAAAGACATAGCTTTTGGTAAAGTTATTTCTCACCCTGCCATTTCTTGTCTTGGGACCAGCTGTGTGTCAGAGACACAGCTGTGCTCTCTCCCGTGGTCGTGCAGGCCGTGTGCTGCTCTCTAGCAGCTTTTTCTCTGTAAGCCACAAGCAGGATGGTTTCTTGTTGTTGCAGCTGCCCAGCTGTCACTCATGTCACAGGATGTCCCAGTTGTGGTGAGACCTCTTGTGGTCTGTCAGACATCACGGGGACACTGGTAGCCAGGGTGTCTCCCACGTGTGTAAATAAATCACATTCAGAAAGATGGTGGGGCTGGAGGAAAGGCTCAGTAGTTACAGCACTTTCCTAGCAAGTGCTAAATCAAGTGCTAAGTACGATTCGATTCCCCAGCACCACATAAGCTGGATGTGGTGGCACATGCCTTTAATCCCAGCACTCGGGAGGCTGAGGCAGGAGGATTGCCATAAGTCCAAGGCCAACTTGGGCTCCATCCTGAGTTCAGGACCAGCCTGGGCTGCAGAGTGAGACCCTGTCTCAAAAACAAAAACAAAACAAAACAAAACAGATGGTGGGCTGGAAGATGGCACAGTAGTTAAAGCGCTTGCCTGGTGAACAAAAGGCCCTGCACTTCGTTCCCCATCACCATATACACACATCGTAGTGGCACACACCTGTAATCCTAGCAATTTCGGAGGCTGAGGCAGAAGGATTACCATGAGTCTGAGACCAGCCTGGGCTACAGAACCAAACCCTATCTCAAAAAACAAAGCAGATGACAGGATGAGGAGGCTGCCTGCCTTGCCCACACTAAGGGACCTCTGGACCATTCTCTCCACAGTGCTTCGACCTGGAGTCCTACCTGCAGCTCAACTGTGAGCGAGGGACCTGGCGATGCCCTGTGTGCAAGTGAGTCGTGGCTGGTGAGGGAGGAGCCACTGCTCCACCCAGGCTTCCCAGTGCCACTAGATGCACGGGCCCAGAGTCAGGGCCAGAGCTCAGCCCAGCAGAGGGCTGCCTTGTGCCCCTAGTGACCTCATATGGTTGCTTTCCATAGTCACCTCATGCAGGGTCATGGTGGACATCTGTGTTGCACAGGGTTACCAAACACAGAGTCCCTTCACGTGTTGATGGGATGAGGAATAACAGCCACTGAGTCATGTTCCTCTTGTCCCCCACAGCAAGACAGCACTGCTTGAGGGCCTGGAGGTAGACCAGTACATGTTGGGCATCCTGATCTACATACAAAAGTAAGGGTTCCGTCTGCCCTGAATGTCTTGTGCCACCAGAGGGCAGCCCAGGCTGGCGTTGCCCTGGGTCTTCCTGCAAAGTGGTCTTGTCGCTGGCACCCCATGTCCTGCTAATGGGTGGGCGGCCGTGAGGATGGGTGCAGTATGGCTGGACCTCAGGGACAAAGGGCCTCACCCTGCCTTTGCTCACCAGCTCTGACTATGAGGAGATCACCATCGACCCCACGTGCAGCTGGAAGCCAGTGCCTGTGAAGCCTGATGTGCCCGTGAAGGAAGAGCCTGACGGACCAGCCCTGAAGCGCTGCCGCACTGTGAGCCCCGCACACGTCCTGCTGCCCAGCGTCATGGAGATGATCGCAGCCCTGGGCCCCAGCGCTGGCCCCTGTGCTCCACTACCACCCCCCACGGCCCCTGCGCCTAGTGATTACCCTGGCCAGGGTGAGCCTCCCCCCAACACACACTCCGCCCTCCCTGCCGTGGGCCACAATCTACCCTTATAAAGTTGTCTACCCCATGTGCCACAGGGCTGCAACGAGCAGGCCTGCTCTGGGGATGTGGCAACAAAAAGTGACTCAGTGGTGGCCCCACACTACCCTGGGTTGGTGCAGGGACTCTGGGCTGGGCACCCTGTGGGCCAGCCTCTGTCTGGGAGGCAGTGGGCTCAGATCTGGACACTCCCACATGGAAGCCTCTGTGTAAGAGCCCAGGGGAGCTTCCAGCCTCTTACCCTCTACCCCCACCTCACAGGCTCCAGCTTCTTAGGGCCTGGGCCCTTCCCTGAGTCTTTTGCGCCCACCACCCCCAGCACCCCAAGTCTGGCCGAGTTCACCCCAGGGCCCCCACCCATCTCCTACCAGTCAGACATTCCCAGCAGTCTTCTGAGTCCGGAGAAATCAACACCCTGCCTCCCAGGCCAGGTTAGTGCCATAGGAAGAGGCTGTGGGAGGCCAGGGTACCCCAGGAGTCCCTGAGCTATTGTCACAAATTCTCTTCTTCCACAGATGGCACCAGCAGGTCACTTGGACCCAGCCCACAGCACTGGTCCCCCAGGGCTACATGCTTCCAACCTTGGAGTTTCCACAGGCCCCCAGCTACACCATCCTAACCCTCCCCCAGCGTCCCGGCCACCCCTGGGCCCGGTGAGCTCAGGGCCCATCAGCGAGCTGGCCTTCAACTCGGCCACAGGTGTGATGGGGCCACCTGGCCTGACTGGGACAGGGGATGCCCCGGAACCAGCTCTGGATGTGAGTACTAGCCATGCTGGGGAGCAGTGGGAGCCACCAGAGGTGGCTTCTCTGTTGTCCCCTGGGTCCCCCTATGCTGCATATAAGGGAAGGTGTGTTCACCCCCACCCAAGAGAGCTGGTCAGAGAAAGTCGGCCAAATGCATCTCCTACTCGGGTGTCAGGGGCCACAGAGGGAACCAGCAGCCAGCCCTGGTAACCGTGTGCTCAGTACGCACAGAGCCTCAGAGAAGCCTCGACTGAAAGCTTCCACTGCCATCCTTAAAGTCCACCCGGGCCACAGCTGGATGGTTGAGTCAAGACCACTCTGGGAGGCTGAGGCAGGAGGATTACAAGTTTGAGCCTAGTCTGCACAACTTAGTGACTTAGCTAGATCCTGTCTCAAAATAATAATTGAAAAATGGGCTGGGGACGTAGCTCAGTGCACCAGCCCTGGTCTCGGTCCTCAGTACCCCCTAACTCCTCCAAAAAAGTCCACCTGAGCCAGTGGTCCTTGTCTTGCCACTCACGTATTGGCGTGTGCTCAGCTTGTGGATGCCAGGGCCACGGTCCCTAGTCGTGAAGCCACGTGAGGGAGATAGGTGCCTCACAGCAGGGGCCTGGTACTCCTGGGAGTCCCTGCTCCTGCATTCACCCTGGAAATCACCCAGGGACCCACTCAGGCCTGCACTCCCTGAGGTGGCCCAGCCATGCCACCTTGCTTGCAGCAGGGCAGAGCTGCATGTCACGCTGTCCCCTGAATGGCCTTGGGCAGGGAGCTCCAGCAGCTGCGTGCAGGGAACAGCATGGTGCAGGTGCCAAGGGCCTGGGGATGGGCTGGGTGTGGCCAGCTGCACCCTGAGTACTAACTTGACTGCCTGGTTCCCAGCTGCTCCCGGAGCTGACCAACCCTGATGAGCTGCTCTCCTACCTGGGTCCCCCTGACCTCCCCGCCAGCAGCAACGATGACCTGCTGTCACTTTTTGAAAACAACTGATCCCACAGGTGGAGACCCCAGCCCAGCAGGGACAGTTCACGGGTGTCACCGCCTGCTGTCCTCTCCAGCCCGCCAGAAGCCTCCCCGTGTCCACACTCAGCAGGGCTTGCCACCCTGCCCACCCCACCCTGCCTGCTCCCACCAGCCTGCATCCCTCCACCACGTCCTTATGTGTCCACCACCCCACTCCAGGAAGAGCTGGGGTTCTGCATAGTCATCTCGGGCCCCCCAGACCCCCGTCTGATTGCCCTGGGCCTCGAGCAGAAACTGGGAGAACACAAAGCACAATGATGTACATAGTATGAGGTGCCAGGCCAAGCTGCTGCACGGGCCGTCAACCTAGCACCTGGAAGGCCACAGCACCAGGCCAGGCTGCCACACCAGCTGTCAACCCAGCCCTCTGGGATGCTGTGGCAGGAGGATTGCAAGTTTAAGCCCAGCCTGGGCAACTTAGCAATACCCTGTCTCAAAACCTAAAATAAAAATGGACTGGGGATATAGTTCAGTGTGAAGGTCCTGGGCTGTATCCCAGGTCCCTCCCCCCTTCACAAAACCACCAGGACCCCTAAGGGCTGTGCATACTAGCATGTTCCTGACCAGCCCTGCTGCTGCTGCCCCGTCCCTTCCCACAGGTAGACAGGACAGTCCAGAAAAGGACCTGAGCCAAGGGGTCAGAGCTGTGAGCATGGACTACAGATTCAACTCTTATGTTAGGGTTCTCCAGTGGGCTGCTCACCCAAGACCTCCATTTCTGTGAAAGTGAAGAATTAGTTCAGCTGTGTTTTGAAAAACCACCTCTCCCTGGGCCTGGTGGTGCTGACCTAGCATCCTGGAAGGCAGAGGCAGGAGGATCTCAGGTTTCAGCCCATCAGGGGCAGCTTAGTGAGACCTACCTGCCTGTTTCAAAATCAAAAACAGGCTGTGGATGTAGCTCCCGGTAAAGGTCCTGGGCTCAGGCTGGAGGAGTGGCTCAGTGGTTAAAGCGCTTGCTGGAGGTGAGCAATGAATACCTGAGTCAATTCCCCAGCACCACATAAGCTAGAGGTGGTGGCGCACGCCTGTCATCCCACCACTTGGGAGGCTGACACATGGCCTTCGCCCCCCATACCACACTCACACAAAACCCTCCTAGTTTCCACCCTTGGCCCCCACTCAGGTGGGAGGAAGCCACCAGGCCACTGTATCTGCAGGCACCAGGCCCATCTGTCCCCAGTCTGTGCAGTCTCCATTAAAGTACTCCCTCTCATGGGCCTGGTGAGTTCCTCCTTCTAGTGTGTGTGTGAGGCGGGGACTCCCTCGGGGCCCCGTGTGGAACCCTTTCTGCTCCCAGAGTAAATTTCCTTCACCTTGGAATTTTCCAGGCTGGCTCCAGCCAGGGAATTAATTGGCCAAGTGTCCCTGACTTGCCCTGGAGGCACTGGCCGCCATGCCACGTCCCTGGGTGTGCCTTGGGTGGAGAGCTCAGTTCCTGGAGGCGCCTGCCTCCTCTCCCCCTTGAGGGTGTCACAGTATGTCCTAGCCACCATCTGTGGGAACCCAGAGGTGGGAAGGACCAAGGTGACAAGCAGCCAGGCTCTTAATGCCGTGGACATGGGACCACACAGGTGGGGGCTTCTGACACCCTCAGGATACCCCACCCAGTTCTCTGTCCTGGGGAGCAGAATGGGGCACAGCCATCTCACTGCTGGGCACCTGTCTGCCCAGTCTGCTGCATATCCACGCACCCCTGGGCAGAAGGGGATGGAAGGTAGGATGAAGCTACAGGCAGCACACGACCCAGATGTTCCTCTGCAGAGCATGTAGCCATGGTGAAGCAAGCACAGCACCAGAATGCTCTAAGGCTAGGAGTCCCAGCGCTGTGCCTGCCCTGCTGCACGTCAGTCTCAGGCCTAGCAGGGTGTTGAAAGGAAGCACGACGACATGACCCCTCAGCTGGGCCAAGGGGCAAGAGGCCTGCAGTGCCAGCACTCTGGGAGGTCAAGGCAGTAGGGTCTCGAGTCCAAGCCAGGCTTGAGCAGGTTTGCCCGTTAGTGAGACCTTGTCTCAAAACAGCCTTAAGAAAGGGCTGGGGATGCAGTTCAGTGTGAAGACCCTGGGCTTGAATCCCTTCCCTGTGCCATCAACAAAAAAGTCTCAAAACTGGTATGAATTGCCTTGTTGCAAAGCAGAGAAGCAGGACCCTAGGGCTTGTGCAGGGAACAGCTTTATTAGTGCTAGCACTTTACCCAGCAGACATATATCCAGAGGCTGGGCCCAGAACAATGGAGGGCTCCCCCTTATATATAGTTTTGACCCCTTTGTTTTCCCTATATGGTAATGGGTAATTGTGGTTGGGTACTTTAAAGCTACCTGAAAGTGACAAAAGATACAGTCTAGGGACTGAAGGAACGGCTCATCAGTTAAAGCTCTTGCCTAGCAAGCGCAGTGTCAAGTGCTAAGTACCCGAGTTGGATTCCCCAGCACCACAGAAGCCGGGCGTGGTGGCGCACACCTGTAACCTAGCATTCAGAAGGCTGGGGCAAGGAAGACTGCCATGAGTCCAGCACCAGCCTGGGCTCCACAGTGAGTCCAGGACAAGCCTGGGCTACAGAGTGAGACCCTGTCTCAAAAAAAAAAAAAAAGTTTAAAAGTTACAAGGTGGGGGCTGGAGGAATGGCTCAGTGGTTAAAGCGCTTGAGCAAGCGCTAAGTACACCAGTTCGATTCCCCAGCACTACATAAGCTGGGCGTGGTGGCGTGCGCCTGTAATCGCAGCACTCGGGAGGCTGAGACAGGAGGATTACCATGAGTCCAAGGCCAGCCTGGGCTCTGAAGTGAATTCAGGACCAGCCTGGACCACAGAGGGAGACCCTGTCTCAAAATAAATAAATAAAAGAACCCATCTTCCCTCTGGGCTGCCTCACATAACAAAGACATTGCTCGAGCGCTCCAGTGTGCCTCCTGCTGTGTTGCTGATGCAGGCAGATAACCGGCTGCCTCATTTATGTGGGGCAGCCCAGGCCCCTTCCACAGCTGTTTTATGTGGTGCTGTGGAATCGAACTCAGAGCCTTGCATTTGCAAAGCATGTGCTTTAACAGCTGTGCCGTTCTCCAATCCCAAGACCCTGTCATAAAACAAAGATTAAAAACAGAGGTAGAAAAATGGGTTGGGAATATAGCTCAGTGTGAAGGCCCTGGGCTTTATCCCCCATATACACAGTTGTAGTTACTGCCTCATTGCTGAGACAGGATACCCAACATCCACAATTTAAAGGAGGAATGATTCAGAAGGTCACACAGTTTTAGAAGGTCACAGTCCATTTGTGATGGGTGGCTGGAAATTACGGAACCACCTGGCAGGGCTGGGACCTGAGCTGGAAAGAGAGATCCTCACAGCATGGCACAAGACAGCCAAATCAGAGGAAGGGCAGAGCCAGCACATGTCCCTCCAGGTCAAGCCTCCAGCACCTGTTCCTTCCAGGAAGGGCCCGCCTTCCAGTAGTGTACAGTATCCATAGGTGCATGAGGCTTCTGGGGGACACACCAGATCCAAAACACAATAGACACACACACACACAGCATCTGCCCAGGGAGGGCCCAGACCAAGTTAATGCCCAATACCAGAGGGAAATAGTTCAAGGAACCCTCGTGGCAACTCTTTTTTTTTTTTTTTTTTTTTTGAAAGGTCCCACTCCGTAGTCCAGGCTGTTCCTGAACTCACAATGTAGTCTAGGCTGGCCACGGACTCACAGCAATCCTCCTGCCTCAGCCTCCCTAGTGCTGGGATTACAGGTGTGCATCATATACCCAGCTGAGCTGCTTAGAACTTATTCATACATTGAAATGGTTCTGAAGGCTGACACATCCGAAAGTCTGTAGGGTGAGGTGGCAGGCAGTGGCCTCAGGAAAACCAGCAGAATGAGTTCTAATCCAAAGGACTCAGAGAGCCTGAAGCAGGAGAGTTGCAAATTTAAGTCCAGTCTCGGCAATTTAACAATTTAGCAAGACCCTGTCTCGAAAAAATAAAGGGGTTGGGACTATATAGCTCAGTGGAAAGGCCCTGGGATTGATCTCCAGTATAAACATAAACTGAAAAGCCTGATGTGCTCAAGAACCAAGGAAAGCCACGTTTCCACTGGCGTCTGAATTTCAGGCAGGGGGAGATTGATATCCTGTGTGACTACAGCCAGGCAGGAGGAGAACTGCATTCCCCTGCACCTATGGCATCATGTCACTTTGGGGTCAAGTCCACGTACGGGCAGAACTGGGCTCTGGACTCTGCCATGGAACACAGGTCAGGGCAACCGAGGAGACTCTCCTTGCCGCTCTGTGCCCTGCACTCCAGCCAGGCACCTCTTAGTCAAGCGCTCTGACCACTGAGCGGCGACCCCAGCACCCCACCTACCACCTCTGTGAGCCGTGACTACTGTCCCTGCAAGAGTGGTTGAGGTAATTCACACCTGGTGGCCTGGGCTCACTTTTTTTTGTCAGTGTCAGAGCAAGTAGCTTCAAGGCCACAAAGCAGGTAACGAGCCAAATGCAGTCTCCACCCTTTATCTGAGCACTGAGCCAGAGCCTTTCTTTCCACATGTGTAAAAAGAAGCTAATGGTGTCCTTGTGAGATTCAAACTCCACACTTTATTCCTGGCACACGCTGGCTCACAGGGCCATGTGCTAGGTTCACCTATATTCTCATCTGTGTCTTACCTCAGCCCTGTTCTGATTGCATGGATGAATAAACTTTTTTTTTTTTTTTTTGAGACAGGGTCTTGTTCTGTAGCCCAGGGTGGTCCTGAATTCAGTATGTAGTCCAGGCTGGCCTTAAACTCATGGCAGCCATCATGCTTCCACTTCTCAAGTGCTGAGATACAGCCGTGCATCACAACACCTGGCTGTATATGGTTCTGAAGAATCAAATTCAGGGCCTGTACTTGCAAGGCAAGTGCTCTAACTGCTGTGCCATTTCTCCAGACCCTGTTTTTATTTTTATTCATTTTTGAGGCAGGGTCTCACTCTGCAGTTAAGGCTGGTCCTGAACTCACTGCGTAGCTCAGGCTGGCCTCGAACTCACGGTTATCCTCTTGCCTCAGTTTCCTGAGTGCTGGGATTACAGGTGTGTGTCATGATGTCCAGCTTTATTTTTGAACTTTAAACAAGATCCTGCCAAGTCTTTAGGATGCCCAGGCTGGGCTTAATCTTGTGATCCATCTGCCTCATCATCTCCCTACTGCTAGGTTGGAGCAGATTTAAGGTTTATCTTTATTATTTATTTATGTACTTAGAGACAGTGTCTCCTTGTGTAGTCTAGGCTGAACTCATATGTAGTCAAGGATAGCCTCTATCTCATAGCAGTCGTCCTGCCTCAGACTCCCAACGCACTGGGGGGTTAAAGGACATTGACACCAAGCCAAACTAATCTTTTATGTGGTGCAAGAAAATCAAACCCAGTGCCTAGCGCATACTAACTACCGAGCTATGCCCCAGCCCTGGTTAGATATTTACTTATTTATTTAGAGACAGGCTCTCCCTGTATAGTCTAGGCTGATACTAAACTCATTATGTAGACCAGACTAGCTTTGGATTCACGGCAATTCATCTGTCTCAGCCTCCCAAATCCTGGGATTACAGGCGTTCGCCTCCACGCCCAGTTAATGTGGTGCTGGGGAATCAACTCAGGTACTTAGCGCTTGCCGGGCAAGGGGTTTAACTGCTGAGCCACTCTTCCAGCACCTATATATTTATTTTTGATTCAAGACTTTCCTCTGCAATCCATGCTGGTTCTGAGCTCACTCTCTCAAGAGCAGATTGTTTAAGAAGAAGAAGAAGAAGAAGAAAACTGGCACGGTGGTGCAGGCCTGTAATCTCAGCATCTGGGAGGCTGAGGCAGAAGGATCAAAAATTGGAGCCAGGGCAATTTCGTAAGACCCTGACGCAAAATCAAAAATAAAAAATGGCTGGGGATGCAGCTCAGAGTAAAGGCCCTCCGTTCCATTCCCAGTACCCAACCCCCAAACCTCACGCCACAAGAAAAAAGGCATGTGTCGCTGTGCGGCTTCAGGTAATGGCCCATCCTGGCGCCTTTATTTTACCGTCTTCCTCCTAAAGATTGAAGCCGAGCGTGCACGGAAATTTGGGAAAGTAGGGCATTTCAGAAGTATTTCATAATCATCCCTCAGAAAGCCGAGAGACGGCGGCGGTCCAGGGGTGCCTCGCCCGGCGTGGCCAGGACGGAACACCGAGCCGAGAACGGCACCCGCGACGCCACTCCGCACTTCCGCCGCGGAGCGCGGGGTCGGACGCAGGAAACCCGCTCGACCTTGACAGGCGGCGCGACCTTGAGGCCTGCGCTCGCCTCAGTAGCCTCCTCTTTGCAATGGGGAGACTCGTGAGGTTCCGCCAGGCGCATGGTCGAGGGCCTGCCGCGCCCGGCCTCCCTCCCCCAGCGCGCCACACCGTCCTCTCAGGAGCAGCCACGGCCCTCACCCCACAACCTCGGCCCGCGCAGCCGCCTCCTCGCAGCGGCCCCGTCGCCACCACCCCCACGCCGCAACCGCAGGCGGGAACCTGCCTCCATGCTTAACAGCGCATGCGCGTCTCCCGTATATCCCGCCCCCAACGCCAGCGCCATCTCAACCCATAGGACAACTGCACCGTCACTCCCGCTCGGTCGCAGTTACGATTGGTAAAGGTGGGGGCGCGCGACCAGGATGTGGGCGGAGTCTGAACTTGCTATAAAAGACAAGGAACGGCGGAGCTCGTGCCGCTTTGCAGACGCCGCAGTGCCCTGTTGCCGTCATACGCCAGCCATGGTCAACCCCATCGTGTTCTTCGATATCGCCGTCGACGGCGAGCCTTTGGGCCGCGTCTCCTTTGAGGTCGGACGGGTGGCTGCACGGTTGGGTGGGGTTCAGGGCGCCGGTGCGGGGACAGGGTGAACGGGGACACCCGAGGGGTTGGGCGCTGGCCGACCCTCCTGAGGAGCGGGTGGCGGCGGCGCCATTTCCTGACGAGGGGCCATTTTGGGAGGCGGCGAGGCACAAGGGGAGGCCGGGCACGGACAAAGGCGGGCGGGGCAGCCGTGGGGGAGGGGGCCGCATCCACGCCCGTCGCCCTGCGGTCCACGTGGCCACGCCCGTCCCCGCCGCGCACGTGCTTGGTGTCCGCCTTCCCGCCCGCCTCAACGAGACGGGTCTTGGGGTGTCGGGGCATAGCCCAGCAGGGCCGTGATGCCGGAAACGTGAGGCTAGTTGGCCGGCGGGAGCAATGTTCCCTTGGATGCTCCTGCTGCTGCTTTGTGATAGGAAACTGAAGCCTAGCTCAGTGGCGCAGGCCTGTCATCCCAGTATCTGGAGGCTGAAACAGGAGGATTCCAAGTTTCATCCCAGCCCGGGCAGCTTAACGACTTTACGAGACTGCCTCAGAATAAAACGTAAAAATGGCTTGGGAATGTAGCCCTGTGCGAAGGCCCTGGGCTTGATCCACAGAACCACAAAATAAAGATAGGAAAACGTCCTTGGAACCGTCCCGGCGACTGCTCCACTACCGCAACCCCTTGGCCGAAGCGGGAGAACAGGACGGGCCGGGGCGGGTGCGGGGCGCCGCCTTCTCCGCGGCGATGGCGCCCGCAGCCCCTCCCGACAGTCCCTCCGGGTCGCGGGCATGTCGAGGCTGGCTCCGCGGTTCTCCCCTCCCCAAGGGATTGGGGACTCGGAAGGTGTGGAGTAACGGCTTACAGCAGAACATTTGAGCGAATTGGTGTGTTTCTTTGGCCAAGTTAAATATTAAACTAGGTTCTATTTCAGTTAACCCGACATGAGTAGCCCAAGGGTGCAGTGGGGAGCGGTTGCATAGCGTTTTTATTGTCTGAAGCCACTTTTTTAAAAGCTGCAGTGGTTGTTACACAGACAGACCCAAAAATTTGATGTTCTCCGGCAGTTTTGGTGATCGCAGAAGGGTGTCTTGTTGCCTACCATCTTTAAACTGTCTGGCCCATAGTAGGGACCTAAATACTGCCGATAGATCTTAATCACTTCTCGCCCTGCTATTATCTCTAGTGAAAGCTGTTAATTGCCAAGGGAGGGCCAAGTGGAAACTTGGGCCACAGGTGAGTGTCAGGTCGCAGGCCTCACCACCTTCAGTTCCCTCTTTGTGAGGATGGAGGTGAAGCTGCCAAGGAGGGTTGTGTGTAATTTCATTCAAGGCCTAAAGCAAAGCTGTTGACTGAAATGCCAGCTGTAAAGCTGTGAAAAACCATCCATTCTAGGTAAAGTCGTTTAAAACAGTAGGTTGTTACAGTATACAGGGATGTTAATAGGTGATGTAGTTGCATCTCTAGAATAGTTAGCACGAAATGCTGCATTTTAACAAGCTGACTCCATGGGAGGCTCTATGTAAATGGTTCTTGTGGTATTTGTAATCAAGCAGTAGGCATCATGTTTACACAGTGGGGAAGGGTTCAGAGCAGATGCCCAAGAAACCAAGAAGTGACAGTTCATCTGAGAAGTTGGGCTACCAGATAGGAATTCGCACCAGCTCTCCATTCAGAAGTAGGTGTGAAGCACTTAAAAGTTTTGAGACACTTTTGAGGAGTCTTGTCATTATTTAATACAGTACTGGCTATATATTTTTGGCATGTATTAGGGTGTCATGTTTCTCAGCACCACCTTTTGGGGCCTTAGTGCTATCAGGACCAGTTCTTAGGGACTCAAAGTAACTAAGAAAAATTTTCTTCTAGTGAGAAAAATGATTTTATGAATCATTAGCCTCTAAAGAGATAGGTACCGAGCAATAAAATCTCCCATGATATGTATGTGTTAATTGTCATTTTTCTCTTACAGTTGTTTGCAGATAAAGTTCCAAAGACAGCAGGTTGGTAACATTTCCTACATTTAAGATTCTGAAAGTGAACCAGGGGGGTAGGGTGGGGAGGAAAGGAAGGGTAGGTAGGGGAAGGCACAAAAAGAGAGTGGGAAAGTCCTTGTCACCTTGACAAGATACGGATGTGCACAAAATGCTCAACTTCATTGCAAATCTTAAATTTTGCGCTTATACATATCAATAAAATGGGGGGAAATGATTTTGAACATAAGAATTTAGTGTGGCACTTGGGAGGCTGAGATGGGAGGATTGCTGTGAGTCAAAGACCAGCTTGGGCTGAAGACCCTGTCTCAAAAAAAAAAAGTTCAGTGTGCATTTTATTTTTAAGGTGTGTGTTTTTCTTAACAGAAAACTTTCGTGCTTTGAGCACCGGAGAGAAAGGATTTGGTTATAAGGGCTCCTGCTTTCACAGAATTATTCCAGGATTTATGTGCCAGGTATGAGCTTTATGGCTTTTTTATTTGGATTGGTTCCTTCCTTTGCAATAGAGTCAGTTATTACAGGGTCTACCTTATCTGAGCTGTTATTCTAACATTTTGGTTCCACTCAACCCTTCTCAGTTTGAACTTGCAGACTTGATGTGGTTTGATGATCATGACTTGGTCATGATGCCAGAAGTGACAGGTTCCTGCTATTTCACAGGGTGGTGACTTCACACGCCATAATGGCACCGGTGGCAAGTCCATCTACGGGGAGAAATTTGATGATGAGAACTTCCTTCTGAAGCACACAGGCCCAGGCATATTGTCCATGGCAAATGCTGGCCCAAACACAAATGGTTCCCAGTTTTTTATCTGTACCACCAAGACTGAATGGTAAGGGGGCATTGAGTGTGACTTGGACTGAGTAGTCAGATTTTGCTGGTGTTTCCATCTGTGAGCTGCAGTGGAAGAAGAGAACATTCATAGGTGCATAAGAGTGTGAGGCCCTTAAGATACATTGCATAAAGGGGCACTCAGGCCGGGGGTTTGTTGAGTGCTATTCCTGTAATTTAAATGTGATAGGCCATTTTTAAATTTTAATATTGGTTCATGGTACACTGAGATGTTTTAGACAGCTGTGGTATGATAGGCAGTGTTTACTGGAGAAGGGCTAGAGCAGCCATGCACTGACATTGTGTTGGTTTGTAGGATGTTGTTTCTTACCTCAGTACACAGTGGGACTTACTAGCTCAGCTCTGGTCACTGGTATTAATGGCTGTCCTCTTGATGCAGGTTGGATGGCAAGCACGTGGTCTTTGGGAAGGTGAAAGAGGGTATGAACATAGTAGAAACCATGGAGCGCTTTGGGTCCAGGAATGGCAAGACCAGCAAGAAGATCACCATTGCCGACTGTGGGCAGCTGTAATGTGTTTGACTCGTGTACCTTCACTACCAGATCATTCCTTCTGTAGCTCAGGAGAGCACCCTCCACCCTGCCTGCTCGCAGTGTCCTGTAATCTGCTCTCCCTGCAGTTCATTGGGTTCCAGATTCTCCTTACTCCCCTTCAAATCTAGCTGGATTGCAGAGTTAACTTTATGACTGAATAAAAACTTAAGTGACGACTATTTTGTCCTTGTGTGGAATGTGATGGTGGTTTTTTGTTTTTGAGACAGGGTCTTACTCTGTAGGCCAGGCTGGTTCTGAACTCACCTTGAACACAACGGCAATCCTGCCTCAGCCTCCCAAATGCTGGGATTACCAGCATGTGCCACCACACCTCGTTTGTGTGGTACTGGATAATCGAGTACTTAGTGCTTGCTAGGCAAGCAGTTGAACCACTAAGCTATTCCTCCAGCCCTTTGCTATTTTTAAGCAACTCCAGACTGCTAGGTGCTAAGACAGCATTCTATAAAGTACTTTTGTTGCCTTCGTGGACCCAGGAAGTTTGGCCTTTAACTTGTGATCCTACTGCCTCAGCTTCCCAGCGTGCTCTCTGACTACAGCTGTGCTGAATTCTTACCTCTAAAGACTCATCCTGGCAGCCTGCTTTGTGGAAGTAGCTACAGGCAATAAGATTCTCACAAGATGGAAGTCGTCTTACAATAACCTGACAAATGACCCCTTTTAAAAACTTTTGTTAGAGGCAAGTCATTATGGTCTGGTCCATACTTCAGGGAAGTGGATTATACATGGGTGTGCCTGTTCTCCCAGAGGTGGGGATCCTGTGTCTTAAAAGATGGTATACCATAAGAATACAAAACTTGCTATGCTGCTGGGGATCCAACCCAGTGCCTTCATACTGAACTGTATCTTTTTTTTTTTTTTGAGACAGGGTCTTGCTCTGTGGTCCAGGCTGGCCTTGGGCTCAAGGCAATCCTCCTGTCTCAGCCTCCCGAGTGCTGCGATTACAGGCGTGTGCCACCAAGCCCAGTTTTGTGGTGTTGGGGAGTCGAACTCGGGTACTTAGTGCTCGCTCAAGCGCTTCAACCGCTGAGCCATTTCTCCAGCCCCTGAACTGTATCTTGTCTTAGCCTCCATAGTGCAGAGGTATCAGATGTACACAACAGTTGGGTACTGGGAAAAGCACCCAACATTCCCAAGCCAATTTTTTAGTTTTGGCTTTGTGACAGGGTCTAAGTTGCTCTGGGCGGGATTGAATTCATGATCTTTCTGCCTCAACCTCCCAGACTTTGAGATAGTCTTGCTCTTAGCCCAGGATAGTCCTGAACTCACTATGCAGCCCAGGCTGACCCTGGACTTGCAGAAATCCTCCTGCCTGAGTGCTGGGATCATAGGTGTGCACCACCATGCCCAGTTCATACTGTGCTGGGAAAACAAATTCAGGTACTTAGCACTTGATTTAGTGCTTGCTAAATAAGTACTCTTAACTGCTGAGCCATTCCTTCCAGGCCCTCCCAGGCTACATTGGATTACAGGCCTACAAGGCTGGGCCTGCCTTAAATTTTTTTTTTTTGGGGGGGGGGTGGAGGGGGGGAGACCGGCGTGCTCAGTAGCCCAGGCTGGTCCTGAACTCACTATGGTGCTCAAGCCTTGAGCCTTGGACTCGCAGCAATCCTCGTCTCAGCCTCCTGAGTGCTGTGATTACAGGCTTGTGCCACCATCCCAGTTTATGTGGTGCTGGGGAATCGAACTCCGGCACTTAAGGCTTGACTTACTAGGCAAATGCTTTAACCACTGATCCACTCCAGCCCTGGCCCTGGAATTTCTTATTAAGGTAGCTTTTGGCTAATGGTACTGTGACTTTATTTTGAACCTCTACTTTCCACTAAATCCCCTTGTGTCCTGGGACCTAGAAACATCTTTGTAGGCTTTTTTTTTTTTTTTTTTTTTTTTTGACACAGGGTTCTCATTCTAGCCCTGGCTGACCTCAAACTCACCAATCCTCCTGCCTCAGCCTTGCAAGTGCTGGAATTACAGGCCTGTGCCACCATGCCTTGTGCCTGGCTAAAACCTGAAGGTTTTCTGCTTCCAGTTTTAGTGCACTGACGGCTGGGGCAGATGGTGGTTTGTAAGTTCAAGATGAACCCGGGCAATATAATGCCATAACAAGATCATATCTTAAAATTGATACTGAAATCGGGGCTGGAGGAATGGCACAGCACTTAAAGCACTTGCCTTACAAGTGGGAGGCCCTGAGTTGGTTTCCCCAGCACCACGTAAACGGCATGGTGGCGCACAACTGTAATCCCAGCACCCAGGAGGCTGAGGCAGGAGAATCGCTTTGAGTCCAAGGTCAGCATGTGCTCCATAGTGAGTTCAGGACCAGCCTGGGCTACACAGCAAGATCCTGTCTCAAAAAAATTGATACTAAAACGAACTAGCCTGGGCCTAGTATTGCAGGCCTGTGATCCAAGCACTATGGGAGGATAGGGCAGCAGGACCCCAAGTTTCCAGTCTGGCCTGTGTAACATGGCACCTTACTACTGATAACTCTCCTTGTCTCAAAAATACAAAAATGGGCTAGGGAGATAGCTTAGTTTGAGGGCTCTGGGTTCAATCCCTATTAAAAGTTTTGTGGAACACAGACTAGGTCCCACTTTGGATCTATGACCCTGAGACAAATCTCTGTATGGATTTCCTTCTAAGACAAAGCTAAAGATCACCTTTGTGTTATGCAGAGATAAAACCACAAAAAGCCTCTTAGTCATGTTCCCACTGCTACAGCCTAAAGTTTATGTTAGTTCCAGTTTCGGGGGTCTCGGTCCTTGCATGATTGCTGGTGATGGCGGCTGGGCCTGGTGTGCAGGACAACTGTTTCCAGCATGGCAGCCAGGAAGCAGAGAAAGGATGCCCCAGAGACTACAGCACACCCACGTAGGTCACACCCCAGTGACCCACCTCCTAGTAGTACATGCAGTCTGTGGATGAGCACTGCACCCCATGATTCAGGTACCATCTAAATACAGATTTTGGGGAGGCATTTTTAGATCCAAACTATAGCAAATATGAGGATATGAGAGCCAGCATATGTGGCTGCTAGTGCAGCCAGGGTTACGTCTGTCCTGCTCCAATTTGAACAGTGCCAGAGACTCAGGAGGAGTTCAGGAAAAGATTTCAGCAAATCCACTAGCCCTTTTCATGTATGTAGCCCTAAAATGTGTTTTCCTCACATCCTAACATGTCCAAAATGGAGTATGTAGCTCAAAATCGAGGGCATTAACTCAGAGTTTTTGTTTTGAGACAGGGTGTCACTCAGTCACCCAGTCTGGTCCTCAACTCACTATGGAGCCCAAGCTGGCCTTGTACTCAAGCGATCCTCCTGCCTCAGCCTCCCCAGTGCTGGAACTGTATGCGTGCACCACTATGCCCAGTTTATGTGGTGCTGGGGATGTGAACTCAGGACTGTGTGCTTGCTAGGCAAGCGCTCTAACCATTGTGCCATTGCTCCAGCCTTTCTTTTGTTGCTTCTATTGGGACTGAACCCAGAGCCTTGGCACTGAGCTACCTTCCCAGCACTAAACTGCCTAGGCTGGGTTCCAATTAGTGAAGCTCCTGCCTTTAACCTCCAACAGTTCTGGCTGACGGTCTTGTAACCTCTGGGCAGCTCATGTATGCCTGGGGGTGGGGGGGAGAGGTGAGCAGGTGCTAGAAGGACCTTTGTAGCTATAATTGGGAGCCACCCTGACCCTGAAACACTTGTCCCTCATGTGATCTGTCACCTCACGGATGCGCTGCCAGGTCTTGCATGACTACAAATTGATTGCATCTAAAATTCAACATGGACCTACCATGGTAAAACTGTAGTCCCAATTTTTTTTTCCTTTTTTTTTTCTTTAAGACAGGGTCTTACTCTGTAGTCCAGGCTGGTCCTCAACTAACTATGCAGCTCGGGCTTGCCTCTATTTAACTCCCAGCAATCTTCTTGCCTCAGCCTCCTAAGTGCCGAGATTACATATGTGCACTATCATGCGCGGCTTATGTGGTATTGGGAAATCAAATTCAGGACCTCGTGCTTGCTAAGCAAGCATCTTAACCACTGAACTACACCCCTAGCTCATACATTCCCAATTTTTTTTTTCTTTTTTTGCCCCCACTAATGAGATCCCAATTTCCTTCTTTCTTTTTTTTTTCTTTTTCTTTTTTTTTTTTTTTTTTTTTTTGAGACAGGGTCTTGCTCTGCAGTCCAGGCTGGTCCTGGACTCAATATGAAGTATAGTTTAGCCTCAAACTCACAGCAATTCTCTTGTCTCAATCTTCTGAGCACTGGGACTACAGGCATGAGCACACACCTAGTATATGTGGTGCGGGGAATCTGAATCCAGGACCTTGTGCTTTAAGGCAAGTGCTCTAAGCTCTGAGCTGTTCCTCTAGCTACCACCCCCCACCAATTTCTACTTTAAGGTTATTCTAATAGCCAGCTTGAGATTTTAAAACATCAGATTCTTAGCACAATATTTTTGTTTTGTTTTTGAAACAGGGTCTTAATCTGTAGCCAAGGCTGGTCTTGAACTCGTGGCAATCCTGCCTCAGCCTCCCAAGTGCTTAGCACTATTTTCTTTTCTTTTCTTTTTTGAAGCAGGGTCTCGCTCTGTAGCCCAGGCTGGTCCTGAACTCACTACGGAGCCCAGGCTGGCCTTGGACTCACGGCAATCCTCCTGCCTCAGCCTCCCAAGTGCTGGGATTATAGTTGTGCGCCACCACGCCCAGCTTATGTGGTGCTGGGGAATCGAACTTTGATACTTAGCACTTGACTTGGGGCTTACAGAGCTTTAACCGCTGTGCCGTTCCTCCAGCCCTTAGCACTGTATTTTCAATATGCTGTGGACAGAATAGTTCTGAGACAGGTTAATTTTGTAAAAAATGCTTTATCAATTACATTTTTGTATAAAACACATGGGAGAAACCTAGCCAATCAACACATAACTGTAACCACATGAAAAGGTACTTTTATCAAACCTGAAGTCTAAGAACATACAAATGTTTCTTGCACCATGTCTACAGTATTATCTATGATTTTCCATTTAACTGACATAAAAATCCCACGGTGCCCCCCAGTACCTTCTGCCCCAGGCACAGTACAGTCGTGGGCAGGAGGCTGGGTGAAGCAACCCTCTAGGCAGTTTTCTGCTGTCCCTTCTTTCCAATCAGAGATTTGTGGATGTGAGGAATCACACCTAGAAAGAAAGGAAATAAAATGAGTATTAAAATTTGTGTTTTTAGACTGCACTATTTTAGTATTAGTATTTAGTACCTCAAGCCAAAGAAGAGCCATTATATGAAAAAAGAATTTTATTTACGTAAGTCATTTTCCACAATTTCCCTGTGAAGTATTTGCAACTGGAGCTGCCCCCAAGTTTCTTCAAAGATTATCCAAAAAAACAAAAGAACTATCAAGTTACCTTTCACTATCACTGATTTCAGCCCTTCCAAGGGTGCCATGTTAGACAATATCCTTTTTAAATATATTTTTATTTAATATTTTATTTATTTAATTTATGGATTAATTTTTATTTTTTAAGATAGGGCCTTGCTCCGTAGTACAGACTCGTCCTGAACTCATTGTGTAGCCCTGGCTGGTCTTGAACTCATGGCAATCCTCCTGCCTCAGCTTGCCCAGTGCTAGGATGATAGGCATGCACCACCACACCCAGCTTACGTGGTATGGGAAAATCAAACTTAGGACCTAGCACTTACTAGGTAAACATACTATCTACAGAACTATGCTCCTAGTCCCTCAACAATTTAGGAAAATCATTTGTCAACAAGTTTGAAATATCTGAGAAAATTTTCAAACATCAGGCTTTAATAATCGCCCTTTTCCCGTTCCTCTTCTGCTACTGTGGACAGAACTTAGAGTGTTCAGCTTAGCTATATCCCCAGACCTTTTTTATTTGAGACTAGGTCTCACTGAGTCATAAACTGCCCTGGCTGGCCTGAACTTGCAATCTCTATATGTAATGCAAAAATTTAAACCAAGAGTTAGCTAAAATAAAATGGGGAGGACGGGGGCTGGAGGAATGGCACAGTTAAAGCACTTGCCTAGCAAGTACAGGCCCTGAGTTCTATTCCCCTGTACCACATAAAGCCAGGTGTGGTGGTACACGTCTGTAATCCCAGCACTCTGAAGGCTGAGGCAGGAGGACTGCCATCAGTCCAAGGCTAGCCTGGGTGGGCTACACAGTGAGTTCAGGACCACCCTGGGCTACAAAATGAGACCCTCTCTCAAAAAAAGTTTAAAAAATAAAAACTTGATATATAAGGAGAATAAATAATTTATTCAGCTCCTTATGACAAGAAGTCTGGAACTGTAGTTGACCTAAAGTTGACATGCTTTCTTGTGCACCTCTCAATGTACAGGGTCTCTGATATGCATGGGTTAACCAGTCAGGCCGGCAGGAAGGCAGGTACAGTATACATACCCCCACCAGCAATGGTGGCCTTGATCAGAGAGTCCAGCTCCTCATCCCCACGGATGGCGAGCTGCAAATGGCGTGGAGTGATGCGCTTCACTTTGAGGTCCTTAGAGGCGTTGCCTGCCAGCTCCAGCACCTGCAGCGCATCCGTGAGGTGACAGATCACACGAGGGACAAGTGTTTCAGGGTCAGGGTGGCTCCCAATTATAGCTACAAAGGTCCTTCTAGCACCTGCTCACCTCCCCCCCCGCCCCAGGCATACATGAGCTGCCCAGAGGTTGCTCACACTCTCTTCCTGCATAACGCTTTTGGGTACAAAGTACTCCCCACTTCATGGCTTCCTTTTATATTCCATTTCTGCATCACACACAGAAATGAGAATAAAAAAACTTTTTCTATAAAGAAAAATGCTAAAGAACAAGGGACAATATCCCTGAGTCAAGATACTACATGAGAACACTTAGAAAAGGCCCATGTTTTCATATACCCACGCAGTTTAGTTAGGACGTTTCCCTTCGTGGTTAGAATTTACTTAACACTCACAAAAAGTTTACAAAAGTACCAAAAATAATTAGCAGTTTTGAATGTCAGTGAACCTAATATAAATCTAGAAGTAATAAGAACTTTAGGAATTTCAGAGTCATCATTGGTCCCACCACTGCAGTATCTGGTTTGGTCTTACCTCCTGCTGTCCTAGTACTGTGATACTGTTGATGGAAGGGATACACAACTCCACAGACAGGGTGGAGAGCAGACTGTTACTTATGTGGTGCTGGGGATTAAACCCAGGGCCATCACACTGAGCTGCATCCCCTGGACCATTTTTTGTTTTGGTTTTGAGACAGGGTCTCACGAACCTCCTAAGTTGCCCAGGTTGGGCTCATCACTTGTGATCCTCCTGCCTCACCCTCTCAGAGTGAGGAGATGACAGGTCTGCATCACTGTGTCCAGCTTACGTGGACAATTAAGCTTTTATTAAAGCCACCAGTCCCTATCCTCTAATTGGACTGGTCTCTCTGTCGGGACTCAACATGAGTATTTTTGGAAAGCTCTCCAAATGGTTCAGGTTCAAACCCAACACTGGCAAGTGATTATTCTGCCTTAGACTCTGGACTTAGATTCAAGATTTCACCTCTACTGATGATAAAACTCCAAACTTAGTATCTGACATGCCACATGCCAGCACCACATAAGCCGGATGTGGTGTCACATGCCTATAATCCCAGCACTCTGGGAGACTGAGGCAGAAAACTGCTGTAAGTTCCAGGCCAGCCTAGAATACCGAGTCTCAAAAAATAAGTGAGTAAGGCTGGTGGAATAGCTCAGTGGTTAATAACTGCTTGCCTAGAGAGACAAAAACCCTGGGTTCAATTTCCCAGCACTGCATAAGCTGGGCATGGTGGTGCACGCCTGTAAACCCAGCACTTGGGAGGTGAGACAGGAGGATTGCCGGGAGTTCAAAGTTTGCCAGGGCTCTATAGTGAGTTCAAGACCAGCCTGGATTACAGAGGAAGACCCTGTCTCAAAAATAAATAAATAAAAAGTATTTATTGTCCAGCTAAACAAGGAAAAACTACTGTAGCACAGAAAACAAGAGGAAATTTCTCAATTAGCATTACACAGCCTGCACAGCACTCTGGTCATGGCCAAAAAATTCAATCTACCTGTGCCTTTAAAGTAACTATTCAGTGGACACAGCCAACTTGGTGACAATAATGAAATGACAGCACATCACTGACACAGGTGAGACCTAAAACCCTCTGCTTAGCTCCCATATCACATCTTCCTTGACAAGCCTGCTTGGTACTGTTACCTCTCAGCTCTGGGGTGTGGCTGGAGTTTTGTGGATCCGAAGGTGGGCTCCTTAAGAGGGACAAGGATGGGGAGGGTGGGGCCCGGGTGGGGCTCAAGGAGTAAGCATTCTTGTCCTGAAACATTAAAAGTGTGCACAATCTTTTGGAGGACCCAAGGACTGAGCAGGTCTGTCCCCTATGACACATCTGTCTCACAAAGTAAGTAATGACAGGGCTTCACTCACATGGTGCTACCCATGCACCAAGTTCGCACGGCATCACAGCACATTAGACTCCTAATTTAGCATGCCCCATGAGAATACAAATCACTAGCCCTTGCTTAACTGTAAAAATAAACACACCAAACTTCTTTTTAATGCTGACACTGGATAACAGGCTGATAAGATGAATCTAAAGTAGGTAGTAAAAAGAAACAAAAAGCATGTGTGTCTTTTTGAAAAAAAATTTATTAATTTATATTGTGGCACTAGGGATTGAGCACTGAGCTTTTGCACGGAGCTACATCTCCAGCACATACCTCCCTCTTTTTAATTTCAAGTCAGAATCTCGCCAAGTTGCCCAGGATGAAGTGGAACTGTGATTGGCTGAGAACAGCTCCAGACTCCCTCCTACCATGGCCCCCACAAACCTCAGCAGTGAGGTACTCCAGGATCGCAGCGCTGTACACGGCAGCTGTGGCGCCTACCCGCCCATGGCTGGTGGTGCGAGTCTTCAAGTGTCTGTGGATGCGGCCCACAGGAAACTGAAAGAGAGGGTCTTGCTGGGCACAGTGCAGCCTCAAAAAACCATGCGCCAAAGTGGTCCGAAGCACAATGAAATGAATAGTGTGACAGGATAAAAAGCCTGATCACATCAGAAACCAAGGCTATGCAACAGGGCCTTACTATGGCTTCCCAGGCAGGACTTAAATTTTAGACCCTCCTCCCATCATGCCTGACTATCACTCTTCACTAAGAAAAGGTACTTTTTCATTTCCAGCTTCCTCATCCTACCTGTCTTGGCCTTTGACTCTCCCTCATCAACTTCTTTCATTTTTTGGTGCTTAGGATTTAGTCTAGGGCCTTGCACACGCTAAGTGCACACTCTATCCATAAGCTACACGCCCAGCCTGCCTCTGTTGGGACCATAGCACAGCCATATTGTATTTTGCTGCTAAGGAAGTGACCTTGGCATTTGGCGAGAAAAAGCTGACCTATCCATGAACCTTTGGGCAGAAAAATAAGGAGGTGTACTTAGCATGGACAAATGTTTTTGAGGTTTAAAATGAATCCTTGAATGTTTCATGACCTGTATTAAGAGAAGTATTCTGTATGTTTGCAGCTGTGTATAAAAGAAACTGGACTAGGAATAAATGGCGTCTTCAGCTCTTGCTGAAGTCCAGTCTGTTCTAATTAATGCTGTCTCTTCTTTCTTAATCCTCACTCACTCCCTCAGGGTTCCTGTCACCTGACTGAGTGGGCTTGGTCACCCCTCAATGATGACTACTATTACTACTACTACTACTACTACTCCTCCTCCTCTTCCTTTTGTGGTCCTGGGGATTGAGCCCAGGGCCTTCACACTGAGTCCATTTTTTAGTTTTGATTCTGAGGCAGGGTCTCACCAAGTTGCTAACCGCCCACGCTAGGCTGGAACTTGCAATCCTCCTGCTACAGCCTCCCAGAGTGCTGAGATTACACACCTGGGCACCAGGCCAGCTGCTCTTCAAACTTCTTACTGATCTTCTCTCCTCCACTGCCCCAGAATTTCAACTACCCCAATGGCTTCCATTCCTTGTGCAAACTACTCAAAACTTGTCACCACTTTTCCCAACCTAGACCTGCCTTCTGATAAATAAGACTAGTCAAGTCCAGCCATGATGTTTTAGTTATCAAATCAATTAGCCACGTCTAGATCTCATGCAAAGTGGGTCCCCTGCTAAGTCCCCAGGAGCTTCCAGAGAGCAGGACCACCTATGCCCTTTGTCCCTTGGATCCCTGGTGAGTAGCACACTGTCTGGAATGTAGGAGAACCTCACAAAACTTCCTGAGCTTTCTGGACTACAAACAGTTCTATTTTTGAGGGTGTGAGGGAAGAGTCTAAGATAGCCTCATTACATTGGTTGGGCTACACCAAATCCCCATGTAGCCCAGGCTGACCTTGTATGTGTGATTATCCTACCTCAACCTCCTGAGTGCTGGGATTATGGCATATACCTGGCCTTATTTTTGTTTGATATGGGGTTTTACCAGCTGGCCTATGTATCCTCAGCTGGCTGGAACTAAGATTCCCTGTTCCTGCCTCACTGTTGTTGCTGAGACATGTGTAAATCTGGCCTTTTAAACAATCAACATGTATGAGACCAAGGTCCCTGGCTGCACAGTAGATGGCTGGGGCTGGAAACAACTTGAAGCTGGGATGCTGCTCAGTAACACAGCACTGGCTTCGCATGTGTGAAGCCTTGGAAAAGAAACTGGGGAAAAAAAAGTACTGGGGAAAAGAAAAATAACTTTACTCTGAGTAGGGGCAATGACTGCAGAACTCAGCAACTTTGCTGAGCTCCCTTGTCCTGCCTCTCTCTGAGGCTCCTTGGACTCAAAGCTTGTGCAGAGCCTCATTTAGTAGAACACGAGGCCAGTGTCTGATCCTGCAACAAAAATGCCCAAGTATCTGGATCGAACAGGGAATGTCCTAGTTGTGTCCTTTCCCAGCAGAAACCACCAGCTTCCTATGCGTGATCTAAACATTTGTCTCCCTAGGAGCTAGACTCACACCATCACCTGGGGGCGATTCTACATGGGTGATGGATACTCTGGTGAGTGGCAAACAATTCCACTTCCTGACTTTCCCAAGCCCACCTCCCACCCTGGTATCACTAAGTTCTCAGCCTTGAAAAAGCTCCCTCTGACGACCCCTCAGCCCCTGTCATCCCACACCTCAACTGCTCACATTCTATTCCTTCTATCCCATCACAGGATCCCTTTGTCCTAAGCCATAGCACTAACCTCCTTCCAATGTCAACATACATCAAGCTAAATATGCACTGGGGCTGGAAGAATGGCACAATGCTTAAAATGCCTACGCAAGGCCGCTCTGAGTTGATTCCTAACACCACATAAAAAGCCAGGTGTGGTAGTGCACACCTCTATAATCCCAGCACTTGGAAGGCTGAGGTAGGATTGCTTTGAGTGCAAGACTAGCCTGGGCTACATAGTGAGTTGAGGACCAGCCTGTCTCCAAAAAGAAAAATAAATAAAAAAAAATAATAATAAAGTTTCAAGTGAATTCCAGTGGGCAACTGACAGAACCTACACACGGTGTGTGTAAGTTCCCGTTCCCACCACCCAGAGTGTCACCTGGACCATGTCATCCACTTGCTCAAACTCTCACCACTACCATGGGGAATAACCCAACCCTAGTTTTTCTTCCCACTTGCTTGTGTACAGGGGCTTCTTGTAGTACAAATGGAGAATGGAGTAATTTCACCCAGACAATTCTGAGCATATGGACTAATATAGAAGTATGAAAAAACTGAATGATTGTGACTTTATCGCTTGGTCTAAACAGGCTACCAGGAAACTAGTCAGAGTACTAGTAAGTATTTTATGACTCTCCCTGAAATTGTAATATGTCATCACAAACACTTTCAAAAGAAAACCTATGGCTTACTTTTTTTTTTTTGAGACAGAGTCTCGCTCTGTAGCCCAGACTGGTCCTGAATTCACTATGGAACCCAGGCTGGCCTTGGGTCTCACAGCAATTCTCCTGTCTCAGCCTCCCAAGTGCTGGGATTACAGGTATACACCACCACACCCAGCTTATGTGGTGCTGGGGAATCAAACTTGAGTGCCTAGCATTTGACAGCTGAGCCATTCCTCCAGCCCCAGCTTGCTCACTTTAATATGATATAATTTATAAAGGAATCAGGGATATAATTGTAGTTAAAGAACAAATATTAGAACAGATTTTAATTAAGTTACCAAATCCATTAAGACCTCTTTAAAATTTGTTCTCACTGAAGAGAAAACAAACTTTATGACTTTTTTTTGAGACAGGACCTCGCTCTGTAGCCCAGGCTAGTCCTGAACTCACTACGGAGCACATGCTGGCTTTGGACTCATGGCAATCCTCCTGCCTCAGCCTCCTGAGTGCTGGGATTACAGGCACACACCACCACTCCTGGCTTATGTGGTGCTGGGAATCGAACTCGTATACTTAGCTCTTGACTTGCTGAGCCATTCCTCCAGCCCGAGTACTCTTATGACTTTTGAGTTTTGGCCAACTAATCTATTAAAAGTCTATAGTAATAAAGGAATAAAGGAACTGGTTCTGAGTCACAAACTGCAACAGCAAACAACTCAAAAGGGACAGCATAAGGGCAGGGCAAGGGCAGCCTCCTTACCTGCAGCCCAGCTCTCTGTGAGCGTGACACAGCCTTGGCCTTGGCCTTCCCGCTGTCCTTGCCAGCCTTGCCCCCAGCCTAGTGGAAAGAGCGCAGAAAGGATTGACAACACTTTGAGAAGCAGCACGAAACACAGTTGCAAGTTTTGTTTCAGGAGCAAAAGCAGAGCAGAGGATGCTGCTACTGCTCACTAACATACATAAAAACACATCAAATGCTTAATTACAATGGGCAATTTCTACAAGTTTCAACAAATTTCTCATTTTCCGACTCATGAATCTTGCAAGTCAGGACCTTTTATGTGTACCTGAGGTACTTCACAGGTAAATTATATTTATTTATTTATTTTTGAAACAGGGCCTCTGTAGCCCAGGCTGGTCTGGACCTCACTATGGAGCCCAGTCTGGCCTTGATTTTTAAAATGTCAATAGAGTGGCTGGAGGAATGGCTCAGTGATTAAAGCGCTTTGCCTAGCAAGGACTAAGTCAAGCACTAAGTACCTAAGTTTGATTCCCCAGCTCCACATAAGCCAGGCGTGGTGGCACATGCCTGTAATCCCAGCACTCTGGAGGCTGAGACAGGAGACTTGCCATGAGTCCAAGGCCAGTCTGGGCTCAATAGTGAGTTCAGGGCCGGCCTGTGCTAGAGTGAAACCCTGACTCAAAAAAAAAAAAAAAAAAAAACAACAAAAAACAAAAAAGTCAATGTAGGGGCTGGAGGAACAGTTCAGCAGTTAAAGTGTAAAGTGCTTGCCTAACATGAGCTAAGTATCTGAGTTCGATTCCCCAGCACCACATAAGCTGGGCATGGTGGCACTGGCCTGTAATCCCAGCACTCAGGATGCTGAGACAGGAGGATTACTCTAAGTCCAAGGCCAGCCTGGTCTCCATAGTGAGTTTAGGACCAGCCTGGGCTACAGAGAGAGACCCTGTCTCAAACAAACAAACAAACAAACAAGCAAACAAACAAACAAAACAAAAAAAGTTGAACACAAAACAAAAAGTTGGGACTAGAGAAATGGCACATCAGTTACAGCCCTTGCCTTGCAAACACTAGGCCCCTGAGTTTTAATTCCCCAGCACCACATAAAGCCGGGCATGGTGGTACATGCCTGTAATCCCAGCATTAGGGAGACTGAAGCAGGCAAATTGCCACTGAGTCCCAGGCCAGCCTGGGCTACAGAGCAGGACCCTGTCTCATAAAAAAGGCCAATATAACATATATTATTAACTCTATAGAAACATACAGACCTTAGCTTTTTTGGGGAGAACTTCAACCTGTTACCATGAAACACAAAATAACAAAAACTAAACAAAATGAACCACAGAACTGCCCTGTGATCCTTGAGAGCAGAACTAAAACAGGTACCATGGACCAATGTGCTGAGCAGCACAAGACTCAGCAGCCAGAGAAAGGAGTGACCCAAGTGACCAGAGGGAAGGATGAACAAGATGATGTCTGCACCTGCATTAGAAGGGAATTCTGACCCAGAGGAACATGGACGAGCCTAAAGCTACTATGTAAACCACAATCACTCACAAAATCATGGACCCAGTCCAGTGGTGCAGTTCTGTCACGTCACACAGGAGTTACAAGTTTGAGCCAAGCCTGTTCAACTTACCAATTTAGTAAGACCTTGTCTCAAAATCAAACATAAAAATGGGCTGAGGATATAGCTTATCGTGAAGGCCCTGGGCTCATCCCTAATACCACAAAAAAAGAGAAAAAAAGAAAAGAAAGAAAAGAAACAGAGACAAAAGAAATATGGGGCTGACAATGTAGCTCAGTGGCGAATACTTGATAATGTGCCCCAAAATTGGAGTTCAACCTCTGGTACTGCATAAACAAAAAACAGCAAAGCAAAACAAATACCCCTACTTACATGAGCCCCCCACAGCAGTCAGATTCTACAGGTGGGTGGTGGTAATGACTGTACAATGGAATGTGTTTAAGATCACTGAATTGTACACTTAAAAATTGGTTAAAATGGTGAAAAAAAAATTTTTTTGAGATAGACTCCTACTCTGTAGGTCAGGCTGCTCCTGAACTATATAGCCCAGGTGACCTTGAACTCCCAAGTGCTGGCATTACCAGTGTGCACCACTTCATTCAGTTAATTTTTATATAGTACTGAGGGACTGTACCCAAGGCCTTGCATGTGCTAGGAAAGCACCCTAAGCACTGACCTATATCCACAGCCTATAGATTTTACATTATGAATTTTACTATGCATTAAAAAGGAGTTTCAATTTTTTCAATATTTATTTTATTTTTGAGACAGAGTATCATTCAGTAGCCTAGGCTGACCTTGGCCTTGGACTCAGGAAAATCTGCCTGTTTCAGCCTCTGGAATGCTGGGATTCAGGCTTGTGCAATCACGCCCAGATTTATCCAGTGCTGGAGAATCGAGCTCTGGGCCTTACGCTTGCAATCGAGTGCTTTAACTGCTGTGCCACTCGTCCAACCCCAGGAGTTTCCAATTTATTAAAGGGATTAAAAATATACTATTTTTAACATAAAGTAATTCTTATGAGAAAATCAAACTATAAAAAAGTGCAAGAGATATGGAAGAAAAGAAGATGGACTTTGTGGAAAGGGAAAGTAAGGGGGCAGAGAGAGGGTGGGAAGGGTAAAGGATATAATATGTACATAAAAAAATAAATATTTCTGGGGCTGGAGGAATGGCTCAGAGGTTAAAGCGTTTGCCTAGCAAGCACTACATCAAGCACTAAGTACCTGAGTTCTGGGGATGAAGGAATGGCACAATGGTTAAAACAGCCCTGAGTTCAACTGCACAGTACCACATACAGTGGGCATGGTGGTGCACGCCTGTACTCCCAGCACTCAGGAGGATGAGGTAGGAGGATTGCTGTGCGTCCAAGACCAGACTGAGGTCAACAGGGAATAGGGAGGTCAGGACCAGCCTGGGCTACAGAGCGAGACCTTGTCTCAAAAAAACAAAACACAAACAAAAAGAAGTAAGTACTTCTTAAATAATCGTAATGTGCACTAATAGGAGAACAGCTACATGAATGCAGTGTGTATTACACAGTCATTCCAGCAGAGGACCACACATGGGCTGATACAGAACAATTTATCAACCCTATTTCCAAGGGAAGTGCAAAGGTGGTCAATTTTAATATAAAAATGGAGTAAAAGGTGAATATGGTAGCATACTTCTGTCATCCCAGCACCATGGGAGGCTGACACAGAAAGATCTCTCAAGTTTAAGCCCAAGTTCAAGATGTCTTAAAATCATTAGCTTTTAAAAGTGGAAAGGGTTACAATGTATCTCAGTGAGAAAAACCTGAGTTCAATTCCCAGCTTCACAAGTAATAAAAAAGCAAGCATAATGTACATACTTCTAGAAGGTGACACAAATTAGAAAAGATATGGCTGGGGCTGGAGAAATAGCACAGTAGTTACAATGCTTATTTATTAAGTGCAAGGTCCTGAGTCTGATTCCTCAGCACCACATGAGCAGGGCACAGTGGCACACTCCTGTAATACCAGCACTTGGGAGGCTGAGGCAGGAGGATTGCCCAGAGTTCAAGGTCAGTCTGGGCTCCACAGTGAGTTCAGGACCAGCCTGGACTATAGAAGACAACCCTGTGTCAAAAAAAAAAAAAAAAAGGTTGGAGGAATAGCTTGACTAGCAAGTGCTGAGTAACCAAGTTCAATTTCCCAGCACCACACAAACTGGGTGTGGTGGCGCACGCCTGTAATCCTAGCACTTGGGAGGCCGAAGCAAGAGGACTGCTGTGAGTTCGAGGCCAGTCTGGGCTACACAGTGAGCACAGACCCATCCTGGACTACAAAGTGAAACCCTGCCTCAAAAAAAGAAAAAAATAATAACTTTGTATAATCTCCCTTATTGTATGTGCTATGATTAAAATGCTAGGGACCCCAAATCAAGTGTGAAGAGGGAGGAAGCAAAGAAAAACAGTATAGCCCATACTAGAACTAACTCACACTCTCTTTCATTAAGATAACCCACCAAGATTTATGTCTTTTTCCCTCCCCCTAAAACAGGATCTTAATCTGTAGTCCAGGCTGGTCCTAAACTTACTATGTAGCCAAGGGAGGCTGAGAACTCACAGCAATCAGCTTCCCAAGTGCTGGGATCACAGGTGTGCACCACCATGCCCAGCTATTATGTGATGCTGGGAGATCAAGCCCAGGACACCACACTGTGCTGGACTCTAATCACTGAGCTACACCCTCAGGCCCAAGATTTATACATATCAACTAAATTTCTACCAGAATATGTCAGTTATTTATTTATTTGTTTAGTTATTGAGACAGGGTCTCACTCTGTAGCCCAGGCTGGCCTTGGATTCACAGCAATTCTTCTGTCTCAGCCTCCCAAGTGATGGAATTACAGGTGTGTGCCAACACGCCCAGCTTTATGTGGTGCTGGGGAATCAAACTCAGGGCCTTTATCACTATGCCATTCCTCTAACCCAGGATGCCTCATTTAGTAATTTCTGGCTACACTATTAAAACAACAAAAATATACTACATAAGTTTTAGATTCCTTACCTAATTTTTGGATTTCTAAAATCAGCTCTACTAAGAAGTTATTCTCACCTACTCCACAAATGAAGGAAACTTTCCTTCTCTATACTAGTTTTTTAAAAAAGTATATGGTGGCTGGAAGAACAGTGCAGAAATTAAAGCTTTTGCCTAACAAGCACAAGGCCCTGAGATTGATTTCCCCAGCACCACATAAACTGGGCATTGTAGTATATCCCTGTAATTCCAGCACTCAGAAGGCTGAGGCAGGAGGACTGCCCTTATAGTTTGAGGGCAGCCTAGGCTCCAAAGTGAGTTCAGGAGCAGCCTAACCTACAGAGTAAGACACTGTTTCAAAAAAAAAAAAAAAAAAAAAAGAGGGGAAAAAAAGAAAAAAAGTATAAACGTAAAGTGGAGCATGAGTCTAAAATTACTATCATTGGCTCCTTTGGCCTGGATTAAGACAGAAAAAACTAGTTATGAACCAAATGCCACCAACCACAAAACACCATGATTCTCAATTTACACGCTAACTTCACTGCATAAGCAATTCTATACTCACTATTTTAATTCTGACATATCTGCTGCTTTATCTACTTAGGGTTTTTTGTTTGTTTTGTTTTTGGAGAGAGCATCTTGTTCTGTAGTCCAGGCTGGCCTTGAACTCAAGGCAATCCTCCTGCCCTGGCATCTCTAGTGCTGGGATTACAGGTGTGTGCTACCACGCCCAGTTTATGTGGTGCTGGGGGTACTTAGAGCTTGATTTAGCACTTACTAGGCAAGTGATTTAACTGCTGAGCCATTCCTCCAGCCCCTATCTACTTGCTCTTTAATGAAGTAGACAGATCAATGTGCCAGCAGGGTGGCGCTCACCAGCAGTCCTGGCCACCCGTGAGGTTCAGGTGGGAGGTGTAAACCCAGAAGTCAGAGATTAGCTTGGGCAATACAGCAGACCCCAATATATTACTTTTTTATTTGCGACAGGGTCTCACTCTGTAGCCCAGGCTGGTCCTGAACTCACTATGGAGTCCATACTGGCTTTGAAGTCAAAGCAATCCTCCTGCCTCGGTCTCCCGAGTAAAAAGATCTGAATACATTAATGACTATTTGCAGCATGGAAACTTCACAAACTTTTTTTTTTTTTTTTTGAGACAGATCTAGCTCTGTAGTCCTGGCTGGTCCTTAACTCCCTATATAGCTCAGGCTGGCTTTGAATTCATGGTACTCCTCCTGCCTCAGACTCCAGAGTGCTGGGATTACAGGCATGGACCACCAGACCCAGCTTATTGTGGTGCTGGGGAATTAAACCCAGGGCCTTGCACTTGCTAGGCAACTGCTGTAACTGCTGAGCTACCCCAGTACAGCTAATCTTTATGTGGTACTGGGGAATTGAACTCAGTGCCTTGTGCATGCCAGGCAAGCGCTCTATTGAGAAACACTCCCAACTCCCCCATGAGATATTTTCGTACTAATTTAAAAGATACCTGCCTACCACCCCCTTGAGTTTAAAAATCAAGAATGAGGGGGATGGGGGAATTGCACGGTGGTCAAATCACTTCCCTACCAAACACAAGGCCCTGTGTTAGATTTCCCACTGCCATATAAACTGGATGCAATGGGGCACACCTGTAATCCCAGCACTTGGGAGGGAGAAGGTGGAGGGTAGTCATGAGTTTCAGGCCAGTCTAAGCTACATATTGAGATTAGGACCAGAGTGGACTACAGAGCCTATCTCAAAAATAAATAAATAAAAATCAAGAATGAAAAAGATACTTTCTATATATATGGTTCTTTTGTTGTTGTTGCTGTTTTTGAGACAGTTTCACTACATAGTCTAGGCTGTTCTGAGCTCACTATGTAGCTGTAGCCCCGTCTGGCCTCAAACTCAGAGCAATATTCCTGCCTTCAGCTCCCAAGTGCTGGGATTATAGGCATGTACTACCACATCTGGTTTATGTGGTTCTGGGGAATCAAACTTCATCTTACTTTAATGGTATGTGCCTTCAGCTGCTGGTATAACGAATAGTTAATACTGAAAAACATCTCAAAACTTGAAAAAAATCACGGAAAAACCTACTGCTTGAGTTATGAATTAGATGTACTCTCTCTCTCTCTCTCTCTTTCTATATATATGTATGTATGTATGTATTTTGAGACAGGGTCTTGCTCTGTAGCCCAGGCTGATCCTGAACTACAGAGCCCAGGCTGGCCGCAAATTCATGGTATTCTTTCTGCCTCAGCTTTCTGAGTGCTGGGATTACACAAATGCACCACCACACCCAGCTTTCCATGGTGCTGGGGAGTTGAACTCAGGGCCTTGAGCTTGCGGGGCAAGTGCTCTAACCTGTGTCACTCGTCTAGTGACCCCTCCCCCCATTTTTTTCTGAGACAGGGTTTCGTTCTATAGCCCAGGCTTGGGTCCTGAACTCATTAGGTAGTCCAGGCTAGCCTTGGATTCACGGCAATCCTCCTCCCTCAGCCTCTTGAATGCTGGGATTATGCGTAATGGCCACCACATCGGCTTTATGTGGTGGCGGATAACTGAGGTCAGGGCCCAAGCACTTGCTTGCTTGCTGTATTTTCTGAGATAGGGTCTTGCTCTGCAGCCCAGTTGGTCCTGAACTCACTATGGATCCCAGGCTGGCCTTGGACTCACAGCAATCCTCCTGCCTCAGCCTCCCAAATGCTGGGATTACAGGCATGCACCACCATGCCCAGTTTTATACGGTGCTGGGGATTGAACTCAGGGCTGTTTTAACCGTTGTGCCATTCCTCCATCCCCAGGCAAGCACTTTAATCTTATGCCATTCCTCCAGCCCATGTATTATATGTACTCTGCATCTTTGTTATTTTGCTTTTATGTTGCTGTTGTGTACTTTTTATTTTCTGTAAAAGTACTCTGCTATAAAGATTGTGTAATAATAATAAACTGAATTATGTCTGGATGCAATTATCCATACGGTCTATTACAGTTAGAAGTTTTAGAATTTGACAATAAACAAACTTGTGTCCTTTTGATTGGAAATCTACTTAGAGTCAGGTGTTGTCTTTTTTGGGGGGGTTAATGGTGATCAAGCCCAGGGCCTTCACTCTGAGGTACACTTTTTTGATTCAGAGAAGAGTTCTTGCAAAGTTACTAAATTGCCTACGCTAGACTCAAACTTGAATCTTCCTTGCCTCAGTCTCCCTGAGTGTAGGGATCATGGGCCTCTGCCACCGGGCCAGTTTGTTAAGTCTATTTAATCACCTAGGCGTCATTATAAAGCAAAAGACAGTTAAATCAACCACAGCCGAGGATGTGTGAGGCCGGCAGCGTCGCTGACGTTCCCTGTCTTGTACCCGGAGCTCACAGCAGGAGCGCCAGAACAATAAGACTGATCCCAGAGTGTCGCGATTTTAAGGCGACCCTGACGCACAGCACAGGTCATCATTTCCTCAACTCTACAGTGGGCTAAGGTTTCAATTCACTTTTCTTTTTTGTAGAAGTCACACTCTCCAGAAACCAATATGAATTTCATAATAAAAAACGGGACACCGAGATCAGAGAAGTAAAGAAACACACAAATTTTCGAAAGCACCGAGGCTCTGGATGCCGAGGACCGCCCAAGGTTCCCTTCGCGGGGTCTTTCCTATCCAGTCCCGGGTCCCCGGAGCCGCCAAGAGGTTACGTAACCCGCGACGACGACAACGGCTCCACGCATCGCTCCGACGCTGTCCTTTCCGCCTCCTGGGCCCAGCGTCCTCTTTCCCAGGGCCCAGAGCGGCGTCCCTGGCGGGTCGGTACTCAGTTCGCGACCGACCCGCTTCGGCCAGGCCCTGGCAACTCCGACTCCAGTTAGCGGCGCTGCCCGCAGCCCGTCCCACTCGCCCCGCCTGCCAACCCCTCACGCAGCCCTCACCATGTTCTCGGCCGATTCTGCCTCCGCTAGGCAGCGCCACCGGCCACCGCCGCCTCCCCGCGCCGCCGCCGCCGCCGCTTTCGCAGCCCGGACAGCGACCGTCGGAGCCGGACAATACCCTGGGCCCGCCTCGTGCCGCAACAGCCAATGAGAGCTCATCTTGCTTATTTGAACCTCGGTAGTTGTCCAATAGAGCGCCTCTTTCTAGCCAGGACTCCGCCTCCCGGCACCTCCTCTCTAACGGCTGTTTGTTTTTGCACACGGCACGAGAAGGCGGGGTTTCAAGTCTCAATACTGACGGGCTCTCCTCCTTATTCTGACGAACGGAAGAAACGGCCAATGAGAGTGGCCAAGAGCCAATGAAAACATCTTCCGCGAACGGCAGGAGGTGGGACACCGGGAAGGACAGCCAGATGAGGCAAGTCGGTGAAGGGTTCTCAGGCGTCTATGGCTTTCCCGCCTATTCTTAGTTTTGGCTTTTTTTTTTTGGCACAGACTTGTTTGGGTACAGAGAAACTGTCCGGCGTCCTCTTCGGGCAACTGTTCGCGTCGGATTCCAGGCCTTCGTGAACGCTTGGCTTCTTGGTTGCGCGGTACCCATACCCTGCGCAGCATCGTCCTGGCTGACTTGGCCCAGAGGTCGCTTCCGGTGGACCCTGGTTAGGCAGGGTCCACTTGGTCCTCTTCGTTTTTCTTAGGTCATTAAGTTAAAGTATTGGGAAAATTTTCATCGACAACAGAAGATTAAACCTTTCAACAGAATGTACGGATGGCTTGGTAATGCAGGCCTGTCATTCCTAGCACCCTGGGAGGCTGACGCAAGAAGATCTAAGTTCAATGTAGGCAACTTAATGAGACCTTTTATCAAAATGAAAAGAAAAAGAAAAGGAAAAGGCCCTAGTAAGCTCCAGCGCTTGCACAGCTGGACAATGTGGTTTGTGTGCAGGAAATCTCATTTCAAAGCCCAGCAGGCACAGGGTGACGCAGGCAGAGCGTTTGAGGACCTAGTAACTGCGCGCCGTGCTTGGAGCTCAGGGCTTCCATCTGTTTGCTCTGCAATCGTTGTGGGGACTGGTATGGGCAAGGGTCTTCACAGTGGGCACCCAAGCCACCTTTTCAGAAAATGTATTGCTAGATAGGCAATACTTGTCTCAAAGTTGAGTTTTCTGTCTTCTGACAAGGTCCGTAGCTTCGGAGTCTACCCCTTACAGAGAGAGCGGCTTATGAGAAGTGACTGAGAAAAGGTGAGCGGAATTCCAAAGAGAAAGGACCAGGATAAGGTGGCACAGGCCTTGTAATCTCATCACTCTGGGAATCTGAGGCAGGAGGATTTCAAGTTCAGCCCCAGCCTGAGCAAAATCAACAAGACACCCTCTCCAACGCTAAAAAGGGACTGGGCTGTGCGTTCAATCCCCAATACCCCCACCCACCCACTCACACACATGAAAAACAGCACCTAGAGAATAGTTTGGAAAAATAGGAGTGAAGGTGTAAGCAAGTGCCAGGAAAAGGATTCAATGAAATTGGAAGGAGTGGAGCAGTGTGCCCACATTAGTAGAATCTTGAAAACTAGATCTAGAATTTGGAGTTAATAAAATGAGCTGGGCCTGGTAGTGCATATTTATAATCCCCATACTCTGGGAGACTGAGGCAGGAGGGTTGCAAGTCAGAACTCAGCCTTGGGCAAATTGTAAAACCTTGTCTCAAAATAAGAGCCATGTGTGGTGGTTCCCTGAGTTGATTGCCCAGCACCACATAAAGCTGGGCATGGTGACACACACCTGTAATCCCAGCACTGGGAAAGCTGAGGCAAGAGGATTGTCCTGAGGCTAAGGTCAGCCTGGGATACAGAGCAAGACCCTGTCTCAAAAAAGAAAAAAAGCGAACCAAAATAAAACTTTTCTATTTTTCATTTTTTAAAAAGTGTGACAAGGCCTCATTCTGTAGTTCAGATGGATCCTGAACTCACTATGTAGCCCAGTCTGGGCTCAAACTCAGGACAGTCCTGCCTCAACCTCCTGAGTGCTGAGATTGACAGGTATGTGCCACCACTCCTGGCTAATTTTTATGTCATGTAAGGGAATTGGATCCAGAACCTTGTGCACACTAGGCAAGCTCTCTAACTGCTGTGTTATGCCTGCAGCCCCAGAACTTCAATAGATGGATTATCTGATGTACTTGGTATGATAATAGGTAACTGCTATGATTTGACTCTTGAATGTCCTCCAAAAGCCCCATGTATCCGGAACTCTGTGTTCTTGGAAGGTTGGCAGATGCTTGGGGTTTTATTTGGAAAGACTATGTCAACTTGTTGAGATTGGGGGGGGGGGCAGAGCTTTCCCGTGTGAATTCTTGACTTTGTGGGCCAGGAAGTGAGGGAGAACCACCCACCTGGGTGGGGGTGTTTCCATCCAGCTTGAAGTACTTAAGGGAAGGGAGAAGAAATTTTGTTACAGCTTTTTCCTGGGAAAGCTGTAGCCTTGCCCTAATCTCTCGCCATAGGTTTCATTCCTGTTTCACTCAGCTTCTGCCTGCAGTGGAGTGAGCAGCTGTCCAGGCTCTGCCCTGTCCCTTCACCATAGCCACCTGCCCCATTAATGGTCTTTGTGAAACCTTCTCAAACTGTGAGCTAAATAAATTTTTCCTCCTTTAAATTGTCCATGTTGGATATTCTGTCACAGCAACGAATAAGTAAGATAGTAACTAATATATGCATATGGGGGGACTTGCTAGAAATGCAGCTACTTGTCCCCTTCCTAGACCTACTGAACCTGAAATGGAGAGAGTCCATCAGGCCCCCCAGACCCTCTAAGCAGGAGCTGAGATGGAAACGCACTGGATGTCTGGTCTGGCTCAAAGCCAGATCCCTGAAGCTCTATTCCTGTAGCACGGAGAGGGCTGCCTGATCTAACCCAGAAGTCTCCCCAGCAGCAGCACATGACCATGGGGAGCTGCACCCCAGGTCACACTGGCTCCCTGGCTGGGATGTGTGGGAAACGTACCCAGAAATTTGGCTTTGCTTGAGGGTAGCTCTTGGGGCCTGCCCAGTTTAACTTCTCCCTCAACCTCTCACCAGGGCCAGGATCCAACCTGCTGCCCACAGGGCTTTTTTTCTTTCCTTTCCTTTCCTTTCCTTTTTTCTTTTCTTTCTTTTTCTTTCTTTCTTTCTCTTTCTTTTTTTTGAGACGGTCTCGCTCTGTAGCCCAGGCTCTCCTGAACTCACTACATGGCCCAAGCTAGCATTGGACTTATGGCAATCCTCCTGCCTCAGCCTCCCAAGTGATGTGGTTATAGGCATGGGGCACCACCACCATGCTTGACTTATGCAGTGCTGGGAAGTAAACTCAGTGTGCTTTGTGCTTCCTAGGCAAGGGCTTTTAAACTCGGAGCCATTCGTCCAGTCCCACAAGGCTTTTCTTTGGTCTTGATTTATATTTTTTTAATTGAGATAAGGTTTCCCTCTGTAGTCTAGGATGGTCCTTAACTCCTTATGTAGCCCAGGCCAGCCTCAAGCTCAAGACAATCCTGCCTCAGTCTTCTGAGTACTAGGATTAAAGGCATGAGCCACCACAACTGGTTGTTATGGAGCTGGATGCTGGGGGATCGAACCCCAGGCATCAGGCTTCCTGGCAAGTGCTATAATCACTGAGCTATGCCCCTAGTCTTTGATTTTTAAAAATGTTACAATGAAGAAAATTAAAAAGTTTTAGTATTAACTTATTTACATTGACTCTATTATATAGTTTATATGTAGTTTGGATAGTTCCTGTTAAAGAAACAAGGGCAAAAACTGCAGGCAGCATGTTGGACCCACCTGCTCTATTCATTCAGCTTTTTTCATTTCTTTTTTTCTTTTTTTGAAACAGGGTCTCACTCTTTAATCCAGGCTGGTCTTGAACTCACTGTGTGCCCAGGCTGGCCTTGGACTCTTAACAGTCCACCTGCCTCAGCCTCCTCAGTGCTAGGATTAAAATTATGTGCCACCACACCCATCTAAATGTGGTTCTGGGGAATTGAACTAAGGTCCTTGCGCTTGCAAGACAAGTGCTTTGACCACTGTGCCATTCCTGCAGGCTGCTTTATTTCTTCTTACTAATGTTCCCAAGAGTGACCCTCTGCATACATTCCTCTTGCAGAAAAATCCCATCTGTTTCTCGAGAAACATGACTGAAAGTGATGGCTTCATTCTGCAAAATGTGAGTGCATTCTTGAGTGGCAAGGAAGTTACATGTCCAAAGTCTAAAAAAGGTACAAAAGGTACACAGGAAAGGGTTCTTCTCCCACTCCCTTTCTTCCATTTCACCCATGCAGAGGCAGTGTTGCCTGTTTATTCACTTTTTTTTTTTTTTTTGAGATAGGGTCTTACTCTGTAGTTTAGGCAGGTGCTGAACTCACTATGTAGCCCAGGCTGGCCTCGAACTCACAGCAATCCTCCTGCCTCAGTCTCCTGAGTAAGACAGGATGACAGGTGTGTGCCACCACACCCAGTTTATGTGGTGATAGGGAATCAAACCCAGGGCCTTGCACTTGCTATTTGAGCACTTTAACCACTATACTATTTCTCCATCCCAGCTTTTTTATCTTTTGTGGTCCTAGAGATCAAGTCCAGAGTCCTTGTATTCAGCTGCATCCCGAGCCCATTTTTATTTTTTGATTTTGAGACAAGGTCTCACTGTGTCAGTAAGTTGCCCAGACTGCTTAAAGTTGCAATCCTCTTGCCTCAGCCATCTAAAGTGCTGGGATTACAGGCCTGCTCTGGTGGGCCAGGCTGTGACCCTTTTTTTCTTTCTGAAACAGGTTTGAGACAGAGGATGTGCTTGAACTTTCAGTCTTCCTGCCTCAGCCTCCCAGAGTTCTGAGATTATAGGCCTGTGCCATCAGGCCTGACTGTTTTGCCCTAAGTCTTGTCCATAAAGGAAAAGAGATCTGCTCCAGTAGTTGTCTCTGAAAGGAAGCTTGTGGTGCCCACTAGTAAAGTGTTGTGTCAGTAGTCATACTAGCTCCATGAGGCACTTGCCTGAGCAATGTCACCAGCTGGGTGTCCACTGCCCAGGAACTCTGCAGCTGCTTCAATTGGACATCCCATGTTGCTGAGCACAGCTCTCCTTCTCTCCCTTGGAAGCTCTCTCTGCTGGCCTTTAACATATACCCAGCATGCACTCCCTTCCTGTGTTGCTGATAGGAGCAGGCAGCACCTGCCTCTCTGCTGTGCATGACAGTGGATCCAGCACAAGTGAGCAAACAGAAATGCTTCTGAGTTTCAGGCCAAAGCTTCAACACTAGGAGCAGCCATATACTGGTCAGGCAGGAATTTTTTTTCTTTGCAGTGTTAAGAAATAAATCCCTGAGTTAATCCTTAGTTCTTTTCTTTTTTTTTTTTGAGACAGGATCTCACTCTGTAGTCCAGGTTGTTCCTGAACTCACTATGTAGCCCAGGCTAGCCTAAAACTCAGGTCAAAGGTTGGAGGAATGGCTCAGCAGTTAAAGCACTTACCTAGCAAGCGCTAAGTCAAGCACTAAGTACCCGTGTTCAATTCCCCAGCACCACATAAACCAGATGTGGTGGCAAATGCCTGTAACTCCAGCACTCGGGTGGCTGAGGCAGGAGGATTGCTGTGAGTCCAAGGCCAGACTGGGCTCTATAGAGAGTTCAGGACCAGCCTGGACTACAGAGTGAGACCCTGTCTCAAACAAACAAACAAACAAACAAACAAACAAAAAAACTGGGACCAGGAGGCTGAGACAGGAAGATTAAAAATTTGAGCCCAGTCTGGGCAACTTGGTCACTTAACAAAACCTCGTCTCTAAATCAAAATTAAAAAGTGAGTTGGGGATGTAGTTCAATGTGAAGGCCCTGGGCTTGATCCTCAGGACCCCCTCCCCCCAAAAAAATGATACCTTTTACCTTCAGGAACACAAAAGCCCAAGATTTTTCTTTTGTTTGGCATTCAGGGCAGGTCTCAAAGTATGGGCCCAGGTTCTTCCTGCCCCAATTTCTCTGGGTATCCTAAACACTCCCCTAAACTAATGTTTGTTTTAATATTTAAAGAGCTTTCTACACCAACCACCAGGTGGCTTCTTTCCCCACCTTCCACTGTCCCACCAGTTTCTGGGGTGCTGGCCACTTGCAGGCTTTAAAAACCGGTACATGTGCAGAACCTCACCCAGAATCACAGGACTATTTTGACACAGTCTCGTTAGAACTCATAATTGCAACAGCCCCTTCCTGCTCTTCAGAAGGATAAAATGCTCACCAGTCTGGCCCACGGATTCCAAAGGGTGATCCAGAGCCCTCCCAGTCGCTCCTGAAATTTCAGGGGGTCTCAGAAGTGCAACTATGTTCATAGTGACATTGCTGCCCCCTTACAGGTCCAGGGTGGCACTTTCTAGAGATGAAACGGTCGTGCTCACTTCGGCAGCGCACATACTAGAGATGAAATGGTGTCATGTAACTGCTGTCTATGGAATGTGGGCCATAGCAGCTGTTGTCCTGAAAAGGCCCCAGTTTCTAATATGATCAGTGTCTACAAAGTCCAGACAGTAACAATTCCTTGGGGTACTCAGTGGTGATAATCTCTGGCTTGGTCTATGGACACATGTAGTTTTGCTTTACCATTATAACAAAAGAAGACTGGCCAACTTTGTCTTCCTAAGAGCAGCCAGTTGTGATGCTGGTAAGCAGTGTGGGAACTTCTGGGACAGCAGCTTCTTGTCACACATTTTGAAATGATGTAAGAAAGCCAGGAAGCTTGGTGCAGTGGCCCAGGCCTGTAATCCCAGTACGCTGGGAAGCTGAGACAGGATGATCACCAAGTTTAGGAACATCATGGCCAATTTCGTATAACCCCATCCCAAGATTAAAAAGGGGGGTACGCAACCCACCTGGGATGTCCCCTCAGATAGTGGGAGCATTTACCCCTCTGTCCTTTATTTCTAAATAAAGGCCCTGCTCCCCCCCAAAAAAAAAAAAATCCTGGAGAGCTAGCTCAGTGCAGAGGTCATATTTTAGGGACAAAAAGGGCAGAAATGGTCTGTCTGGATCATGGAGCAAAGCATACAACTAATCTGCAATCTTGGTTTACTGCACAGACCACTAACAAGTGAAATACTACAGGAACTCAGGAGTCCTAGAGCTATAGCTGTGGTCCTAATGAAACTAGTGATGACTTTCAGGCCTCTGCAAGTAGATCTTCCCCAAACCTGTAACCACCATGAACCCCAACAGGTGGCACCCCATGTAACCCCTTCAATAAGACACAGAAACAAGCTTGTCATCCACTTTTCCGCATACTTTATTTGTTACAAACATACAATTCTTTAAATATAGACTGTAAAACTCCATTTGCAAAAGTCTGCTATTGTAAGGAGTGCACACCAGCAGGAAGGATTCTTAGACATTTTGCTCTATGAGTTTTGCTGTCGGTTTTGCTAGTTAGTGGTAAATGCGGGACCCGCCATTCTAAGACCTGTCTGAAGCTTCTGCCTGTGCTCATGTCACGCATCTGAAGCAGCCCTGCTAGTCTCAAAAACTGCTCGGAATCTGAGCTTCCACCTACGGGCAGTGCCGCCACCAGCCCGCTTGGACTCTGCTTTTGATCGGTTCTCAGGAAGTGTGGTTTCTGGATGGGTTACTGCACTTTGCAGATTGGTTTGAATGGCCCATGCAGCTCTGTGGTAAAGTGCAATTCTTCTTTAAAAAATAAGCAAGAGGAATCATCTTTACTCTTTAACCAAGGTACTTAAAAAATGAACTTTTTGGTCTCTCAGCAGATATTCCCAAATTAATCCTATCACTACAAATCTCCGTGTCCTATTTACAAACATTTGCAGGGTTGCGGGTGGAGGGGACCTTAGAAAAGGAAAGGTGCAGCGTCGCCAGAGGCGAGGTCTACAGATTCACACGAGGCACACACATGGCTTACAACAGAGAAGCAGTCAGTATTTACAGAGATTGAAGACATACCCCCCAAACCCCTTTCAAAGTAACTTCCAACCTAAACTCTAATTGTCCGTCTAGACTAGGAAGCTCTCTTGCTACCAAAAATTTGGTTTGAATTCATTCCAATGACCTCTGCAACCTTTGTGGCAAGCCATCAGTCCCAGCTTTGGGAAGAGCCCCTGCAAAGGAAGCCTTGGGTAGTACAGCCCCTGCAAAGGAAGCCTTGGGCAGGGAGGTTCCTACACAACTGGAAGTCTGTTATCTGGAAATGTATCTCAAGAGGGGTTGTGTTAAAAAATGGACTTGGAGCAGTCCCATAATTCCAGCACTCTGGGAGGTTGAGGCAGGGCCATCCAAGTATGAATGCAACCTGACAATTTAGCAAGACCCTGTCTCAAAATAAAAAAACATGGGCTAGCCTGGGGATGTAATCAGCTCAATACCATAGTCCTGGGTTCAATTCCCAGTTCACTCCACTCCTGCCAAAAAAGGACTTAGACGTTTTCATAAAGACTAAAAAGGAAAAATAAATCTCTACTAGTAGAATTGTTCTAAGTCTTTAGAAAAATGTACAGATATTAAGTCACTATTCAAATAGGAAGCCATTGAAAAATAACACAAATATAATTACCTGCTATCAAAATGTGCAAAACCATGGACTCTTTAAAGTCATGTCTGCTGATTTAGCTTCTGGCCTTTTTGCCCAACCTAATGACTCAGGAACCCAGAGAGTATTTGTATACTAGGGAGGGAGGGTTTGTGTGTGGGGGTGTGGGCTGGGAAAAAAATATTCTGTGCCTAGTTGTCAGTTTAAAAGCAGCCCCCAAATTCCTACAATTCAAATGTGTCTAGTGATATAATCCTATACTTTTATTTCCTCGGGATTCTCTTTTCAGCTATGTCTCTGAAAAAATAATTTTAAAAGGGAAGAAATCAACCATTAACCACTCCATTTCCCAATGCAAAGATTTTACTAACCAGCCTAATCCTGCAACACTATGTGGGACAAGACATTTTGCCTTTTAAGAAGAAATCTTCTAAAGCTGGATGTGATGACCCATGCCTGTAATTCAGAAGGCTGAGGCAGGAAGACTGACATGAGATCAAGGCTAGCCTAGGTTACACAGTGAACTCAGGACTAGCCTGGACTAGAGTAGGGCCACACCTCAAAAAAAAAAAAAAGAAAGAAAGAAAAGGAAAGAAAGAAAATCAGTTCAAACTGATTGGGTTAGCTGTTGAGTTACTGAAGCAAAAAAAAAAAAAAAAAAAAAAAAAAAAAAAAGGGAGACCCATCCATGCCTTTGGTGACAGCTACTGGGCTCTGACTAGGACCCATGACCAGACAGCATGGCAGGTAATAGATGTAGCATAGTGGGGTGGGAAGATCTGCTGCTAAATTCAAAAATCTCACAGTAAGAGAGCTGTAAAGTCTGTCGACAAATGGAGAGTAAGATTCCCCTACTCTCCTCTTCACCCAGGTGACAAGGCAGGCCTTGGACCTGCCCATGTAGGAGCTGCCTGTCACCTGCCTCGGTGAGAAAGTCTTCCCTCAGGGAGTTACATTTCCAGATGGAAGCATATCAGAGGTGACTTCCTTGTCAGAATAGTCCCCACCTCATCAGGGAACAGAAGATACATTCTTAAAGGCCTCAGAGGGGGCTGGAGGCAGATGTCACCTGGAAATCACTGGGATGGTAAGTCTTCAGGACCAACTTTTATTATTTTCCAAATTTAGTTTTCAGAACTGACAATTGGACCACACTGAGTCTGTTTGATCAACCACAGATGAAACCAGGTTTTTAAAGACTCATGACTGGGAAAAATGACTTTCAGTGCAAGGTCCAGTAGCTCAGTAACTTCTGAGGTTCATATCTGAAAACTAATGCCTTGAATTTTCTAAGTTAAGAATGGGGGAAATGAAGTTACAACTTGCAGCTCCCACCTTCCATGTGGAACTTTAAATGGGACATAGGAATATTTTTGTCTCTATTTTCCAAGGGTAAACATGGTTCTTTTTTTTTCTTTTTTTCTTTTCTACAAACTATCTCTCCCCTCCCCACACCCACCCACACACCCATTACTAGTATACTGAATGGGAGTTGGAACTCTTTAGGAAGACAACTAATTGATTTACAGTACTCTAAAACCAACCGTGGACACTGATAATCTCATTCATTTACTACAACTTCAGTGCCCTTGTTGACAGAAAAGAAAAAAGTTACCTTAAGGCTTGAGGGAAAGTAACTTATTAAATTGTGAATGCAGCATAGTTCACTTACTCTCCCATCCATTGGAAACTAGCAAAATGCATTCCGGATCAATAATACAAACTTCCTACTGTTCTACTCAGGTGAGAACAACAGTCGGGTTACCTAGGGGAGCCTGAGAGACCATGATCCACATCATATAGAGATTCCATGTACTTCATGATCAAAAAGTGCTTTATCTTTGAGAAATACATCGGGTTAGGATGGAAATATACAATGCAAAACTATCTGACACTTCTTCAAGTGCATTTCAAAGTGGAAAAGGAGCAAACAATAGAGGCTCTGCTCACCGAACAGGCCTTGCAATGTGTGACTCTGGGGCACACTAAATTAAAATTGTTTGAAGAATTCATAATAGTGGGATTTTATACCACTATATTTTAAAACCTGAGATTGGACATCAAAAGCATTCAACTTTACTATTCAACAGAGCAATTCTGATTACTTCCCCAAAATAGGAAAAAAAACCCCATAATCTAATCAACTCCAGGGTCAAAACATTAACTTCCCCCGATCAAAAACATTCTCCTCGGTGCTGCGGAACAACTCTCAGCAAAAAAAAGTCACTTCTCCTTCTCACTGATCAAGGCCACACGTTTCCAAATGAATATCTACTGAGAGATCAGCTGTGCATTGGACAAAGTACCATAATTGGGTTAAAAATGAAAACAGAATTTACAGTGAAGAATATTTATGTGCATGGCTTACACACTCTGGCTTCTCAACATCATCTACCTCAGGAGTGAGACAACATGCTGTCACCTAGTGTTGACGACCCCACACTCCTGGAACACAAGAGAAGGTCACATGCAACAACACAGTGCCTTCACCACCCAAGCCTCAAGTATGCAGCCATTTACAGACCACTCAATATGAGGGCATTACTATAACCAGCCTCTTCTGCCCACAACCCTGCATTTTCAGATAAGACAGGATAATTGTTTTGTTTTGAGAAAACCGAAGCTTGAATCTCTTGAAAGACCTGCAATTTACTGCAGTGATCCCGAGGCAACAAAGGAAGCAAGAGGTTAAAGCCACCTGCATCACAAGCCCCTCCAGGGGTCTGCAGTAAATAATTATGGAAAGTGACACGACTAGAGGCCACGTGTGCTGCAGCCACCGTCGTTCATACCACCTACATGCCGCCAACACTTACATAGGGTGTCTGGGTTTTTGGTTTGGTTTTCACTTTAATTTTTGGTGCCATACAGATTTTGATCTTGTTTTGTGCAGCAGATGCACTGAAAAACATGCTGACTCAAACCACTGTTCCACGTGTGGAAATGACGGGAAGGGACAATAGAAACCATAGGGAGCAGGAGGGTCTCTCCACAGATTTACTCTTTTGATTCTGTTCCTAAAATTTGACTTCTCGTTCCTTAGTGAGGGTAGTTTGGGAAACAAACCTCCCACCAATTATCTGAAAAGGAGCTTTAGTTTCTTGCTTCTTAGGAGCACAACTATTCTTATTAGCTGGGATGTCTGCCAGACTTAAAAACAACCTCTAAATCATTCCTAGTATGAATATAAGTAGTACGTAATACGAAAGACCAAATGACAAAGTTGGTTGCTTCCCATGGCTTAGTTACCACCAACTCATTGGAACTGAGGCTGCTTCCTTTGCTAAGCTAATATTCACCAACACACCTCTGTGCTCTGCAGATTTCTATTGTCCCTAGTCCCTGGAATGAGGATCAGTGAAATGCTACAATTAATCCACATCCTTCTGCAATCTTCCTATACTGGGAAGAGAGGCCAGGAACTGCCCCTGCAGGAGAAATAAACCTTAGAGATTGGTTAAGACTTAAAAACCCACCACTATGACATTTACCACTCAATCTTACATAGGCAGGTCAAAATTTTAATATAAATTACTTCTGCCAACACATACCTTATGCATTCTTTGCTCCTTTTTTTGGAGGATTCTCAAATTGATATCTAAAGACTTACATATGATATATTACTGTTATATGGTCTAATGACTAAGAAAATTTCTCTGGTAACCAAAGCTGATGCCATATATGGTAGTGTTCTTGGCATATCACTCTATATGCCTCAGACCACTTCCACATTCTTTCTATTCAGCTAATTATAGCTTAGTAGCCACTGGTGAAGGATTGTGAAGACCCTGTCATTTCTACAGAATAGAAAGGCAAGGCTAGTTACTGCAATTCAGCCAAACAAAAACGAAAAAATACACCAGCCCCTTAAGAAGGAGTGGTACTTGCACCTTTGCAAAATTGAACTGGCTCACTGCAGCTGAGCAATAGAACCACCACTGAAGCAGGAAAATAAGTTGGTCTATACAGGAATTGTACATGATTTGAAAACGAAGTTACAGCAACCAACTCATAGTTGCAACCTTAATTTTCATTGCTGCCTCAGAGTTTGAAACTTAACAGTTTCTGCAAACCTAATGCTAGCTTCTCAGCTCCTCTGCTAAAACTAGGAATTTGTTCTCCGCAGCAAAGAAAACACTCAAAACACATAGGTAAATACAGCAGGACATTATTGAAAACAGCTGCCTTGTAGTACAAAATACAGTACAAGTATACGGATGTCATTAAAACATCAAAAATACTATTGCTCCCATACAATTTAGGAAAACGTTCTTTGCAACGGAGAAAAATTTAAAAGAAAAGCTTTAAAAAAATCTGGTTAAAAATTCTAGTGTGGATGATGAGAGTAGAGAAATAGTCCAAAAAGGGCACCAATGTTCGTGGCTCGTCCACCTTTTTTTCCTTTTAAACCTAATATCAACAATATTCTGAATCATAGTCTATTTTTTAAAAAAGCCTAATTTATGTACACAATTATTTCCCTCCCTCTCAGCCACAAATACATGAAAACGACCTTTTTGTGTATTACTTATTTCCCAATAAATACAAAAAGATTGTATAGATTGAATACCAAATAAGATAATAAAAAGGATATGCAATAAATTAAAAAGGCAGCTCAAATAAAGGGCAGGCATGCAGTTAAAAAAAATACTAAGATCATGGAGGTGGGGTTACTTGCCTCCTGGTTGAGAAGATGTCACACAAACACCTGAAAACTTTGGAAAGAACTTAGCTCCCATTCAATTCAAAGTTACCTAGGTCTATGACATTTCTAGGAATACCTTTTGATGGGGGTAGAATTAACTTGATTAGTAAAAACCATTTCTACTGAAAATCCATTTAAAATATAGAAGAGGCGATCCTTGAAAACCCCAACTTTTATTCTTGAAAGACAGCTGGATCAGCTGGCAAAAGCCAGTGTAGAGATCTCAAGATGGTATAAAAATGCTTCCAGGATATAGTCAGCATATTCGTTCAGTTCCTCTCACAGGTGGATTTCAGCCTCTACTGGGTGTGTTGCTTGAAGAACTCGTCCATCATCTGCCAACTCTGATTGTGAGGTACTGATCCGATGGATCAAGTTCTTAAAATTTTATTTTAAAGTAAGTGATGCTGGAATTCCCAACCTGAGGATCTTTAGTGTTTGAAGAAATCCACAGATGAAACTGAAGGTGAATTAAGACTTCAGTTTTGGTTATTTCCAACGCTTCGGTGAGGATGGATATTCCATTAAAGCTCAGGCTTGTAGCCACACTGTTCCTTTTGCAGGTAATCGTCAAGTTTTAAGGTTTAAAAATGTAGCCAACCAGTGGCCCAAACAGCCGAATTAACCATAATTCACTGGCTCATACAGTGGAGCCATAGGGATCTGGCTCTCGTTCATATACAAGCAATTTCTTGGTAATGACCTCCATATTTAGAGATCAAGGGAAGAACTTTAGTGAGCAGCAACCAATCCACTCAAACAGTTTGCCTTGTGCTTTATGCCTGACTTCTTGTGCCTACCTCAGCAATCCCCAATGTAAAACTGCTTTAAAAATTTTTTTGCCGACTTTTAACACTATTTTAGTAATGGATTCTAGTTCAAGCATTGCTGTCTGAATTCAACTGCATCCCGGAAAACAATTCTGCAAAGAAAAGACATGGGCTTTGGTCCATGTTTCATGCAAAACCACTTTTTTGAAAATGAATCCAATTAATTTGTTTTTGTATTTTCTAATGGCTTCTTGAATTCTTCCTTTGCCCTGTCCATGATTGTGTAAAGTTGCATTCCTTTCCATAAACTTGTACCCGCAGATCTGGGCATCTGCAAAGGTCTCCTCCTCAAGAATTTCTCGAAGATCAAAATGCTGATTTCGATGGAGGTGAAGACGCCAAAGCAGTGACAAGGTCTGGAGAGATGTTTAGATGACCCAAGTACGGCACAAACTCGACTATTCTCAATGGCTGAGTCTGAGTAAACTCAAATTTGTATTTTTTTGAGGGGCCCAGCCGTTTGAAGACCTGTCTCCTCCAGGGCTCAAGAATCTCGGCTGGGAAACGACAGAAGCTGAGACTTTTGCAGATGAGGAGATGCTGCTGTCCTCTTCGCAGGTTGCTGTCCGTTCCTTGGAACTGTGACTGCTTTTAGTGTCCGTGACTGTTGTCCTCGATCAATTACTTTTTCTCCCTCCGCGGTCTTCCGCACGCGCGCGCGAGCGCGCTCTCTCTCTCTTTCCGCGAGCTCCCTGGGGATGGGCAGGGAAGGGACCTCTCTAGCCAAGGGGACGGTGGTGGATGGGGTAGGTGGACGGGGTGGCGAGGAGGGCGGCGCCCAACTCAGTCCTCATCCACCTCCTCGCCCTCCGACTCGTCGCCAGCCCCGCCGCCACGGCGCTCGTACAGCTTGTCCCGCTGCCGCTCCTGGATCTCCTTCATCTCGTCGGCATAGCGGCAGAAGGCGCCACCGAACTTGCCCCAGGCCTTAAAGGGCACGGTGATGGCGTTGCGGTAGGACGGCTTCACCTCGCTCACCCGCAAGAACACGCCATACTTGTTGCAGCCAACGTCGAAGAAGAAGCGCTTCGAGTCCACCGTGATGGACGTGCCCTCCGGCAGCTCCCCGTACAGGCCGCCGCCGGGGCCTGCGCCGCCGCCCCCGCCGCCCAGCTCGTCGTCGTCGCCGCCGTAGTCGTCCAGGAGCTTGGCGAGCGCATCACGGAACTCGATGAGGCCCTGCGCGGGCAGCGCGATAGTCTGGCCGCCCTGCAGGCCGCCGGGCCCGGGCCCAGCGAAGCCGCCACCGGGTCCGCCACGGTGCGCCGTCTGGCGGATGCGCAGGAAGCGGCCGCGCTGGTTCTCCTTCAGGTCCAGGTAGTACTTGCGGTTCTCGCGCACCAGGAACTCGCTCTTGAGCGCGCGCCGGGGCCCGCCGCCCTCCTCAGCGCCCGCCGCCGCCAGCTGCTCGGGGCTGCTGGGGCCCAGCTGCGCATAGTGCTCGATGAAGTCTCCCAGCGCGTCGCGGAACTCAGCGGCCACCGCCATGGACAGTGTAAGGCGGCTCTTGGAGCCGCCCGCGCCCACTTCGGCGATCTTCAGGAAGCGGCCCTTGGCGTTCTGCTTCACGTCCAGGTAGAAACGCTTGTTCTGGATGTCCAGCCGCTTGGAGGCCAGCTCCTGCGTCTCCTGCTCGCCGCCGCCGCCCCCGCCGCCCCCGCGGGGCGCGGGCTGGAAGCCGGCGCCCCCGGGGCCCCCTCCGCCACCGCTGCCACCGCCGCCGCTGCCTCCGCCGCGCTCGCTGCCACTGTCGCCGTCCGCCATCTTCTCGGCCGCCGCCTCGCCGCCCGCCGCGCTCGCGCCCCCGCCCTCCGCCCTGCGCCTCGTGCTCCGGGGCCCCCCAGCCTCGCCAGCTGGCTCCTCACGCGCGCCCACCGCTCATCGCTGGCCGCCGCCGCCGCCGCCCCCCATCGCCTCCGCGCCCCGCCTCCGCCGCTTCCCGTGCGGCCCGTCCACTTCCGGCGCGCGACTTCCGGTGATGTCACGACACCCCGCCCACCAACCGACCTTCCTCCTCGCGGCCGGAAGTGCCAGCGCGCCACGGAGGCAGACGCAAAGGTGATGTCACGCGAACGCGTCATGCTGCGGGTCAGGTCTACCTACTGCCTAAACGGGGTCTGGGCTTGCATGCTTCTGGGGCGTCTTCTCGCTGCGTTTTGGGAAGTCCACGTTCTTCTGCCCTGCGGAGTTCCCTGGCTACTTCCGCACGTGATAGGGCTGGGACTGGGGACACTCCCTGCAATGTGGGGAGTATGTTGGGAACCACGGGGAGAGGGAGCAGCAGAAGGTGTGTGTGACTTGGAGGGAGGAACAGATCCAGGATGGTCACCCGCGGTGCTTCCCCGGGGAACTTGGATCTTTTGTGTGTGCCGTTAGATTTCCCCTTGGGAAAGGCGACCGTGAGTTCATTGTAGTATTAATAATTTGAAGCTGGCCTGTTGGTGCAGGCCTGTAATAGCACTGTGCGAGGCTGATAAGATCGATGAACTGGGTGTGGGGGGTTAGGCTTGTAATCCTTAGCGCTCGGGAGGCTAAATGAGAAGGATTGCCATGATTACCATGAGCCCATGGCTAGCCTGGGCTCCATAGTGAGTTCAGAAGCAGCGTGGCCTACAGAGCGAGGCCCTGTCTCAAAAAAGAAAACAAAAAGATAGAAAATTCGATTCCAGCCTGAGAAACTTAAGGACTTAGCCAGACTCTGTCTCAAAATCTAAAACAAAAATATGGGCTGAGGATATCACTCAGTGTGAAGACACCGGATTCTACCCCTAGTACCAAATCAGTCTGTCAACCTAATGCAGGACTATGTCTGCAGTACATAATGAGCACTTTCACTCAATCACGGCAATATAAAAATGGTCCAAAGACACCACAAAAAAATACAGTGGCAGTAAGAACGTGAAACAGTGCTCAGCATCGTACTTACTATGAAAGTACAAATTAAAATCACAGTGAAGGGACTGGAGAAATAGCATGGCAGTTAGAGCGCTTGCCTAGCAAGCACAAGGCCCTGAGTTTGACTCCCAACACCGCATAAGCCAGATGTGGTGGTGCACACCTGTAATCCCAGCACTCTTGGAGGCTTAGGCCAGAGGATTGCCATTTGTTTGAGGCCAGCCAGGGCTGCATAGTTCAGGAACAACTCAAACTACAAAGTGAGACCTTGTCTCAAAAATAAATCACAGTGAAATATCACTGAACACAGAACAGTGAAAATAAAAATGACATCAGATGTTGGCAGAGATGTGTAAAAACTGGAACTAACACACTGCGGGCTAATAAGAAGGATGGTGTGTAAGCACTTCCAAAAACAACTTGTCAGTTTCTCTTTTTAAAATCTTTTATTTTTTCATTTTACATATCACATCCCTTTACCTTTTTTTCTCATTAGCCCCTATTTCCCCACTCCACAAAGTCCATCTCTCTTACTTTTTTCCCCCATTTTATTGATATGTATAAGTGCAAAATTTAAGGTTTACATTGGTTTTGGGCATTTTGTGCTCATAAATATCTAGTCAAGGTAACAAGACCTTTCCCACTTTCCTTTCGATCCACCCCCTACTCACTACCACAAACCACCCCCCACCCTCTCTTACTTTTTTATGTCTAGTTTTCTCACAGTAGATAAACTGTCCAATATTTAACTTTCTGTGTCTGGTTCATTTTGCTGCGCATAACAGTTGCAAGGTTTATCCATTTTCCTACAGATGATTCCAGTTTGTTCTTTGTGACCAAGTAGTACTCCATCATGTACATATACCACATCTTCTTTATCCATTCATCTGTGTTAGCCATACTGGCTTCTTCCAAGATGTATCTGCTATAAGTTGTGCTGCTATAAACATGGTTATGCATGTATCACTCTTGTATGATGATGTGAACTCTTTTGGGAAGATACCCAGAAAAGGTACAGCTGGGTCAAATGGAATGTCTGTTTTGGTTTTTTTTTTTTTTTGAGGAATCTCCATACTGCTTTTCATAGTGATTGTGCCAGTTTACAGTCCTACCAGCAATGTAGGAGGATTCCTTTTTCCCCACAGTCTCACCAGCATTTGTTTTTTGAGTTAATACCAGCCATTCTTACTGGTATTAGATGGAACCTTAGTGTTGTTTTAATTTGTATTTCTTTGGTGTGTAAAGATGCTGAGTATTTTTCATGTATTTGTTGGCCATTTGGACTTTTTCTTCTGAGAAGTGTTAATTTCAGATTCCTGTTTTTTTGATTGGGTCCTTTATTTGGGGGTGGGTTTCAGGGTCCCCAGGACTGAGTCCCTGCTAAGTAACTGGTCCCTCTGTGTTTCCTGCAGCATCTCTGTGGCCCCTGTGTGGTTCCTGCCATGTCACTGTGCCCCCTGTATATTTCTTATCTTCTATCAGCCTGGCTTCAGGCCTCAGGGTCTTGCAGGGACTCACTCTGTGTCTGTGTGTCTGCAGCCCAGGCAGATCCTGAACTCACTGTGTAGCCCAGGATAGCCTCCAACTCACAGAAATCCTCCTGTCTCACTCAGCCTCCTAAGTGCTGGAATAATAGGCTACACCACCACGTGGCATTTATGTGGTGATGGGGAATCAAACTCAGGGCCTTGTGCTTCCTAGGCAAGCACTCTAACCTTTGTGCTATTCCTCCAGACTCTCAAGTTTTGTTTAATGAGTCAGATCTATTGCTTGTTGGGTTTTTTTCTTTTTCTTTCTTTTTCTTTTTCTTTTCTTTTCTTTCTTTCTTTTTTTTTTGACATAGGATCTTGCTTTGTAGCCCAGGCTGGCCTTGGACTCAGGAAAATCAGTTTGCCTCAGCTTCCAGAGTGCTGGGATTACAGGTGTGTGCTACCACACCCAGCTTTACATGGTGCTGGAGAATCAACTCAGGGCCTTGGGCTTGCAAGGCAAGTGCTTTAAGCACTGTGCCATTCCTTCAGCCCCTGTTTCTTGTTTTCTTTAAAACTTTATTTAAGCTTAGAATCTTCTCCTTTTAGACATAAAATAATTACGTATTTTGAGACTTTTATGGTTTGATTTTTATATTGAACTCTAGTTTACCTGGAATGTATTTTGATGTAGATCATAAAGCAAAGAATCTAAAAAATTTCCTTCAAATGACCAACCAATTGTTCTCAGGCCATGTGTTTAACAGTCTTCCCAAGATTGGTGTCAGCAGGTGGTAAGAGGGGTTGGCTATTTTGGGCTGGGAGAGCATATGCCCCCAGATGGTGGCAGAGCGTCTGGCAAGAGCCCAGGGCCCAAGGGTGGGGTGGGGGTGCACAGGGCACTGGGGGCAGCTGCACTGGGGCCACTGGGGTGGGGGGTTGACTTGCAAGCAGGAAGTTTGGACTTGATTTAAGAGCAAATTAGGGAAGTTACCCCAGCAGAGAATCGCATGTGTAAGTTGGAGTAGGACCCAAGACAGCCACAGTGTTGTGAAGCAGGCCAGGGAGAATGGGCAGCTGTTGGGCACTGTGTGCAAGAAGGGAGGAGTCTGAGGAATGGGGCCTGCGATGAGGTGCACTCTGGTGGCCAGAGGTCATGGCTGACCTCTGCAGGGAAGGTGACCAGGGTTGTGAGCACTTGTGATGAAGGTGTCTACCTGTACTGCCGGAGTCCACAACACAATGCAGTCGAGGCCACTGGAAGCCGCAGATACTATAGATGCCAGGCATCCTTCCCCATTGTCATCTGTGGAACCCTGCAAGATATTCTGCTTTAAATTTTTGTAATCATCAAACTGTCCTTGGGAGTGGGGGCTCGGGATGGGGATGGAGCCCAGGACCTTCACAAAGAGCTACCTCCTTAGCCCTTTTTACTTTTGATTTTGACACAGGGTCTCACTAAATTGCCAAACTTTTCAGGCTGGACTTGAACGTGCAGTCCTCTGACCTCAGTCTTCCAAAGTACTGAAGTACTGGATTCCAGGCCTGTAATAGTGGGCTCATTTGGAATAGTAAGTTCTTTTTTTGTTTGTTTGTTTTTTGAGACAGGGTCTTGCTCTGTAGCCCAGAGCTGGTCCTGAACCATGGAGCCCAGGCTGGCCTTGGACTCAGGACAATCCTCCTGCCTCAGCCTCCAGAGTGCTGGGATTATAGGTTTACCACGACCAGTTCCTGTGATGGTGGGGAATCAACTCAGGTACTTAGTGCTTTCTCAAGCACTTTAATAGCTGAGCCATTCCTCCAGCCCCCTTTTCTTATGAGACAGGGTCTTGCTCTGTAGTCCAGGCTGGTCCTAAATTCACTATGTAGCCCAGGCTGACCTTGAACTCACAGCAGTCCTCCTGCCTCTGCCTCTTGAGTGCTGAAATTACAGGCGTGCACCACCATGCCTGGCTTATGTGATACTGAGGAATGAACCCGGGGCTCTGTGCTCACTAGGCAAGTACTTTAACCACTGTGTCATTCCTCCAGCCCTGGTATAGTTCTTTTCCCAGTTTAGTTCTTCTTAAGCCCCTGCTTTTCAGCAAATGGAACATGGGTGAGAGGCTGTGTGTTACTTTTTTTTTTTTTTTGAGGAAATGTTTCACTAAGTCATTAAACTGTCCAGACTAGGCTTGAATATGTGAACTTGCAGTGATTCTATCTTTGCCTCCCGGAGTTCTGGGGTGATAGGCCTCTGCCACTGGCCTGGCATGCATTAAATTTGAGGAGCTCCATAGATATGGTGGCTCTGAGACCCAAAGAAGTGAGTTCAGGGGCAGGGGCAGTAGTGCAGGCTGGGGGACACCAGCAGACAGGTAGGCTGGGTGCCTTTTCTCTTCCCTCCCACTTTTTGTGTCCCTGTTTGAAGAAGTCAGGGACTGATGAACAAGATAACAAGACAGGCCAGGGACCCAAGGCCCCACAGGGCCAATCCAGTCAAGGTGGTACAGGCTTTCCACATGCTAGCAGGGGTGGGTGCTGTCCGTGAGGGGGCCATCCCTGATAATGGGAGCTTTGTTTTTGGTTCTAAATAGCCATTCTGTTAAATGGAAAAAAAAAAAAAAAACAGTCCAGGAATCTCATAGCCTTAGGGTCTGGAGCAGAAACTGGAACTCAGGCCTTCCCATTCTAAATTCCCTGTTTGTGACACTGACACTATTTGGCTCTGGGGGCTGGGGGAGAAGTGGAAGCCACAGGTCACAAAAGAGCAGGCCTGTCATTCCAGAACTCTGGGAGGCTGGAGCAGGAGTATCCCAAGTTCAAGCCCAGCCTGGACAGTGTGTCAACTTAGACCTGTCTCAAAAGAAAAAAATAAAAAAGGGGTCTGGAGGAATGGCTAGGTGGTTAAAGCACTTGTCTAGCAAGTACTAAGTACCCTAGTTTGATTCCCCAGTACCACATAAGCTGGGCGTGGTGGCGCACGCCTGTAATCCCAACACTTGGGAGGCTATGACAGGAGGATTGCCGTGAGTTCAAGGCCAGCCTGGGCTCCAAAGTGAGTTCAGGACCAGCCTGGACCACAGAGTGAGACCCTGTCTCAAAAAGTAAATTTAAAAAGGGAGGGGGGGGGGCTGGGGCTGTAGCTCAGTGTGAAGGTGCCAGGCAGGATCCCCTGTACCACAAATGATGAAGACAGGGACTTGGGACACAGTTGAAAGCTTAAGGCATTCACCTGGCAAGTACCAGGCCTTGGGCTTGATTCCCAGTGACATAAGCCAGGGGTGATGGCACATACTTGGGATCCCAGTGTTCAGGAGGCTGAGGCAAGAGGACTACTATGAGTTCAAGACCATCCTGGGTTACATAGTGAATTCAGGACCAGCCTGAACTACAGAGTGAGACATTGTCTCAAAAGTAATAATAATAAAAATGACTGTGTAGGCAGGACTTGTGGATGGTGTACCCCTGTGACAGGGCCCAAGAGACTGGGACAGGCAGGTCTGGAGAGGAGTGGAAAGCTTTGTGTTGGTTGGGGCTGGAACGCTTTCTGCTGGGTCCTAGCCAGCCAGGACCCGAAGGAGCAAGGCTGCTGTCAGGAGGGCTGCGGAGGCCAGGCTTGAAGAGGCTAGCTTGGGGCAGCAGATGGGATAGGTCTTGCCAGAGCTGAGAGACAAATCCGTGGGGTATGCCAGGCCTGGGCACTGGGCTGGGAGGATGGGGAGGGTTCACATATGGCAGGGAGGCCAGGGCTTTTACTTTTGTTATTGTCATTTTTTATTTTAAGACAGAGTCTCACTGAGTTGCCCAGGTTTAGCTCAAAATGGTGATCCTCCTGCCTCAGCCTCCCAGAGTGCTGGGATGACAGGCCTGCATCACTGGACCCAGCAGTTTTCTTTTGAATTTGAAATGTTAAGTGATTTGTAGGAAAATGGATGCACTTTGAGACCAGAATTGCTAAGCAAAAGAAATCAGGCACAGAAAGTTAAGTATCGTGGTTTCTCTTGTAGGAGAAACCCAAAATATAAATAATTTAAACAGCAAAATAAAGAGATGATAGGAAACGGGGAGATGGACTTTGTAGAAATGGGAGGGGAGCTGAGGATGAAGGGAGGAAGAAGGGTGGGAGGGGAGGAGGAAGTAAAAGTATACATTTTACCAATTACCAAGTTAAATGTGATTATGTACCACAAACATATTTTTGTTTTGTTTTGAGACAGGGTCTCCCTCTGTAATCTAGGCTGATCCTGAACTCACTGTGGAGCCCAGGCTGGCCTTGAATTCAAAGCAGTCCATTTGCTTCAGTCTCCCAAGTGCTGGGATTACAGGTGTGCACCACTATTTCCAGTTATTATGTGGTACTGGGGGATTGAACCCAAGGCCTTGCAGTTCCTAGGCAAGTACTGTAATCACTGAGCTACACCCCAAGCCCAAATTATCTGTCTGTCTGTCTGTCTATCTATCTATATTGAGACAGGGTCTTCCTCTGTAGCCCAGGATGATCCTGAACTCACTATGGAGACCTGGCTGGCCTTGGACTCAGGACAATCCTCCTGCCTTAGCCTCCCGAGTGCTGGGATTACAGGTATGCACCACCTCTCTCAGCTTTATGTGCTGCTGGGGAATCAAATCCAGGGCCTCATGCTGGCAAGGCAAGTACTTTAACTGTTGTGTCATTCCTCCAGCCCCCCAAACTATATCATTAAAAATCAATAAAGGGGGTCCGGAGGAATGGTTCAACAGTTAAAGCACTTACCCAGAAAGTGTTTAGTACCTGAGTTTAATTCCCCAGCACAACATAAACTAGCACTTGGGAGGCTGATACAGGAGGATTGCTGGGAGTCCGAGCCAGCCTGGCTACACAGTGAGTTTGGACTAGCCTAGGTTACAGAGTGAGACCCTGTCTCAAAGAAAAATCAAAAATCAAAAAAGGGCTGGCTCCGTGCAAAGCCCCTGGATTCAGTCCACAGTACTGCAAAGAAAGAAAAGAAAGAAAAAGGAAGAAAGCAAGGTGGTTTCCATGGCCTGGGGCCATAGTTTAGCAGATAGAGTGCTTGCATAGCATATTCAAAGCCTTGAGTTCCATTCCCCAACATCACATTAAAATTAGCTGGGTGGGGGCAACTCAGTTGGGTTCCTTTCCCAGATGGTGGAACCTTTTATTCATCTTTCTCTTGTATGCAGATAAAGATTTTTCTAAAAAAAAATATTAGCCAGGCATGGTGGTACAAACCTGTAATCCCAGTACTAGGGAGGCTGAGGCAGGAGGATTGGAGAGGAGGAGGAAGTAAAAATGTACAGTTAACCAATTCCCAAGTTAAATGTAATTATGTACCACAAACCATGAGTTTGAGGCCAACCTGGGCTCCACTGAGTTGAGGATCAGACTGGACTACAGAGTGAGACCCTGCAGGAAAAAATGAAAAGAAGAAGGTGGAAGCTGCCAGGTGTTGTGCTGTCTGAGGGCAACCCCAGTCTCCAGGCTGCTTCGTAGTCCAGAAGGTTTTAGCCAGTGGAGTGATGAGAACATAAAGTCAACCCTGGGGTGTGTTTGTCAATGGGAGTGAGTTTCTTGGTCAGAAGAGTTGGACCCTCCCAATGCAATGGCCTCTGACACATTTGATTGGCAAGCGAGAGTGCCAGCCAGGAGCTACTGGGCTTTGTGGCACAGCCTTGTCACCCCAGCACTCTGAGTGTCTGAGGCAGGAGGATTGCCAAGTTTGAGCCCAGCCTGGGCAACTTAGTGACTAATGGAGACCCCCATTTCAAAGTAAAAATAAAAGTTGGCCCGATGCAAGTCAAAACATTGCTGAGATACCATCTAACTCCAGAGAGATTGGCTTCTATCAACAACTCAAATAGCAATCAGTGCTGGCGAGGCTGTGGGGAGAAAGGAACCCTCCTGCACTGCTGGTGGGAATGTAAATTGGTACAACCACTGTGGAAAGCAGTATGGAGGTTTCTCAAAAGATTGGAAATAAATATCCCCTTCGATCCAGTGATACCTCTCTTGGGAATATTCCCAAAAGAGTTAAAAACAACACATAACAGAGATACATGTAGACCCATATTCATAGCAGGACAACTAACAATAGCTAAAATATGGATGTCACCAAAATACCCATCAACAGACCAATGGATACACAAACTGTGGTATTTATACACAATGGAATACTGTGCAGCTATAAAGTCCGACAGCTTGGAGGCTTTTGTAAGCAAATGGAGGAAACTTGAGTATATCATGCTTCGTGAAGTGAGTCAGAAGCAGAAGGTGAGGGGGGACAAAATAAAAGGAAGCAGAAGGTGAAATATCGAATGGTCTCTCTGATAATGAGAACCCAGATCCCAGATCACAATTCTCACAGAACTTAAAGTGAAAAATAAAAGGAATGAGGGTGGGGGGTGGGGGGGCAGGGGGGTTGTGGGAGTGGGTAGGGGGTGGATAGAAAAGAAAGCGGGGAAGGTCTTGTTACCTTGACTAGATATGTATATGCACAAAATGCTCAAAACCAATGTAAACCTTGAATTTTGCACTGATACATATCAATAAAATGGGGGAAAAAAATAAAAGTTGACCTGGAGTTGTAGCTCAGCGTGGAGGCCCTGGGCTCAGTCCCCAGTATCACAAACACGAAGCCAACTAGGGATAAGATGGAGGAAGAGAAGGTGAACGTGACTACTGGTGTTTGAACCCCTGAGGGAAGAATTCGCACACAAGGCCTGGGAGGGGGCAGAGCTTCCTCCAGGGCCCCCAGAGGACCCTGTCTGGCTGCAGGCAGCTGTTGTGCCAAAAAAGCATCTCATCAGGCTGTTGTCCCAGCTGCTGAGGGACAGGCTTGTCCTTGGCGGCCCTGCAGGTCATGTGTGGTCTTTCCGCAGCGTGGGCCCACAGCCCATCTGTCGGGGTTTCTCACTCTCCAGAAGGTCCTGGTGCTCCCCCCACCCCCACCTCTGGCACGCCCTGCTTCCTGGGGACCCCATTTCTGCCTCCCTGAACCTTCTGGAAGGGCCTTCTGGCTCAGACTGGGCCCCTGCCTGGTCACTGTCTGCCCTTCTGATGGATGAGTGCAAGGGACACCACAGACTGGATGGTGCCCAAGTTGGCCCCAGCACAGGCCAGGCCAGCTGATGGGCTGTCATAAAAAAGGGCTTTTTTTCTTGTTGTGTGTGGTACTGGGAATGGAACCTAGAACTTCACACTGAACTACATCTCCAGCTGATTTTTGTTTTTAATTTTGAAACAGGTTTTGGCTAAGTCGCTAAATAGCCCAGGCTGGGCTGCAAGTTGGAATCCTCTTGTTTCAGCCTCCCAAAGTGCTGGGATGACAGGCCTGTGCTACAGGCTAGCTCCAGCTCTCACTTCCTGTGGCAGGCTCCTGTCCTGCTGCCCACTGGCCCTCTTGGTGGTCTGTGTCGCCCATGGCGTCTCCCTGGCCTCTGTGAGCTCTGGTTACTGTGCAGTGGGGCTATTTCCTGTTTGCCCATCAGGTTTCTCCGATATGTACTTTACAGCAGGAGGGCTGTGCTGGATGCCCTGCCTCCTCTCGGCCTTCATGTGGGCCTCCATGTGAATCCCCTCCATGCAGACCAGCCCCCTGGGTCCCCTGCAGTGCCCGACCCTCTGTCCCCACTGTGAGAGTCCAGACACACCATCTGCTCTGGAGCCACCAGCTGCTTGGGATTTACCCAGGACCAGAACCAGAGCAGATGCCACAGTGCAGGGTGTGGCACACACTCCACTGGGCAGCCCCTCTCCGATTTCAGAGGACCAGAGGACAACCTGTCCAACTCTGTGGGGACTGGCTTACTTTGTGACTGACAAGCAAAGTAGTACTGTCCTGGCCCAGGAGCCAGGAGAGGTCGTGGCCTCTTCACCTCCCCTAGGCTACTTCTATGTTTTTTTTTTTTTCATGGTAACCCTCCTATCTTAGCCTTCACAGTGCTAGAGTCACAGATGTACACCGCCACATCTAGCAAATTTGTATGTGATGTTGAAAAATTGAACACAGGACCTTGAGCTTGCTAGACATGTGTGCTAACCACTGAGACACGTAACAGCCCGAGTTGTCTCTTTGCTTAACTCTATTTGCAATTTAGGTGGTACAGAATGTGAAATGTTGAATGGTTTACCTAATATGAAAAAAATAAAAGAGAGATGGGAGAAAGTAAAAAGATAGACTGTGGAGAGGGAAAGGGGCTGGGGGGAGGAGAGGGGAGAAGAGGACAGGGAGGTAGAAATGACGAAAGTAGGCTAGGTAGGTGCCCTGGCTTCTCAAGCTGATATTATGTACCACAAACACATAAAAGAACTCAGGGTGGGGGTGGGGAAAGAATTCAAGGACTAGAGGAATAGCACAGCAGTTAGAGCACTTGCCTAGCAAGCACAAGGCCTCAGTTCCCCAGCACCAAATGAAGCCAGACATGATAGTATTCCCAGTCCTCTGGAGGCTGAAACAGGAGGATATCCTGAGTTTAAGGTCAGCCTGGGCTACATAATTAGTTCAGGACCAGCCAGGACTACAGAGTGTGACCCAGTCTCAAAAAAACTAAAATTACTGAATTCAGGTGGTAGAAATATTTTTAGAGTACATTTTATCAAAGCTTTACTAAAAATATTAAAGAAAAATTGGGGCTGTCAGAGGCCTGGATGAGTGGCACAACAGTTAAAGCATCCACCTTGCAAGCTCAAGGCCCTGCATTAATTCTCCAGCAACACATAAAGCCGGGTGTGGTGGTGCACACCTGTAATCCCAACACTCAAGGCTGAGGCAGGAGGATTGCCATGAGTCCAAGGCCAGCCTGAGCTACAGAGTGAGACCCTGTCTCAAAAATAAGTAAATAAATAATAAGGGCTGAGGGTGTAAAAGATCGTGAATTCAGTCCACAGCACAAAAGAAAAAAATTGGAGTAGGAAGAAAAGCTCAGTGGTTAGAGCGCTTTCCTAGCAAGCGCTAAATAGCTGAATATGGGAGTTCATTCCCTAGTCCCACATAAGCTGGATGTGGAGGAAAATGCCCTTGATCCTAGCACTCAGGAGGCTGAGGCAGAAGGATAACTGTGAGTTTAAGGCCAGTCTGGGCTACATAATAAGCTCAGAACCAGCCTCAAAAAAATTAGGTATTTTATTTATTTTTGACATAGGGTCTCTCACTGTAGTCCAGGCTGGTCCTGAACTCGCTATATAGTCTGGGCTGGCCTTGGACTCACAGCAGTCCTCCTGCCTGAGCCTCTGTATGCTGGGATTACAGGTGTGCACCACCATGGCTGGCTATAAAAGAAAATTTAATAGAGTGCTTGCTTCCCTAGCAAGCACAAGCCTCTGAGTTTGATTCCCCAGCACCACATAAAGTAGGTGTGTTGGTGCATGCCCTTAATCTAGCATCTGGGAAGCTGAGACAGAAGAATTGCCATGAATTTGAGGTCAGCCTAGGCTTCAAAGTGAGTTCAGGACCAGCCTGGACAACAGAGCAATACCTTGTCTCAAGAAGAAAAGCAGAAGCTGGAGAAATGGCACAGGAGGCGCAAGGTCCTGAGTTTGATTCCCCAGCACCACATAAAGCTGGGCACGGTAGTGCACACCTGTAATCCCAGCACTCTGAAAGCTGAGGCAGGCAGATTGCCTGAGTCCAAGGCCAGCCTCAGATACACCTGTGAGTTCAGGACCAGCCTGAGCTACACAGTGAGACCCTGTCTCAAAATAAATAAATAAATAAATAAATCCTCCACCACCACCAAAAACTTTGCACAGTCCTTCCCTCCACTGGTACACCATCCCTACCACCACTGATTTTCCTTTTGCTTTTTCTGTGTCTGTTTCCTACTAACATATACATTGTTTTCTTCACTGGAATTATAGCGTATAGTTGTTTAGAGCAAACAAACTGGTTGTGTTCTTTCCCCTCCTCACACCTCCAAGGAAATGCCGTGTTTCCTGTTGTCATGGTAACCATCAGCACCAAGAAGCAGTGACATTTATGAACTTCTGTGGCTGGAAATTTAGGTTATTTCCTGTTTGTTTTTTTCACCCCAGTACTAGGGATTGGACCCAGGGCACTGAGCTATACCTCCAGTCCTTTTGTTTTGTTTTGTTTTTTGTTTCTTGGGTTTTCTTGTTTTTTTGGAGACAGGGTCTCGCTCTTCTCTGCTGTCCCTGACCTCACTTACGGTGCCTGGGATGATCTCGAACTCCCAGTGACCTTCCTGCCTGAGTCTCCTGAGAGCTGGGATTACAGCCTCCAGGCTTTTTTATTTTTTAAGGGCAAGGTTTCACTCTGTGGCCCAGGCTGCTCCTGAACTCTCTGTGGAGCCCAGGCTAGCCTTGGTTTCAAGGCAGTTCTGCCTCAGCCTCCCAGTGCTGGAATTACAGGTGTGTGCCACCATGCCTAGCTTATATAGTGCTGAGGAATTGAACTCAGGACCTTGAATTTGCAGGCAAATGCTTTAACTACTGTGCCACTGCTCCAGCCCTTTAATTTTTATATTTGAAAAAAATTGAATTTGAGACAAGGTCTTGCAAATTCATTAAGTTGCCTAACCTGGGTTTGAACTTGGTATCCTCGTGCCTCTGTCTCCCAACATGGGTAGTGCTCTCACCCATCGTGTGGGTGTCCTGGAGGACAGAAGGATGACATCCTGGAAGAGAGATGGGGCTAAAAAGAGGTGAACCTAGCTGTGGAAGAAACAGCAGTAGTGGCACACAGACTGCGGTGTGTACTCCACACACCCATGTTTGCCCTGGGGACCTTGCCAGGGAAGAGGGCAGGCAAAACAGAGCCGTGGGAACATAATCACTGCTGTGGTTTGCTAGTGACATACAGTTATGACACAGTCAGAGGGCACCACAGGGGTGAGGATGGGCAGAATTTTGGCTGGGTCTTTACCTGCTATTAAGAAATACAATTTGTGCTTTCTCTTGGGACAGTCAAGGGCTTAAAAGCCATTTTCTGGGGGCTGGAGGATTGGTTCAGTGGTTAAAGCGCTTCCCTAGCAAGTGCTAAATACCCAAGTTTGATTCCCCGGCACCACATAAACTGGACGTGGTGGCACATGCATCTAATCACAGGGCTCAGGAGGCTGAGAGGCTCTATAGTGAGTTCAGGACCAGCCTGGGCTACAGAGTGAGATCCTGACTCAAAAAAAAAAACAAAAAAACAAAAAAAAAAAAACAAGCCATTTTCTGTTATAAACTCTGAGTTGTCAGGGGCTAGAAGAATGGTACAGAAGTTAAAGCATTTGGCTTACTTGCAAGAGCAAGTCCCTGAGTTCGATTCCCCAGCACCACATAAAGCTGTTGTAGTGGCACACACCTGTTATCCCAGCACTCAAGAGGCTGAGACAGGAGGATTGCTGTGAGTCCAAGGCTAGCCTGGGTCATACAGTGAGTTCAGGAGCAGCTTGGGCTACAGAGTGGGACCCTGTCTCAAAAAAACCCAAGAACTCACAACCAAAAACAAACCAACTCTGAGTTTTCATTTTAGCCAGTAGATTACTAAAAAACAGAACAAGCTGGGCCAGTGGCTCAGGCCTGTTTTCACAGCACTGGGAGGCTGCGGTAGA